>CM076580.1:1340394874-1340994874 GCA_034641835.2 Pinus albicaulis | reverse complement strand
TTAGCAGATGCAACATTGTTATCCCCTAAAAATTCCATCAACAGATGAACAACAATTCTTGCAACTTTCGGGAACTTAACCAATTGCATACCAAAACTCCTCGACGAAGTAAGGTTTGTGGACATCTAATCGAATCCATGCTTAGATTCACGTCTATGCTCGCCCTCTAATATATGAGGCAACAGTCAGAGAAGCACAATATAGACACAATGTCGTGTGCCACTTCGATCTACATAGTATACGACGTGAGTGTGAAGATCCTAAATTGAGAAACACAACTCTACGAGTAGGTGTTAGATAGGAAAAGATGATGCAATCGTAAGAAGAAAAATTCTAATCGCCACACCTTACTTCGATGCCCTTACTAAATGTACCAAATGTACAATGTATATATTGAGAATGCCCTTACTAAATGTACCAAATGTAGAATTTCTATATTGAGAGACCAAATGAGCTGAGAGCCTAGAGGAACTTAACATAGATTGTTTCCTTCCAAAAGCGATATGTTGCAGCTCACAATCATACCCACACAAATTCAAATGCGCTCGGCGACCTCTCCCAAAAGCAACATCGACAACAGGGTTCTTACATGTAGCACCATGACACAACTCATCTTGATTCCTCTCGAATCAGCTCCACAAGAACTTTAATAATCCCCATGAACAAACAAAAACTAAAAAATACAAATATTCTCTTATTTCCCTCGACACTCCCATGAGGGAGCCGAGGCCCTTATGAGCTCTAATACCAAGTTAAATTTTCATAAGGCACACAATTACATTATCAAACACGTATATACATGAAGCATTATCTGAAGATAGGGAAACTATCTTGGACACATAATCAACTAGTTGAGAAAATATCTCAACGACACACCAAGCTAGGAAGAACACCAATCTAAAAACCATCAAGATATCAACAACTCCTAAACATTAGGAACAAACTCTTATACATATAATGAATCATAACAAAGACAAGTACAAATTATATTTCCAAGTTTGTGTGTACCCGGGTAGCTTGATTTTGACTATGAGTAGCTTTACATATGTTCTATGAAGTCTCTTTGAACGAACCAAAATAAAATCGTAGTCTAAAATAACCACATCTTTTCTAGAAAAAAATGGAAATTCGGTTACAATTTTGAGAAAATATGATAGAAATTTTTGGAAATATTTGTTAGAGTTGTCAAGTTTCAGGATAATGGGTAGACCGGGTTGTTGATGGTGTTGAATCCATTTCCACAATAAAATAACAATTCAAACACTCCCACGATAACTATATTTAAAAAAAAAAAAATCTTGCTGAATTTAGTTCATCGTATAAGCATTTTTTTGCAGTATAGACAAAAATATGGCTTTGATGGAAAACACTAAAACAAAAGAAAAAACTTGAATAGAAAAGTACCTAAGGTTTGTTAAGAATCCGGTGAAAAAAATTCAAAAAATCCAATCATAAGAGTGTTTGAATATTTTTCCGATGATGGATTTAGCACCATCAAGAACCCTAGAGCACCCAAAATCATTCGTTAAGATTAACATTTATAACCTATATTTCAAAAAAAATAATGCCAAATCTTTTCAAAATAGTGTGGAAATTTCCATGGTTTTCTAGGAAAAAATGTGTCCTCATTATACGATGTCAATCTCTAATCTCTTCACGTCCATCGACTATAGCTAGCTCTATTTATTGTCTATGCATATCAATGGGACGATGGCATTTGGAAGTGGAATGAACATTCAATCACTCAAAATATTTTTACATCGACACAACATGCATAATTTAGTGGAGTCGAGTTTCATGACGTTTGGAACAATTTTAGACCGATTTAATGTTTGATTGCCACTGCCGAGGAAAGCTTGGAGTGTACATATAGTGAAGAAAATTTTCCTATTTTATAGAGTTATTTCTTCTAAATTATGATACTGGGCATAATTGTGTAGACACCATGAGGTACATATCACTTCAGTGCCGAAAGTCGATGCAGAGTTTTCATCTTTGTTTGGATGAATTCCTAGTTTATATTTTCAAAAACGAATCTCCATCTTAACTTGGTTTGTTAAAGGTAATGATCAAATGTTTAGGCACTCTTCCAAAGAGTTTTAGTTCTTGCAGACCTTTTTTTTTGTAAATTTGCTAGTTCCTCTCAATTCATTCATATAAACAAAAAAACATGGTACATCATCGGATTCTATGCTTGGTAGTTTTAACCTTCCCGAAGGAAACTAGGTCTGTTGGCCGCGTCAAAGAGTTAAAAGCCAACCAAAATTGAAACAATTTAATCATGTCTTTAAATGCCTTATAAGGTATATTATCTACTATATCTTTTGACATAATAACAAAATAGTAAATGCTATCCGCCCACTTCATGTTCCAACAAAAAACAATAGACTTCTGGAATTACTCATTTGAAGATTCAATAGGTGTCGAATCCTTGACACTTGATCCAAGCATATCTACTTGATGCATGCTTTGGAGTTGACGTTCCATTTGACCTAGATGCACATTCTGGTGATGTGCCTGAAGTTGTATTGCCTGAATAGAAGCTGCCTTTGGGTCACCTCCTACCTCTTGAAGTTCTACAATGGCCTTTTCCATTAGACACTTCGTTGTCCAATAGAGATGGATTGACTACTTGAACATGGATACTCTTCCTCTTGTATTCCTGGGATCAGTCACCATAGGTTCCATTTCCTTATCTGGAATGTCATCTTCAACTTTAGTTTTGAAATCTCGCTCCCAACAAGATTTTTAAATAGAAATCAAAATTCCAAATTTTGTAATTTTAAAATTTTTAATAATATTGAAAAATCAACTTACCACTATCTAATACAATTATTTTATAAATAACACAAACTGGTAATCACATTGTAGTTGAAACTTGGACAACTTGAACCTACTGAATTGGAAAAACTAATTATTCACCAAACTCAACTCAAATTGTAGAAACTCAAATAGGATAGTGATGAAGCTACCATTTAGAATATCCTTTTGACGATAATCATCTAAATATAATATAAATTTAGATGTATGCTTTCTAAAATAAAATTTTGTATACGAAATTCTTTAACGAAATATGAAAGCCGCGAGGCTTATACGCAAACGAGTTTGACATTTTTGATGACGCATGTACTAAATCTAAGTGTAAGACAAACAAGCTAGTAATATCTAACAAGTCTAAATTTGAAACGGACGAAGCCACATGGATTTAAATATTTCAAAACTTCATGGCACTTTTCTGAATTTAAATATTTCAAAAACTTCATTACACTTTGTGAGAAGCAAGCTAGAGCATTCTATTTGTTAGGCTACTTTGCGATTTTCTGAGTTCAAGTATTAGAATTATAAGAAGTCTCTTTGTAAATTCAAGCAAATTTTTGCCTCTAAAAAGTTACTCTTCAATAAAAGGAATTCATTGGAAAGCGTCTTTGAATATGTTATGTTTTCGGATGTTTGATATGAGGCCACTTTGAGTTTATCACAATTTTGGGTTTTTATTTGTTCCAACGGTTTTATCCTAATATTCAATTTCAATTTCATTTGAGCAAACTCAGTTTTATCAAAATATACAATTTCAATTTCATTTTAGCAAATTCAGTTTTATCATAATATACAATTTCATTTTAGCAACTCTTTCATTATATTGACAATATAAAAACAATATTTATCATATTCCAATGAAATTATAACAATATTTCTAACATCACATTAAGGTCAAAATGGTAACTTATTATTTAAACTTATATTGGATGTTCTTAAAAATTTTATGATGTATATTGTATTATATAAAAGTTTTTAGGTAGAGAGGTGCATTTTATAACTAATTATATGGGAGAATCTTAATTCCTTCATTGTTATATTGAATTCAGATGTCTTTTTCAAAATTAAATATTAATTATGTATATAAATTTAATTAAAAACATTATAAAGCACCAACAGTTTCGCATTCATTGTAAAATTAATTATTGAGAAGAAGATAGAATAAAAATATTTCTCACTCTTAACTATTGTAATGTACCTCAATAATACACCAAAAAATATTAGAATTCATATGGATGAGACATATGGCTATGATATAAATTGGATAATTATTATTCAAATTTCCTCTATCATGTATGGAGGAGAGGACATATATGGCTATGCTATAGATTTGATCATTATTCATATTTAATTACAAGTTCTTTATAAATCCAAGCAACTTACATAATAAACACATATAACTTGAGTTACTAAGAACATTTCTTGGTCAATGATTTGGGCTTATGCCAATATTATTGTCCCATTAAATCCACTGTGGTCTTTTTATCCACCATGATATCAATCTATACACATATTTATTTATTCCCTCACGGAATTTGTACAAGGTTTGTTTCAAGAATATATATATATATATATATATATATATATAAACATATATTGGGGTTCCCCCCACTTTATCTTTTCATGGGATATTATTGAGACAAAGTATCTACAAAAGAAGAGAGCACTTTAATGGATTAGAGAAGGAAGCATTGGGATAAATTCTAGATCTTACATTTGGACTAGCTTCAACAAGGTTAAAGGTTGGCTTCTATAGAGGATAAAATGATCATTTGGAAAAGGCAACCACATTATTATAAGCATTGATAAAATATTGGGTGTTGATGGTGACAATACCCTCACAGAGGATAACATAGTTAGATTACAATCCAAATGTTTCATATTCCTGGAATAGATTATACTTCGATGGAGGGGCATGTTTCCTGTTTTGAGAAATGTTGAGGATATTGGCCAGGTCGGGCATAGTGCATTTTCATGGAATGGTTACGTATAGGAACTAAAAAAGACGGGTCTTTGCAGATCGAAGGAGAGATATTTCATCACTCGGGCAAGGAAGTTTCGTAGTAACACAATGGAAGTGGCGAACACCCACAGGTACATTATGTGCACATACTTCTCTTTTACTAATCCTTGTTGGTTCAATCAGATTTGGAAATTGAATATCCCTATGAAGATTATACTCTACTCCTTGTTGGTTTCACACAAAAAAACATTGACCTAGGAGAATCTCTGAAAAAGGGGTGTACATGGGCCTGGTAGATGCTCACTATGTCGAGACTCGATTGAGACAAACTTACATATTTTATTGGAGTACCCCATTGGTATAAAGGTATGGAGAAGGATTCTACAACTTCTTAACTTCCCATTTAGAAATTTTCTTTACATAAAATAATTTCTATGTTGGTGGATCGTCGTGTGGGGGAAAATATCAGGCCACTCCACTGTTCACTTTCTGGGAGATATGGCATGCTAGAAACGGATACGTAATTGAAGGCTACCGTATTGACATTCAAATAATATCTTTTAGCATTGTGATGTGGATGGATACTAAGAGTGTTTACACACATAAGGATAAATATTTATCGCCCCAACTCATCCCTCCTTGCATTCAGTATACTGTTGCTCTTTTTAATGGAGCGACATAGGTAAGTACTTGTATTTGTGGTGTTTGGCTCAGGTTAAATAACAGGTTCCATTACAAAATATCGTGGAATGGGGGATAAGGCAAAAACATGATAGTGAAGATTCTAATGATTTGGGGGGTTTTATGCTTTACCAGGAAATTGTCTATGGATTCTATTCATGTATATGGAGACTCTAAGACCCTCATTGATGGTCTTTCTGCTAATCCAATATTTTCTCCTCCTAATCTTAGCGGCTAGATCTCCTACATCAACATCCTCAATAAGTCCTTTAATCACATTACCTCTCAACACATGTTCCAGGAGTCAAATATTGTTGTTGATTCATTGTCAAATAAGGGCCTATCATATGATACAAGTTATATGAATTTCATGTACCTTGAGGAAAATACAATCAGGGATGAAGGCTCGATCCAACTCCCTTAGTTTAAGAATCAATGTTTTTATTTTTTGATGTAATTTTGAAAACAATTGGTACAATTATGATGATAATATTAGTAATTACATGGGAAGTGATCAGGTGCTTTGTGTTAAAGCTTAAAAATTAAAGTGCTTGAAATTGAATGGAAACTATATGACAACGAAGAGCTCATCGTGAGGAATCTGACATATTTCGTTTCATCGAAACCCGACTTCGGATGAGGAAGATAGAGTCTGTTGTTCGTTTTCCTAAAAAACTAAAAAATTTGAAGAACATGAAATAATGGTGAAATGGAAACCCAATCAGAAGAAAATGGTTATTCTGGGAATATTCTGTCATTTTATCCCAATCACACTGTGACAAGTGTCACTGCAGGATTCGCTAAGTTTGGATAGTGAATTTTTTTTATGTGCTCCTAAGGTCGATTTTCATATTTCAACAGTGCATTTTATTTTTATTATAAGGTTAGGGATAGTCCAGCCAGAGGCGGACACGTGGTGCAGCCAGGGGCCGCCACGTGCCCTGTCTGGTGGACCAAGGTTTGGACGAATTTCATTTAACAATGGTATGAATTCACATTATATACCAAAGTAAAAATTTCAATTTATATTGCAAAGTTCAAATTAAATTTTAGGTTATAATATTATGTGGAGAAAAATATTATACAGAAGGAAGGGAGGAGGTTGGGGCTTGACACTGCGACCTCCCCTACACCAACCAACATACAAACCACTTACCACCAGAATAGATCTTATTCTACAAGGTCTTGAAGTTATATTTAATGTCATAAGTTTGGACCGACGGGGGTAGGGCGAGGGCCAGCCCCTGACCCACGTAACCATATGGTATGACCGAGTGGAGAGCTATTAAAATGGGTGAATATTAAGGTCTAATACGGGTTTATGTAAACCCTTAAACCATTGTTAATGTGCTAATCATTATGCTAATGTGGGGTTTTGTTAAAACATGCTTATAGCCCTAATCCACACTTATCCATAGTTAATCCCACTTATCAATTAATTAAATGCAGTTTAATTTGTCGGAGCTGCCAAATTCGGCGCTACCCAAAATTTAGCGGCCCTAACTAGAGTTTCTCTGGATTTATTGGAGATTTCTTAGGACAAACTGTTTTGGCCATAAATTTTGCAAAATTCGACCAAATTGGGAGCAAGAAGAGTCATTTCTGGATTTTTTGGACATCCTGAACACATTGAAGCAGGTTTTAGGAGTAGTAGATGAATGTAAACAACAAGTTTTGCACATTTGAGCTAGTACATAGGCCGAAGCCATGGAACCTGGACTAAGGAGATGTAGCCCAGGAGGGGTGAACTCCTTCATGAAAACATTGTGTTAATGGATCATTTGATGGTTTGTTGTAAATGTTATTGTTGTTGTTTAGTACCTTGTTTTTAAGTTAAAATTCTCATGAATTTAACATAAAATTAGCTCATTTGCATGTTTAACACTAACAAAAACCTCAAGAAACCTATGCACATGAAGAGAGATATCAACAAATTGTTTATAATTTTAAAGATGAAATTAGCACAAAAAAACTAACATTTAGACTCAGATCCAAGTGATATCAGAGCCTGGTTCAAAGGTTGCAAAGGTTATTTGCTTGATTTTCTTGAGTTTTGTGCAAGTAGTGTTTTAATGGTTGCAAATTTGTGATGCTTACAAGGTTGAAGTTACAGAAAGGAGAAGGGAAATGTAATTTTCCAAAAATTTATCCTTCAAGCTAAATGGAATATTAGAGTTGTTTTATAACTAGGTAGGTGAATAAATGGGTAGGGAGGCCCATTAACCTCTTTAGAAGGATCAATCACACTCCTAATGTGAAAGGAGGAAGAATAAACAGCTAATTTGAGCACCCATGGGTGTGAACAGATATGGGATCATGTTGATTTAGTCAAATTTGATGAAGTCAACAAAGCTGTCTAGATACATTGAATATCCTTGATGAATAACATAGTTTTGGTGGAGGGAAACTTGCATGAGCTTGATGGCACATATGGATGGGACCCAATGTGAATAGGTTCACTTGCTATATATGGAGAGGACAGGAGCCTTGGTTATTCATGCTTTGGATATGATCATTTTATCTTGGTCTGTTTAGACTTGGCTTCCTCTTGCTGTTTAGCAGGGTTGCAGTGCTATTTAGCACAGGGTGTTCCCGAGCGGGGATCCCACCTTTTCCCTTCGGAAGCCTCTTGGGAGAGCTTTGTTCTGTATTGATCCACATCCAGGCTTGAGGCCAAGCACCATTCTTTAGCCTCAGCGTTATTTCTGTAGAAGAATATTGCTGTGTTGTAGGGTGTTGCAGTGAAGGTTTGATAACACCACTTCCGGGTCTCTTTCTCAGTAGAGGGTGCATTCCTTCTCTTGAGAGATCAACTAGGAAGAATTCTGGGCTTCATTCACATCTTGGCAGGTGGCCAAATTGTTCCTCATCTCCTACAGTGCAGTCCCTTGTAGGAACTGCGTCATTTTTCATAGAGTTATTGCATCAGGGTTTGAGCCCCTGATTTTGAGCTAGTTTCCTTAGGAAAGGGCCAACCCTTCTCCCGGAAAGCTAGAGGAAGGGATTATCATCCCTATTTTATATTATTAAGCTATATTTATATAATGTTGCAGTAATACTGCATTTTTCAGAGCTGAATATTCAGATCTACTCTTTTTGTACTTGTACTTTCACGAAACCCCTGTGGGTTGTCTTTATAATGCATTAAGGAGGCCAAATCTTCACTTTCTTGGCATATTGTTCAATAAAGTTCTAGATCCATGTTTTTATATAATTTTACTATATAAACCCTCAAAAAATAATGCTATCATTTGCTTCAGTAAATTCTGGATAGTTTAAGTCATGGGATTTGGCTATTTTTGAGTTGATCTGAGGCCGGGAGGTCTGTTCAACCTATCATAAGTAATTTTTTTCAGCCCCTCTTTTGTATTTGAGGGACTAAGTCTATATGCTAAGGGAACCAAGCATTATTTCTCCTATTTAAAATGTAAATCTCCATAAATAAAGTTTTCAGGGTCAAAATGTTGCATTTGCCCCACTTGGGAGGATGTAGAAGTGCTTATTTTTGTTGTTGATTAATTTGTTTGATGGAAATGTGTTTCTCAACACATTTTATGACTTAATTTCACCCTGCTATTCCAGTATTGTGCTTATGCACTACTGCATTTCCATTTTGGGGATATTACAGTGGTATCGGAGCATAGTCTTGGCTTAGCCTGTGGAACTTGTTGGGGTTCCCATGTTTTGGCCAGATTGGCAAGACCAAAAGATGAGACAACATCAGAACCACTTTTGGGCCCTAGGATCTAGCCCTCCTGGACCCGGAGAGGGATCTCTCCAAATAGAGCAAAGAATGATATATCTTTGGAGCTCAGAATGAGATGTTAGGCTAGTTATAGGCACATGGTTTGTTTGTTTGATTGTGAGTTTGGTTGCTGGGAATCAAGAATGAAGGATTCAATATAAGGTAAGGCTGGGCAAAGAGGATTTTAGGCAAAGGGGAGATAATTCAAAGAACATCAAGTCCATTGGGCAATGGAGTCAGGAAAGGGTTTACTTGCTAATCAACAGGCAAGCTTTCAGTTGGGCTAGTCATCTAAAGCCTTGGATCCTAAAATGATAGCGTGGCATGGAACATTAAGGACTGAAAGTGAAAGAAGGAAAACCATCCAATTCTGTCTATAGATCAGGCCAGAGGTCATTTAACTCCAGACATGCTTGGACATAATCAGAGGCAACTTTGAGGGAACTTATAAAGGTTTAATTGAAGTGAAAAAGATCTTAGTGAGGCAGAGGCAAAGTTCTAGACCTCCCAGTGTTCTCAATTCATCCAATTAAAGCCTAACAATAACATCTAAGAAACAACTTCATTAATTCATACATCAGCTAGCAGGAAATAACATCCACTACACTGGTTAAATCAATTGAAACCAATTCTTAGACAACACATTAAGCAGAAAACATTGAAGGCAAGGAGAGCAGAAGTATAGGGTACCTAACAAGGGTAAATCCTATACCAGATTTCTGATGCAAGCCAGAATAAATGAAATGTAATGGAATAAAACACAGAGATAGAAAAACATCACCGCAGCTTTAGACCGGGATCCAAAGAAATGGGCTTGTCATATTAAAAACAACACCAATCAAGTACAACATAGCTTACAGCTTGATATTCAGCCTGAAACACCTTCCCCAGTCTATCTTACAATTTTACACAGAGAACTTGTCTCAAGAGAAACAACATGCTATTCACTGATATCCGATCAACAACCATTACAATATTTTCTCATGAGTTTTATAGCAGAAAGATGAGCAGAGGAGGTAGGTGGAAACTAAATAAAACATTAAAACTTAGACAAGAAAGAGGGCCGAAGCCCATTTTGTTTTAACTCTGATCATTTAACTCTGGCTGCAGGACTCTGTAGTACTTTTGATGCATAAACAAAAGGTAAATAAATGATTGAGAGGTCCACCATACTTGTGAAACAAATGCTCTGATAGCACCAAGACTGTTTTCAGGGCAGAAAACTTCCTCAAGGACACGAAATAGAATGAAAATTGCATGGGCACGTCGTCCTTCCATGGAAAGAATTCTCTGCTGATGAGAAACCCTGATATTATTATTTCCTGTGCATAGGATCTTCTGATCGATCCTCGAGGTCTTTGATTCGATGTTTTGCCTTTGATTATTTGGTTAAGGCTCAAAAGTCTTCGATTACGTGCCTTAAAACTCTCTGCTGCTTCCCGTACTGTCTCTGTCTGTGAAATTCGAGATTTAATGGCACCGGAGAGGGTTTGCAGAGTTTAAACTCTGTTCTTTGATGAATTTATGGCGCAAACACCCTTCCAGACGTTTCCTGTGAAATCAGGCTCTGAATTCAGCTCCTCCTGTGCACTGCGCCTTAATAATAGCGTGTATGGACCATGGCGGGTTTCACCACCTGATAAACCTACAAAACACGAAAATGGTTACGAAAAACATTTGTGGGGAGGGTGGTATGGATGAATGTGACAATGGCAGTGTGGCGTGTACGAGGATGATGACTGCAGAGGCAACTATGGAGGAAAACATCGCACAGTGGAGAATGCATGGAAAACGTCGAGGCAGACGTTTTAACGTAAAAACATTAAAATTTGACCTTGGAATGAATATATAAACGGGGTGAGGCGAAATGTATGACGGAGCTACGTGGAGGTGACGTGGCGAGACCGGGCGATGGCGGAAAAGTCAACAGCGGGCAAGTAGTACGGCTGCTTCAGATTATCGCGTGCGCAGCTTCGTGGAGCGACAACCGTTGGATGGGCGATCGCAGATCGGACGACGCACGACGATATCGCTCTGTGTCCTGTGCCGAACGATAACGCGCGATGAGCGGGTGGTTTTCCATTCGTATCGGTGCCACGCGTCATGCGATGTATGGAATCACTACGAAAATGAAAATACCGCCCGCCCTCTAAAGGCGGTGCGATAGAAACGGGCAGTTTTGAACAGTGAATGCGGGGCGAGGACCACCAGGACAGATAAGACTCCAGGTTGTAGATCTGCGGGAAAACGAACGGTGGATCTGCTATCCGAGGGGTGAACGGAGCGGGCCAGGGGCGCTGTGGAGTGTGCGATCGTCGTCCGATCTGTGTAGATCGACGGCTATTAACGCACCCGATACATATTTGCGCTAAGCGCTTTTTCAGGCTAGCGCGTGGCTTCGGCGCCCGGATCACATGGAGGAAAGGTTGAGGGGTTAACGAAAAAGGGGCTAAGGCCTATTATAAATTTAAAAAGTGGGTTTTGGGCCCATTTTAATTCTTTTAAGGCCAAACAAAAGGTAACGATAGGGGAAACAAAGGGAAATTTGGCCAAACAAAGGGTAAGGGTAGAATTCAAGGGGATTTTTGGAGGACTTAGAGGGTAAAGGAGGACTTTTTCAAAGGGTTTACTTGCTAATCAACAGGCAAGCTTTCAGTTGGGCTAGTCATCTAAAGCCTTGGATCCTAAAATGATAGTGTGGCATGGAACATTAAGGACTGAAAGTGAAAGAAGGAAAACCATCCAATTATGTCTATAGATCAGGCCAGAGGTCATTTAACTCCAGACATGCTTGGACATAATCAGAGGAAACTTTGAGGGAACTTAGAAAGGTTTAATTGAAGTGAAAAAGATCCTAGTGAGGCAGAGGCAAAGTTCTAGACCTCCCAGTGTTCTCAATTCATCCAATTAAAGCCTAACAAGAACATCTAAGAAACAACTTCATTAATTCATACATCAGCTAGCAGGCAATAACATCCACTACACTGGTTAAATCAATTGAAACCAATTCTTAGACAACACATTAAGCATAAAACATTGAAGGCAAGGAGAGCAGAAGTATAGGGTACCTAACAAGGGTAAATCCTATACCAGATTTCTGATGCAAGCCAGAATAAATGAAATTTAATGGAATAAAACACAAATATAGAAAAAAATCACTGCAGCTTTAGATCAGGATCCAAAGAAATGGGCCTGTCATATTAAAAACAACACCAATCAAGTACAACATAGCTTACAGCTTGATATTCAGCCTGAAACACCTTCCCCAGTCTATCTTACAATTTTACACAGAGAACTTGTCTCAAGAGAAACATCATGCTATTCACTGATATCCGATCAACAACCATTACAATATTTTCTCATGAGTTTTATAGCAGAAAGATGAGCAAAGGAGGTAGGTGGAAACTAAATACAACATTAAAACTTAGACAAGAAAGAGGGCCGAAGCCCATTATGTTTTAACTCTGATCATTTAACTCTGGCTCCAGGACTCTGTAGTACTTTTGATGCATAAACAAAAGGTAAATAAATGATTGAGAGGTCCACCATACTTGTGAAACAAATGCTCTGATAGCACCAGGACTGTTGTCAGGGCAGAAAACTTCCTCAAGGACACGAAATAGAATGAAAACTGCATGGGCACGTCGTCCTTCCATGGAAAGAATGCTCTGCTGATGAGAAACATTGATATTATTATTTCCTGTGCATAGGATCCTCTGATCGATCCTCGGGGTCTTTGATTCGATGTTTTGCCTCTGATTATTTGGTTAAGGCTCAAAAGTCTTTGATTACGTGCATTAAAACTCTCTGCTGCTTCCCGTACTGTCTCTGTCTGTGCAATTCGGTATTTAATGGCACCGGAGAGGGTTTTTAGAGTTTAAACTCTATTCTTTGATGAATTTATGGCGCAAACACCCTTCCAGACATTTCCTGTGAAATCAGGCTCTGAATTCAGCTCCTCCTGTGCACTGCGCCTTAATAATAGCGTGTATGGACCATGGCGGGTTTCACCACCTGATAAACCTGCAAAACACAAAAATGGTTACGAAAAACATTTGTGGGGAGGGTGGTATGGATGAATGTGACAATGGCAGTGTGGCGTGGACGAGGATGATGACTGCAAAGGCAACTATGGAGGAAAACATCGCACAGTGGAGAATGCATGGAAAATGTCGAGGCAGACGTTTTAACGTAAAAACATTAAAATTTCATCTTGGAATAAATATATAACCGAGGCGAGGCGAAATGTACAATGGAGGTATGTGGAGGTGACGTGGCGGGACCAGGCAATGGCGGAAAATTCAACAGCGGGCAAGGAGTACGGCTGCGTCAGATTATCGTGTGCGCAGCTTCGTGGAGCGACAGCCATTGGATGGGCGATCGCAGATCAGACGGCGCACGACGATATCGCTCCGTGTCCTGTGTTGAACGATAACGCGTGATTAGCGGGTGGTTTTCTAGTCGTACCGGTGCCACGCGTCGCGCGATGTATGGAATCGCTGCGAAAATGAAAATACCGCCCGCCCTCCAAAGGCGGTGCGATAGAAACCGGGTGGTTTTGAACAGTGAATGCGGGGCGGGGACCACCGGGACAAAAAAGACTCCAGGCCGTAGATCTGCGAGAAAACGAATGGTGGATCTGCTATCGGGGGGGTGAACGGAGCGGGCCAGGGGCGCTGTGGAGTGTGCGATCGCCGTCCGATCTGTGTAGATCGACGACTATTAACGCGCCCGATACATATTTGTGCTAAGCGCTTTTTCGGGCTAGCGCATGGCTTCGGCGCCCGGATCACATGGAGGAAAGGTTGAGGGGTTAACGGAAAAGGGGCTAAGGCCTATTATAAAGTTAAAAAGTGGGTTTTGGGCCCATTTTAATGCTTTTAAGGCCAAACAAAAGGTAACGATAGGGGAAACAAAGGGAAATTTGGCCAAACAAAGGGTAAGGGTAGAATTCAAGGGGATTTTGGGAGGACTTAGAGGGTAAAGGAGGACTTTGTAAAAGGGGAAAAAAGGGGTAAAATGGGACATTTTGCAGAGATATAAGGGGCAAATATAGGCCTTTAGGAACACAATTTGTCACAATCAGAGAGGCTTTTTGTATGAAAAACAACAGAGGGGATTACATCACAGGGAAAAGGCACAAAAGACTTTAAGGATGATGTGTCTCTAGGGGAGATGCATTCATTGAAGTCTCAGAAACAAATTAGCCCCCTGTTTGCTTGTCAAAAATTTATAAGGGGGGCTAATAGTGGCTCCACATGGTGATGGCTTCTTCTTGAAGGAGTCAAGAATTCAGAGAATAAATATTTGGTGTAGGCCAGATGCCTGCTACTTGAGCCACCTTTCTTCTTTGATTTTTAGCTACCACAAACATGATAGATACATTAATCAGCAGAAACATTTCTCCAACAATCTACCTACCCAGACTATAATCCTAGCATTTTATTTTTAGGGTGCATTTAGACTTGCAGACCCTTTACATCATTTATTTTTATAACAGAAAGTAAACCTATTCTAAATCTACCCTTATTTCTCCATGAGACCATATTAGACTGTTGGTCTCATATGCTTCTGTACCTAATCTAATATCTGCTGGGATTAAACTGTCCAGCAGGTTTCTTCTCTACATTCTAAGACAGAAATTGAAAAACAACCAAGCCAGGATTAGACTGTCTGGCTTGCTGGACTTTGCAGAAATCAAGACAACTAACTACATGCACACAGACTGAGCTTTATTGAAATCCCCTACCTACCCTACTCTACTTGGAAATATTTGATGCTTTTATGTGATACAATAATTCCAGTGCAGTCAGTCAAGCAATAACAAAAAAGGATAGAAGCACTGACTGCTTTCCAGAGGTAACCACAGGGTGCTCTGTATTTAGTTCTTAAAAACTGAGGTCACCAACAATGGTGACCACTCCTGATGAATTTTGCTCTTGCAAAGGATCAAAGCTAGAGGACTTGAGCCAATCTGGGCCTCCATGTATTCTGCCACAGGATCAACAAAAACATGATATAACCCTTTTTCTTCAAAACCTCCCATGACTGGTAGGCTTTTTTCATCCTGGACAGTTTCAATCACTGCATCTGCAGTGTGGCCTCTGTAATCCCACTCCTCCTTTCCCTGGTTGGGAGTATTTAGCAGATGAGCATCAACCAGGAATACCTCTTCTTCCACTAGATCAAGACAAAGATGTATGTGAGAGAGAAGGTCACTCTCATCTTTACTGCAACTCGGTGATCTGAAAATGGAATGTACTTGTTTAAGGGTGCAAGGTATCCATTTTCCATAATTTCTAATGTGAGCTATACACTCCAATTGACCTCTGAAAATGTGAAAACTTCTTATTTCTTATACAGATAAATGTAGGTATTTTCACCGTGACATGTCACCTCTAAAGAGAGGATGAATTCCAGGCCACCGTTCCCACAGACTCTGCCTAAAGAAATAATGAAGTAAACACTTAGAAGTCTTTGACATACACATACTTGAAGTTTGATGTCTTGCGGAATAAGACAAATAACTTTCTGCAGCTGAGTAGGTGATTATGTGTGTATGCAAGTTATGTATATTTGCTGTTTAACAATTTATATCATTTTTTTTTAGCATATCATCTTCAGCAAATAAAGACATCAAAAATGATAAAGCAGTTCACCCCCTCCTCTGGGCTACATCTGCTAGACCAAGCCTCTCAAACTAGGCTTGTCCTCTTGTATTAAAAATGCTACAAAGGCTAATACAAGAATAAAAGTGTCTCGAAAGATAGATCTGACTGTAAATACAGAATCAGAAGATAGGAATTAGCTAAACATGCTCTTTCCCAAACACTAAACAGTGAAATTGTACCTGATACAGTGCTTTTCCCCAAGTGGCCCTGGTGGCCCTTTAGACTTGCATGGAGAATTTCGAGGTGAAGATGACCTAAATTGGTTCTGAAACCTCTGCCATTAGACTCAGAAGGTCGAAAATAGCAGAAATAGACTTTTGAATCACCAAAAATGGATTAACATAGCCCCCAAACAGCTCCAACACTGAAATGGCCCTGGTGGCCCTGAAAGCTTCCCTGAAGCTAAACAGTGAGAAGAATTCCTCAAAAGGAAAAACGAGCTGTAGAAATAGATTCAGAATGCTGAAAAACTTCAGGAATGACCTTCGTTCCACATTCACTGGCTGCACAATTCCCAATGCAGCTCCCAAACTGATTTGGCCCTAGTGGCTCCTGGAACTTCCACGAAGAAAAATCACCTGCAAACGGCCTCAAATGACTGTGAAACCTGTGCCAATGGCTTCAGAAGGTCAAAGAGACCCAAAATCAAAAAAAAATTCGTCTTCAAAGACCTCTCCTAGCAGAAGTTATGCCACATTTACTAAACTGCCAGTTTGTGCTAAACAACCTCCACTAAATGTGGAGAAACTGTACATAAGCCCACCAAATAAGGCGGTGGCGCCAAAATAAGGGCGGAACTACCAATTTTATCCAGGCGGTTATGGTTGGCAATAAGTGTTTATGGTTATGCCACGTTACGTGTTCACAAGTCGGCGGTTTGCAACGGTTTTAATAAATACAAATGTTTTATATTAAAAACACCACCATATAATATAATACGTAACAAATGTTTGAATCCGCCTCGTTCAAATGCGCGCCGATGGTCTTGGGAGAAGGTTCCGCGCCGGAGGTTTTATGGGAAGGGGGCTGGCCCCCATTCGGGCCCCGCCCAAACAAACCCAAACATTAAATAGAACTCCGTCCGCAACATAAACAACGAACAAACCCGTGGCCCGTTGGTAAAGTCGCCCGGTTAATATGCATCCGGTCCTGTGTTCGAATCCGGCCAAACCCATAAAAATTTTAATACGCCATTCAACTCCGTCTTGGGGCCACGTGGCGGCCTCCGGGCTAGCCACGTGGCGCCTTCTCATTGGCTGCAAATGGAATATTCCCCAGAATATTCTGCGGAATATTCCATGGAATATTCCTAGAATATTCTGTGGAATATTCTTTTTTTAATAAAATTTTCCAAAGTCAAATTTGGCATTTTTAATGAAAATTGAGAAATCTTCAAACTTGAATAACTTCTGCATACGACGACCGTTTTTCGAACCGTTCGCGGCGCCGGAATCAGGAAGACGAGCTCTATCCGGTCGTTCAGGTTCAAACTAGTTCTGAGCACCTTCATTTTTGACCATTTTACGACACTTGCTCCTGAGCTCCTGATCACACCTCCCAAATGAGAAGCTTTTGGTCCCCAAAAGCTCACTGAAATTCTGAAACTGAACTGTAGTACAGAAAATGAGAGAATAACAACATCCTCTTCTCTTCAGTCTCCAAAAATTTCCCTGAATTGCCAACTGTTCACATGGCGAATTTTGCTGAATGAGCCATGTACTTGTGCCGAATCCCGACCAAGTTTTCTTGCCATACCAATCTGCCATACTGAAACCAGCAATGACACTTGCTGAACTTTGTGCCCTCTTTGCTTTCATGCTTTTCCAACTCATGGAATTTTGCACTGCTTTGCACTGACACTTCGTTCTCTGCACCAAACGACACCAAAAAGCATCTTGTGCAACATACGACATCAACAACCAGTTGACAATGAGATGTGCTATACCAATGACACACAAAATCTGTAACAAGTGTGCACACAACCGACACAAGTCGATAGACAACAAGATACATCTTGAAAAACATATGTGTATGTATCATGTACAATGAACTATATACAGTTCGCTAATTACACATACAATCTCTATGTACATGTGCAACTTCAACTCTTCTTTCCAAATACCCACAAGTACATCATCCCAAACATGTGGGTGAACAAGAGCTGAACCAAAATATATTGCTGCAACATAAGTGAGTATCATACTCATCTTTTACACCTCCATGGCGAAATTTTGCAACAACAAAGAAATTCCTTCAACTGAAACTTCCTAAACATGCAATCTTGCATCAACTTTTCAACTGAAATACATGCATACCAAATTGAAATTTTCATGTACAAAATGAGTAATGACTTACTGCAATAAGAAGTCCATCCACTTCTCACCAAGCCAATTCCATGGCGACTTTTGCTGCTGCAAATTTTCCTCATGTGAAACTTCCCTTTCCACATCAATAATGGACTCCATAGATCCACTTATGGAAGTTGTCATTATAAAAATGAACAAAAGAGCTTCAGCAAACTCAAACAACAAGTAGTTTGCAGAATAATAAAGCAGTCAATCTTCAACACTGCTTAAGACACCTTTCAAGCTACACAATCAAGTTAGTGATGTCAGTCAAGAAAACCCATGCTCTGATACCATCTGATCTGAAAATGGAATGTACTTGTTTAAGGGTGCAAGGTATCCATTTTCCATAATTTCTAATGTGAGCTATACACTCCAATTGACCTCTGAAAATGTGAAAAATTCTTATTTCTTATACAGAGATAGACTGTAGGGGCATTCACCGGACATGTCACCTCTAAAGAGAGGATGAATTCCAGAGGCTACCTGGCCCTCTACAGGCTCTGCCTAAAGAAATAATGAAGTAACACTTAGAAGTCTTTGACATACACATACTTGAAGTTTGATGTCTTGCGGAATAAAACAAATAACTTTCTGCAGCTGAGTAGGTGATTATGTGTGTATGCAAGTTATGTATATTTGTTGTTTAACACTTTATATCAGTTTTGTTTAGCATATCATCTTCATCAAATAAAGACATCAAAATGATAAAGCAGTTCACCCCCCCTCTGGGCTACATCTGCTGGACCAAGCCTCTCAAACTAGGCTTGTCCTCTTGTATTAAAAATGCTACAAAGGCTAATACAAGAATATGAGTGTCTCGAAAGACAGATCTGACTGTAAATACAGAATCAGAAGATAGGAATTAGCTAAACATGCTATTTCCCAAACACTAAATAGTGAAAATGTACCTTATACAGTACTTTTCCCCAATTGGCCCTGGTGGCTCTTTAGACTTGCATGGAGAATTTAGAGGTGAAGATGACCTCAATTGATTCTGAAAACTCTTCCATTAGACTCAGAAAGTCGAAAATAGCAGAAACAGGCTTTTGAATCACCAAAAATGGATGAACATAGCCCCCAAACAGCTCCAACACTGAAATGGCCCTGGTGGCCCTGAAAGCTTCCCTGAAGCTAAACAGTGAGAAGAATTCCTCAAAAGGAAAAACGAGCTGTAGAAATGGATTTAGAATGCTGAAAAACTTCAGGAATGACCTTCGTTCCACATTCACTGGCTGCACAATTCCCAATGTAGCTCCCAAACTGATTTGGCCCTAGTGGCTCCTGGAACTTCCACGAAGCAAAATCACCTGCAAACGGCCTCAGATGACTGTGAAACCTGTGCCAATGGCTTCAGAAGGTCGAAGAGACCCAAAATCAAAAAAAAATTCGTCTTCAAAGACCTCTCCTAGCAGAAGTTATGCCACATTTACTAAACTGCCAGTTTGTGCTAAACAACCTCCACTAAATGTGGAGAAACTGTACATAAGCCCACCAAATAAGGCGGTGGCGCCAAAATAAGGGCGGAACTACCAATTTTATCCGGGCGGTTATGGTTGGCAATAAGTGTTTATGGTTATGCCACGTTACGTGTTCACAAGTCGGCGGTTTGCAACGGTTTTAATAAATACAAATGTTTTATATTAAAAACACCACCATATAATATAATACGTAACAAATGTTTGAATCCGCCTCGTTCAAATGCGCGCCGATGGTCTTGGGAGAAGGTTCCGCGCCGGAGGTTTTATGGGAAGGGGGCTGGCCCCCTTTCGGGCCCCGCCCAAACAAACCCAAACATTAAATAGAACTTCGTCCGCAACATAAACAACGAACAAACCCGTGGCCCATTGGTAAAGTCGCCCGGTTAATATGCATCCGGTCCTGTGTTCGAATCCGGCCGAACCCATAAAAATTTTAATACGCCATTCAACTCCATCTTGGGGCCACGTGGCGGCCTCCGGGCTAGCCACGTGGCGCCTTCTCATTGGCTGCAAATGGAATATTCCCCAGAATATTCTGTGGAATATTCTTTTTTTAATAAAATTTTCCAAAGTCAAATTTGGCATTTTTAATGAAAATTGAGAAATCTTCAAACTTGAATAACTTCTGCATACGGCGACCGTTTTTCGAACCGTTCGCGGCGCTGGAATCAGGAAGACGAGCTCTATCCGGTCGTTCAGGTTCAAACTAGTTCTGAGCACCTTCATTTTTGACCATTTTACGACACTTGCTCCTGAGCTCCTGATCACTCGGACTGGAGGACTCATCATGTATAGCGAGGTTGTCCCCCCTGACCCTGGCAGGTTCTGCTGAAATGAACAGGACTCTGTGAAAAGACTAATACACTCTTGAGCAGGGGTTTCTTTGATTACCTCAACCCTTTCAGGAGAAGGCTTAGGATATTCATCTTGCTCAAGACTTTCTTCATTTCCTTCTTCCTTATCCTCTACATTAGAAAGCTGTTGATTTCCTCTTTCATGGAAATCATTACTGATGATCTGATATATAGCAGAATGAAAATTCATGGAATCATCTTCTGTTATCATGCTTTCAGCACTTTCTTCATCAGTATCACAGATGGCCTGCATTGGCTCATCATTTTCCTGAAGTTGATGGTCATGATCTTCCTCCCATGAATCTACTGATGATGGCTCTGCAAGCTCAGTTTCCCTTTGGAAAAAATTATCATCAGACAAATCAACATCAGAGAAATCATAATTATAGGCATTCTCACACATCAAATCTTCAGGACTCTCATCAAGTCTTTCTACAAAATAGTCTGCAAGTTCATTTTCTGATTCAATCTCTGGTTCATTGTACATGCTTTGCATGTGGCTTCTGTCTTGCAGTGGTCTGGTTTTTCTTTCTTGAGGACAAGGAGCAGGTCTTTTCCAATCATCATCTCTGGTTTTAGACTCATATTCTTTCTGTTTTACATTTAGCAAGGAGTTGGCAGTCTCTATCAGTTTTTCCAGCTTGTTCTCTAAAGAGATCTGCGCTATTTTCTCTGCTCGGTCCTTCCTTGCTGCTTTTAACCTTTCCTCCCTGTACTTTATGTTGTATTCGACAGTGACTGCTATATTCTGCATTTCCTCCAGGCTCGAAGGTTCTCTTTCTCTTATATGGAACTCCACCTCGGGGTCAAAAGAACTTGGATAGTGCAATAAAGCCCATTCCAAAGGTGGTTTTATATCTGAAGGTATTGCATCATATACCTTATTAAACCTGGCTGAAAAATTCTGCACTGTCTCACCTGGCTGCCTTCTCAAATTCTGATACTCTCCTAGAATCAGGAGAACATTCTTCGGGGCTACCCACCTATCAAGGAAGACTTGAGAAAATTGATGAAAGCTGAAAATGCTTGCCACTAGAAGGCTTTTAAACCAACTCTTAACATTTCCTTGTAATGACAAGGCAAACATTCTAATGCACACATCATCTTCCTCTATTTCATACAATTCAAGTAAATCCTCAAGATTTTGAACATGTTCTTCAACAGTGGCCCTTTTATTTACTCCATCAAAAAGAGGCAGCTGGTTTATAAGTTCTGAAGGGAGGGGTTGGAAGAAAAGAGGCAAAACCAGAGGTTTATATCTTTCTATGACCTTTGTGGGTGTGGGTAGTGCAACAGTAGGCTCACAGCTGCTTGAAGCTTCTTTTGGAGTGGGAGATACAACATGAGGCTCTTGTTCCACTAGGTTATTCAAAGGAGTACAGGTCTGCTCATGGTCTGAAGATTGAGGTCTGAATTCTTTCTCATACTCAATGTGGGTTTTATCTTTTTATACTTGATTAGGCTTAAAGCAGGACAGAACATAGTGAAAGACAAAAACAATGAATTCTTTAAACCAAATCCAACCCATGTGTTCTATCCTTCTATGAGGCCTGGCCATATTTCAGGTTCTTCCTCCAGTGGAGTCTTTGAGAGTTATGGAGTGTGGAGTCACCAGGTGGATGAATTAACTATTTAGAGCAGGTTGCTATCCACCATCAGCAATTAAAAGCCAATCTGAAGGCAAAGTGTTCTATTCCCCAGTGGAGTCGCCATTATGTTGGGGTTCCCATGTTTTGGCCAGATTGGCAAGACCAAAAGATGAGACAACATCAGAACCACTTTTGGGCCCTAGGATCTAGCCCTCCTGGACCCGGAGAGGGATCTCTCCAAATAGAGCAAAGAATGATATATCTTTGGAGCTCAGAATGAGATGTTAGGCTAGTTATAGGCACAGGGTTTGTTTGTTTGATTGTGAGTTTGGTTGCTGGGAATCAGGAATGAAGGATTCAATATAAGGCAAGGCTGGGAAAAGAGGATTTTAGGCAAAGGGGAGATAATTCAGAGAACATCAAGTCCATTGGGAAATGGAGTCAGGAAAGGGTTTACTTGCTAATCAACAGGCAAGCTTTCAGTTGGGCTAGTCATCTAAAGCCTTGGATCCTAAAATGATAGCGTGGCATGGAACATTAAGTACTGAAAGTGAAAGAAGGAAAACCATCCAATTATGTCTATAGATCAGGCCAGAGGTCATTTAACTCCAAACATGCTTGGACATAATCAGCAGCAACTTTGAGTGAAATTAGAAAGGTTTAATTGAAGTGAAAAAGATCCTAGTGAGGCAGAGGAAAATTTCTAGACCTCCCAGTGTTCTCAATTCATCCAATTAAAGCCTAACAAGAACATCTAAGAAACAACTTCATTAATTCATACATCAGCTAGCAGGCAATAACATCCACTACACTGGTTAAATCAATTGAAACCAATTCTTAGACAACACATTAAGCAGAAAACATTGAAGGCAAGGAGAGCAGAAGTATAGGGTACCTAACAAGGGTAAATCCTATACCAAATTTCGGATGCAAGCTAGAATAAATGAAATTTAATGGAATAAAACACAGAGATAGAAAAAAATCACTGCAGCTTTAGATCAGGATCCAAAGAAATGGGCCTCTCATATTAAAAACAACACCAATCAAGTACAACATAGCTTACAGCTTGATATTTAGCCTGAAACACCTTCCCCAGTCTATCTTACAATTTTACACAGAGAACTTGTCTCAAGAGAAACATCATGCTATTCACTGATATCCGATCAACAACCATTACAATATTTTCTCATGAGTTTTATAGCAGAAAGATGAGCAGAGGAGGTAGGTGGAAACTAAATACAACATTAAAACTTAGACAAGAAAGAGGGCCGAAGCCCATTATGTTTTAACTCTGATCATTTAACTCTGCCTGCAGGACTCTGTAGTACTTTTGACGCATAAACAAAAGGTAAATAAATGATTGAGAGGTCCACCATACTTGTGAAACAAATGCTCTCATAGCACCAGGACTGTTGTCAGGGCAGAATACTTCATCAAGGACACGAAATAGAAAGAAAACTGCATGGGCACGTCATCCTTCCATGGAAAGAATGCTCTGCTGATGAGAAACACTGATATTATTATTTCCTGTGCATAGGATCCTCTGATCGATCCTCGGGGTCTTTGATTTGATGTTTTGCCTCTGATTATTTGGTTAAGGCTCAAAAGTCTTTGATTACGTGCATTAAAACTCTCTGCTGCTTCCCGTACTGTCTTTGTCTATGCAATTCGATATTTAATGGCACCGGAGAGGGTTTTTAGAGTTTAAACTCTATTCTTTGATGAATTTATGGCGCAAACACCCTTCCAGACGTTTCCTGTGAAATCAGGCTCTGAATTTAGCTCCTCCTGTGCACTGCGCCTTAATAATAGCGCGTATGGACCATGGCGGGTTTCACCACCTGATAAACCTGAAAAACACGAAAATGGTTACGAAAAACATTTGTGGGGAGGGTGGTATGGATGAATGTGACAATGGCAGTGTGGCGTGGACGAGGATGATGACTGCAAAGGCAACTATGGAGGAAAACATCGCACAGTGGAGAATGCATGGAAAATGTCGAGGCAGACGTTTTAACGTAAAAGCATTAAAATTTGACCTTGGAATGAATATATAACCGGGGCAAGGCGAAATGTACAATGGAGGTACGTGGAGGTGACGTGGCGGGACCGGGCAATGGCGGAAAAGTCAACAACAGGCAAGGAGTATGGCTGCTTCAGATTATCGCGTGCACAGCTTCGTGGAGCGACAGCCGTTGGATGGGCGATCGTAGATCGGACGACGCACGGCGATATCGCTCCGTGTCCTGTGCCAAACGATAACGCGCGATGAGCGGGTGGTTTTCCAGTCGTACCGGTGCCACGCGTCGCGCGATGTATGGAATCGCTGCGAAAATGAAAATACCGCCCACCCTCCAAAGGCGGTGCGATAGAAACCAGGCAGTTTTGAACAGTGAATGCGGGGCGGGGACCACCGAGACAGATAAGACTCCAGGACGTAGATATGCGGGAAAACGAACGGTGGATCTGCTATCGGGGGGTGAACGGAGCGGGCCAGGGGCACTGTGGAGTGTGCGATCGTCGTCTGATCTGTGTAGATCGACGGCTATCAACGCGCCCGATACATATTTGCGCTAAACGCGTTTTCGGGCTAGCGCGTGGCTTCGGCGCCCAGATCACATGGAGGAAAGGTTGAGGGGTTAACGGAAAAGGGGCTAAGGCCTATTATAAAGTTAAAAAGTGGGTTTTGGGCCCATTTTAATGCTTTTTAAGGCCAATAATTAACGATAAGGGAAACAAGGAAATTTGGCCAAACAAAGGGTAAGGGTAGAATTCAAGGGGATTTTGGGAGGACTTAGAGGGTAAAGGAGGACTTTGTCAAAGGGGAAAAAAGGGGTAAAATGGGACATTTTGCAGAGATACAAGGGGCAAATAGAGGCCTTTAGGAACACAATTTGTCACAATCAGAGAGGCTTCTTGTATGGAAAACAGCAGAGGGGATTACATCATAGGGAAAAGGCACAAAAGACTTCAAGGATGATGTGTCTCTAGGGGAGATGCATTCATTGAAGTCTCAGAAACAAAATAGCCCCCTGTTTGCTTGTCAAAAATTTATAAGAGGGGCTAACAGAACTCAGTCATGATGCTATCAAGAGAAGGAGATATGAACAGAAAGAAGACTCCATTATGTGGAGGAAGGAATGAGGAGAGGCTCTTAAATCTTCTTCCAAAATCTATGCAGAGCATCAATGAAGATCTTAAGAAGATGAGAGAGGAGATGAAATCTACAGAGAAGTTTGAATCTAGAGTCGGATCTATATTGGCACATGATAGGTGTGAGCATTCAGCTACACCCTATTATGCTCAGCGCAGTCAAAATGCCCAGATCTACCATCAGAGAGATGAAAGAAGAGGAAATTCCAAGGAGGGAAACTCTTAGTAATTCTCTGCAACAATATGAATCTCAAGCTGAAAAGTTTAGAGATCATATCACTTTCAAAGAGTTTTGCAAGTTCAAGGTGGAGAGGAGAAAGCTGTATGACATGGATAGATTTTCTCTATCTACCTTTGATGGATCCCCAACTTGTTCAGCCAAATTTTGGGTGGAGGAGTTGCATACTTATTTGCAACAGCACCAAGTTTCTAAAAATGAAACCATCAGAGTTGTAGCATTGCACTTTGAAGGTAAGGCCTGTACTTGGTGGATGTTTGAGACATTTTCATTAAAAAATGTCAATACTTCTTCTTTTGCAAAGTTCACTAAGAAATTGATAGAAAGGTTTGA
This sequence comes from Pinus albicaulis, assembly GCA_034641835.2. NCBI lineage: Eukaryota > Viridiplantae > Streptophyta > Pinopsida > Pinales > Pinaceae > Pinus > Pinus albicaulis. The sequence continues at coordinate 1,340,969,004 of CM076580.1, read as the reverse complement.
TAAAAAACATGAAACAATCAAACCAAGACAAGTAAAACTTTTTTATAAGTCAGAATGATCCATAAACTCAAATCCACTTTAGAAAACTATTGGAGAAGCTCACATCTTGCATGATAACTTGCTAGAGGCAAGATCCCTGTTTCATAACCTTATACAAGAGGGCATGAAGGTTCCTTTGTCAAAAGAGGATCCTCTTATGGAGAATTTACCTCCTATTGATATTGAAGATGAAGAGAAGGATGGGGGTTATAGCGCTGTCACATCTAGAGCATATCTAGTATCTCATGCAGAGGAAAGAGGAGCACATGCTCCAACAGGAGGATTTCTTGTAGCATTGCAAGAAGTTCCCCATGATCTCACATATGGAGGCCAAGACAAAATCAATGGACAACATGATTTTGGAGCATTGCAGATGGAAGAAGAAGATAGGGAGGAAAATCATCATCATTTGATGAGGATCACACACCCCTATCCATTTCAGAAAGATGATGCAAGGAAGAGGTAGACTGATTTGTGCTGTGAGAGCAAGGGCCAGGTTTCCCAATCATATATACAATCTACTCTTGACATTGATGTCTCACTACATGGAGGCATTCCTCATGGGTGGCCACCAGATCTGGAATTGGTAAGAGGCATCTTGCCATTTGGTTCACCCCTCTTAGATTTCGGAGAGGTGAAGACTTTGGAGGAGTCTAGTATAGCGCAGAGAATTTGGGATAGTCTCAAGGAGGAGGGAGACATTCTCCCATTTTTAGCACCACCCACTCTCACTATATATATTGCGATGACAGAAGTTGTTGCAGTGATGGAGGATGGCACTTTCATGGTGCAAAGGAGATGCTCCATGGATTTTGAGAAACAGAGGGTACTTCCTTTGAGGAAGGAATCTTCCATACATTGGAGTAGATGGAGGCCACTCATTCTTACATTGGCCAAGATTGGGAGATTGTTTTTGAATGAGAGCTTCTCATGGGAGGCCAACTTCCAAAGATTCCTACTTCTTTTTGAGCATGAGCGGCTGCATGATGGGCATAGCAACAATCTGGAGGATGACTTTGGCGTGAGGGATGTCAAAGGAAAAGACAACAGCATGTGGGGAGCTTCACATTGCATAACAACAACGCTGTCTCTTAGGAGGATTGATCCATATTGGAGGTCTCAGCTCTTGGTAGAGTACTCCAAGGATCTTGGTGCTTGCATGATTCTTGATGACCTGAATGGAGATGATAGATATATGGTGGATGATGTGGTCATATATTATTATGGTAGAGCCTTCTTGACTAGAGCTTCTAAGCTCAAGGAGAAGCCGTTACATGCAACACATGAAGACTTCTTTTCCATGCACTTTGATGCATATCTTTCCTTGGAAGAGGAGTTCATTTGGGAGGCCATCCAACATGACATATTTCAACATATGGAGAGATGCATAGCCTGGATGGTGATAGAGAGAATGTCACAGCCACTTCCCTACTGTTTGGAGGTGAGGGAGAATTTTCAGTTGAGCCATTTCAGCTCAAGGTCCCAAGTACATGGTGGAGAATGTATGATTCCACATTATGTTTTGTACTTCTTTACTTTATATGAGCAACATGTTATACCAAGAAGGATTATCCCTTCTTTCATATTGTATGATGATGTACTTGAAGCCATTTGTGGCATTTAGATTGGCTATCTTATTGATGGTTTGTGGGGGAAGCCACATGTTTTTTGGTGTGCACCATTGACACCACTTTGTACTTTCATGTTTCTATCTTGTAAAATGATTGTGGCAGCAAAAAACTGGCTGGAAAAGAACTTGTTATTGTTTGATTTGATGTAGGCGAAGGATGCATTGCGCTAGTTCCATGTGTGGGACCTTGATCCACTTTCCTGTTGTCATATGACAACTTGTTTCTATTGGTTTTTGCTTCCATGTATTGCTGATATTTTTATGTTCATGGGAAGCTTTGTTTGGAGAGTGGGATATGAGTTGGAGATGGCCATTTGGAGTATGTTTCTCTATACTTTACATGATGCATGTTTCAGGGGAAGTAATGGGTAGCCCATGATTTCCAAATTACATCTCTTTTCTTCATGTGGGAGGAGCCATTTGAAGAACTTGAGTTTTTGGAGGAGGCACTTCATGGTTTATTTGTTTGGTGGGGTAGCTTGGGCCACTCTTGGAGGCCATGACATTTCAGCCCAAGATCAACAGCAGTCCCATATTTACCATAAATGGAGAGAGAAAACACTTGGATGGGAGGATCCAATCTCTCCATGCAGCCCCAATACATTGTATGAACCGAGGGTTGAGGATATTTTTGAGCTAACTAGATTGACTCATTTCATTTGGATGATAGCATGGGTGTGGGAATCACTCATTGGGAATAATATTCCCCATGTTTGTCATCATTCCTACCTTGAGGAGGCCATTGGATAACAAGGAGGTTTCCACTTATACCTTCCACCTTTCTATGATGTGAGCCATATGGTTTTGCATGCTTGGGAGGAAACATTGGAGGGCAGATTTGTAGCAGATCATTTTGAGCAGTGGTGGGGACTTTTGATGAGGAGGCCACAAGAAGAGGAGGGGAGGAATTTTCTCTCCTTATACAGTTGCTTGAGGACAAGCAACATTTTGGAGGGGAGGACTGTAATATTCCAAAAAATTTGCCCCAAAACATTCCCGAAAACCCACCTGCCGTGCCTGGCTGTTCTGCATTGCGACTTAATGCCTTCATTACTCTCTGTGGGTGGAGCCACCCATCCTATGTGCTCTCGTCATCCTCGACTTTGGTGTGATGACCTTCAGATATGTCTACTATGTACACTTGCCCCGTCTCCATGTAGGACCTCATGTGTGGACAGTTGGCACCCCGATCGGGGATTTTAAAATTTTATATTAACTAAACTCTGGCACCATGTTCTTTTGTTGATTAAAATATATCATATTTTTAACTTCTCTAACATGATGCATCTCTACTATTTATTCTGAAGGATGGATTTATTTTTTCATCTTGATCTTGATGATGAATTTAATTAGAGGGTTCTAAATGTAGACGAACAAATATTTATGATGTGATTAATCAGAAAGTCAATTTCAAAGAATCAATATGGATCACAAAATTATGAGATAAAAAAAAATCATAACATTTATTAAAATTTTGTAAAGAAAGTAATAATTTGAGAGTGTAAACTTCTGTGGTCCATATTTATTTTTCAATAAAAATCTTCCAAAAAATCATATTATAATTTATAGATCTTCCATAACATCATAATTTATTGAGCCGAAGCCTTTCGAACTACCCTATAGTTCATCATTAGGAGAATAATAATAATATGAAAACACAGTGTTTAGGGGCAGGATATGCAGGAAAATAGGGCATCTACAAAACACATGCCCACATGCCCAGATGCAACACGGGAGAACAGGAAGAAGAATAAAACAGGGAAAGCATCCAAGGGATAGAAATTTCCCTCAGGAGGACCAGAACAAGAGACAAAAGATGAAGGGGATATCCTAACCCAAAACGAGAGAAAACAACCAACAGAAGACCAAGGAATTCATGAACAAGAATTACAAGAACCAATGGAAACTAACATGACCTTGTAGACAGTTGATTCGACGATGGATCCAACACCACCTGAAGCACATTCAGATGTAATCTCAAGTGAAAACAAGAGAGTGCATGTGTCCGAAAGTTCAGACTCCGACAAAGAAAACCCAATAATGAACAATGAGTTGGCCTTGGTTCCTTCCTCCGTGCATTCAGGGAATCGATAGATTGTCCAAAAGAGAGAAGGCAAGTGTGAAAAGTCCAGACTGCTGACAATATGTAAATTTTATTGGTAGCCTAGTTACACAGTGTACCCTTTGGGTGTCTTGAATTGCATTTACAAAGTGTAACTCTCATTAATTTTTAATAAAAAATTGCCGATTTTATCCTTGAAAAAAAAAATTACAATTAAATAAAAGTGAACAAATTCTTTATTGAAATAAATTATTTTCATTAAAATTTGAAATAAAACTAAGTCATACAAATATTTAAATAAAAATAGTCGTCTTCATCTTATTTAGCATAATAATTATTAAATATAAATTATTTTAATCTTTAAAATACTTTAAATTTACAATTTTAACCCATTCATATCGAATTTTAAATAACTAAAACATATATAATTAAAAAAAAAATATTTATTTTAAATTTACAATTTTAACCCATTCATATCGAATTTTAAATAACTAAAACATATATAGTTAAAAAAACAAAAATAAAAAACATGGGAGTACAATATAATGATTAATGGTTACATGTTTATTTATTTTATTTTTTATTTAATAAAAGTAACGTTATAGTATTAAGTAGTAATATCTATTAGAAATTCCCAGTAGCAAGCATGCATATGAATTTCAATAGAGCCAATTGTCCACTAAAATGAAATCAAGGCTCCTAGCAGCCAGAGTTAATATCAATTTCATTCAGTAACAACTGAACATTAATTTCAATCAGAGTCAATTGCCCAATCAAATGAAATAACGCACCTAGCAGCAATTTCATTCCGTAACGAACATTAATATCAATTTCAATCGAAAGTCAATTGCCCAATAAAATGAAATCAACGCTTCATAATATCAGTTTCAGTGAAAGCAAATTGATCAATAAAAAGTAAATGGAATTTTATGTATTTATGGAACTGGGTAATTATAAGTCTTTTTATAATTAAAAGAAAAAAAAATTTGAAAGTGAGTAATTTTAAGTAAAGACGTTTCAATAAAAAATTTGGTTGCCTGGTTTGAAAAAAGATTTAAAATTAAAATATTTGGTTGCCTGGTTTGAAAAAAGATTTAAAATTAATTTAGTTTCTGAATCTGGAGATAATTGATAAAAGCGGAAGTCTTCCTTTTGAAAAGGAGTAGTCTACCGGGGCCGCGTTTTAGCCCGGAAACCTTGCTCGTCGGAAAACATTTGCTGCCCGTCCGGGGACTTGACATGACATCCGATGGCAGCCAATATTCCCAAAGCTATAGACTATTTATTACCTTAACAGTACCTGACCGTGACAGTACCCGTTACAGTACCATCTTGCGAAGGAAATGATTCATGCAGGCATTCATATATATATGACCATACATGGATTACGGCCGGTGCGCATGTTGTGGCTCCGCCTCCGCCTAGTTGCCACCGCATATACGATATACGCTACAATACACTGTATGCATTGGCATTTAAATTGTCAAATTTGAATTTGAAAACCCGCTCTATTGAAATTTTAAAATTTGAAAACCCGCCTATTGAAATTTTAAAATTTAAAAACCGGCCTATTGAAATTTTAAAAGTTGAAATTGGTACCAGGCCGACGATTTTTATTCGTCTGTCACGGGGAGATCTCTGTGCTGTGAGCAGTGAGGCTGAGATTCATGTAGGGGTCAGTGCAAAGGTGGATGTATTGAGAGGCCATTTCCTGACCCATTTCCATTAAATAAAATGCATCACTATAATAGGAGAGTTGCAGTGCCATTCATTAACTGGAAGGCTCCCAGTGCCATTCGATTAATTTTTGCTTCCATTCTGCACATATCACTGCTGGTTTTCGAAGGATGTCAAAAATGAAGGTATGTCACTACTCAACTCTGGTCAATCAGAATCATCGATTTAGAAATTCTGCAATCATGAATTATCGAAACGACTCACTGAAGATGATGGCCCTGCATGTGTTATATTTGCAGAAAATGGTGTTGAAAGCGGCGATCAAGGACGAGAAAAGAAAGCGAAGGGTCATGATGTGTTGTATTTGCAGAAAATGGCGCTGAAAGTGGCTATCGAGGACGAGAAAATCAAGCGAAGGGCCATGAAAGTTGTTGAAGCTGTTGAAGGTAACTATCAATCCAATATTTATCCATTGCAATTCTAGTTACAATAAATTGGCTTTTGAGTAGTGATATGATATTTGATTGCAGGCTTAGAGTCTGTTGCAGTTGATATGGAGAAGAGGGATATAACTGTGATCGGAGAAGCAGACCCAGTGGTTCTGGCAAAGAAACTGATGAAACTCGGATTCACAGCATTGTTGAGCAGATCCCGTGAGTCCTGCCAAAGAAGAGAAGGCGGCTGCAGAGAGCCACTTGATCTCAGTCATGTCTCAGACTCTCAGAAAACGCAGCTATGAGCCCGAGGCTCTGGTGGACTCCGACGACGTCCGGGAGGCAAAACGCTTCCGAGGCGAAGAAACAGACCGGTTTCTTGATTACTGCAACTAGACCAAACCTTAGCGGAGGAAGAAGAAGAATCCGCTCCCAGTGAAGAGCTCGTAAGCGAAGTCATGAGAAGCCTGGAGGAAGAGATTGCTGCCACGTGCTCCACCTCTTATCTCGCCTCCAACGAGTATGCGAATACTTCGGCGGCCTCTGAGATTTGTAGAGACCATGAAGTCCAAACCCTAGACGCGGGGGTGGATCTTTCATATTTCGTGGATGCTTCAGATTACGAGCTCGGCATTCCGCCGAGCACCACTTTGGACTTGAAGGACGAAATCTGTGTAGCTCCGAAGGAAACATGTGAGGGCTTGTCGGAGAATCAGAATAAATATTGGGACTTCGAGGATGGATTTGAAAGTTATCAGCAGTTTGCACTGTACGAAGATGCCTGGAATGAGGGGCTGGTGCAAGATTATTTAAACACAGATAGTATAAGCCCGCGAATATTATTTGACGGAGATTTTTCTGAGGCATGAAGACTGTATAATGTGCCTAACATGTAATCAAGAGCTGTATAAGAATCCAAACTTAAGTCGTTTTAACATCGAAACTATGAAACTGCTCTTCTAAATGAGTTGTTTTGCTGTAATTTTCTTAGACCTGGTAAACATGTAGAATATTATTATTGCAAATCGTTGGAAGCAGATAGTGTTTTCACAAACAATATTATAGAGAATAATAAGTTTGTAATTACTAAAAACAGTAAAAGCAATAAATTGTGTATTAAAATAAGATAAAAATCATATTTATTTAAAAAAATAGTTATATATTATAATTTTTAAATTTAAATGTATAAATAAATTAAAAATAATAAATTAGATATTTTAAAATTTTCACTCATTATTAGATTATTAGTAATAATTAATTTATTTTAAATCATAGTGGGACAAATCTATTAAAGCATGAATATATATGTCTATGTGCATATTGAAAAGTCATGATGTTTCATTATCATAAGGATGTGTCTTATATTTTGTTTCAATATAGTTTAATTTGCTAAATATATTAATTAAGAATTTATAATTAAAGATATGTATCTTAGAATTTATAATTAAGATGTCTTTTATATTTTATTTTAATATAGTTTAATGTTTTTTTTTTTTTCTAAGTATGACTAATTTCTATTATGTATAAAAGTACTGATACAAAACTGCACCAGCGTCAGCTAGGGAAGCCTGAACGTTGGGCTTGATAGTCAAGCAAGACAAGCATATTCTGGACTGCCTAGAATGGGAAACCAGTCCTTTAAACCATAAATTCTGAGCCGCCCATGAGAGGGAAACCAGCGTTAAGTTAACAAAAAACAAAATGACACTATAGCTGAAATAAGTGAACTGCTTGTACAGCAAAGCAGTAAAGCTAAGAAGCTTGTAATTTCTACAAGAGCAGAACAAAAAAACCTAAGAATCAAAGCAGCTATTATCCATGAGTAGGAGAGGGAGACTCTTCAACGATTCTGCAGGTGAACATCTCGCTTCTGTCCGCCTGGCTGTCACTGAGAACACTTCCGCCACCCGCGCGCTCTGTCTCCATGTTGGGCCCGTGCTGAGGAGCAAAGAAGGCAGGGGCAGCATGAGGGGAGCTGTGGCTGAGAGGGGGAGCTGGCGAAATCGAGGCGCTGGGCGGAGCTGTATTAGGGACTTCTTCCCGAAGAGTAACAGTAATAAAAGCGGTAAGAGTGGCATTGCAGGAGGTGCAGTCAAACCTTAGCTCAGCGCGCTGAGAAGTTTGACGAATGGAGGGCCAAAGGGGACGAGGGGCACCAGGAAGAGACTCATGATGGGAGGGTGGAGGGGCTGAGAATGCATCGGGAGAAAAGACAGAGCCCACCTCAAACGCAGGAGCTGGAATGGGAGGCGGGCGCTGTTGATGAAGACGCCCACGGCTGGAACCCCTTCTAGCTCTCATGCGTTCGCGGAGGCGAGGCATGATGACCAAATCAGAGCTGGGCTCAGCAAGACTTACCAAGCGGTCCGGGGGAGAAAGAGAATTCTGGGCGCCACCTGCCTGAACAAAAGAAGCAGGAGCAAGACTACTATAACCACGGAGCAGATCAGCAGAGGAGGTAGCAAAATTACCTGACTGAGCAGAGGAGGCAGGATCACAAACTCGTCGATTACACCACGGACTGTTGGAGAAGTGACAATTTGAAGCCGGCTCAAAACAAGCAACTATCAAGCAGCGCTTCCCCGTATTAGTTTTAATGCTGGCTTCAATGCTTGCAGGCGAACAATTCACATGCAAAGGCGGAGGAGAGTTGTAGCCGCCCACTCCACCATTCAAACCTCTGCAGAAACACTCCATGCCAAGAATGATCGCCATGTCCAGAAGCCAAATGAGCCGACCGAGATAATGAAATTTCACGCAGGGTGGGGAGTTAAGACTGTAGTTAATATCAGTACCGGGAGCCACATGGGATACACCGGCGAGGTCCATCGGGAAGTGCACTATGTGCCACGTTCCCTGATGGCTATTAATCACCCGCATCCGGCGAATATAGTTTAATGTTTTAATACATAAAAATTTATTTAAAAAAAAAAAACTCAATTTTTAATAGTTTTGTAATTGTTTTTATTTGAACTAATTATGTCTCATCACTTATCTATTTTATGCTTTAGATAAATGTTCTTAGGATTAATCATATTATTAGGATTTGGTCAATGTTTCAACTAATGTGGTTTATGGTGAAGCAAGGTGAAGAAACAAACTAATCTCATTAAATAAAATTAAAATTAGTCTTTAGAAACTAGCCCTTATTTATTTAGTTAGTTAATAAGATATAATATTATTTTTTTTAAGATTTTAAGAAAATAATTATTCACTAATAATTTAGAATTTAATGATTAAATTATAATTATCATAATAAGAGAAGGGGTAAATAAAAAGGGGAATAATCTAAAAATCCATTAGTTATTAATATATAGTATTAAAAGTTTAAGATTTTAAGAAAAATTATTAAACAATAATTAAAATGATTAAATACTAGTTATTAAAATAAGGGAAAGGTTAATAATAAAAAGGGGAATAATCTTAAAGTTTTTAAGAAATATTAAAAAAGGTTAATAGATACTCTAGAATAATTTTAAAATGAAAAATGATTATTTTATGTTGAAGGCATATATGTTTTAAACCTTACTTTCTTTCTTTTTTACATTAATAGATAAGATTTTTATAAATTGTTCTATAATTATTTTAAAAAACAATATTTTTAATTTATTTTAAAGCTACACACTACAAAGAAAATCTAAATTTAATAATTTTATATTTATATTTGAAAAAAACATTATTTTAATTTTTTTCAAATTATTTAATTTTTGAAAAATGATATTTTTAAATGAAAAATAATAGAAACTCAAATTTAATAGCTTAATAATTTCTTGTATTTAAAATGATAAAATGATAATAGCTTCGTATATAAAAACTCAAGAAGCTCGAAGACAAAGACCTAAGCTAATTATTTTTCCTTCGATTTAAAAATCCCTAAGCTAATTTTGTCTCGAGAAGCTCTAAGATAGAGGGCTCAAAAGCTTAGAGACAGGTCCAGGAAACATATACCTAAAAAACCCCTCATTCATATTATCAAAACATACATTTTTAAAAAACCCTACTCGTCCATAATTATGTGTGGATAATTTACAGAAAAATGTGTATAACTTAAAAAACCCTATGTTAATTTTATGTCCCATTCCTAATTCATAGTAGCAATCAAAATTATTATCGATTCAAAGCCATTCAACATGAGATTGACCACACAAATGCGTCCATTACACCATAATATAATTCTATGAAAAATGTTAGTCCTTCACAATTTACATCCAAAAACACACATTCTTGAAACACCCAAAGCTACAAGTCAATGAAACATAGTCTCCGAGAGACTATATCTGGGTTACATCGATGCTCCTAAGGATGACCAACTTCTTTGGAAGATAAATTATTTAATTTCCTTTTATAGGGATTGTAGCAGGGTTTGCAAGGTTATGTAGTCACCCTTGGCAAGGAAGGATTTGAATAGTAGATGTGGGTAGACCACATTCCTCAATCACAATAGCGGTAAAAAATATTATAGATTCAAAGCCATTAAACAAGGAGATTCACTATAAAAATGAAACCATTACACCACAATCGAATCCTGTGAAAAATGTTAATCCTTCACAATTTACATCCAAAAGACATTTCCATCCAAAAAACATATATTCGAAACACCCAAAGATACAGGTTGAGAAAACATAGGCTCCTAGAGACTACATCAGTGCTCCTGAGGGTGAACGACTCCTTTGGAAGATAAATTATTTATTTTCCTTCATTAAGGTTTGCAAGAGGGTTTGCAAGGTTATGTAGTCACCCTTGGTAAGGAAGGATTCAAATAAAAACTGTGGGTAGGACACATTCCTAAATCACAATAACGGTCAAAATTGTTACAGATTCAAAGCCATTAAACATGGATATTCATTAGAAAAATGCAATCATTACATGATAATGTAATCTTGTGAAAAATGTTAATCCTTTGCAATTTACATCCCCAAAAAAAAATTACATAAAAAACACACATTTTCAAAACACCTAAAGAATGGACTACAATTCCCAACATATGGATGGAATGTGTTCATAAACATAGACATTGATAGTTGGTAGGATCATATATTGTACTAGAGAGCCAACGACAAAGCCAGCACCATGCCCAAACACCACTACAACATTCATCAAAACCCCAACATGTTGTCATAGCTTACCTATAATAGAGACTGAGCTTACTTGAAACAAAGAGAGGTGGTAAAGTTATTTTTGAAGAAAACTGCAATAACTTGACAACATTTTCATGAATAAAACTTGTAAAGATCCCACTTACTCTCATGAAAACGAACCGGGGTGCGAAACTTCCACACTGAACCGAATATTTTGGAGGGAAAAGAAGAAAAACTACTTTTTTTAATTTTATTTATGGTTTATCGCCTTATAGGTTTACTCAAATTTCAAGTGTAGACACTCATTGGATGTGGAATTAAATTCCACATCCAATAAGTACCCATTATGCATACTTTTGAGAAGACTCACATTGATAAAAAATAAAGATACATTAAAAAAACATGGTAAGCACACTTTTTTAATGTACCTTTAATTTTTATCAATGCGAGTCTTCTCAAAAGTACTCAAAATAGGTACTTGTTGGATGTAGAATTTAATTCTGCATCCAACGAGTGTCTACACTTCACATTTGAGTAAACCTATAAGGAGATAAGCTAGAAATACAATTAAAAAAAAGTACTTTTCTTCTTTTCCCTCCAAAATTCATAACTCTTATTTTATAATTTTAACTATTATTTTATTATTTTTCCTTATGAGAAAAATTTTAGGTTGAAATTTCCTCTAATTAATTTTCCATTTTATAGAAGGAATGAAATAATCAATGATGATCTTATTAAATTGTAAAGGTAGTTGTAACAAATGGCACTTTACTACACATATGACCATAAAATAGTTCAAATATGTTTGATTGTACTTTTTATGCCTTTAAAGTAAGATTCAAAAGTTAAGTTAGTAACTGATAAAATTAAAGCCAAGTAAATAAGTCACATCTTTAAAGTGATGAAAGCGCTTGAATACAAGTTTCCATCTTGATTATTAACCCAAGGGGCTACAAGGACTATTGTAATCAGCTAATGACATTTCAAAAGTTTGAAGATCATATTTTACTTTTAACCAAAGTTTTAATTTCACCATCTTATTTAGCCTCTTCCCGAGGTAAGAGTCCTAGATATCTTAGTATAAATTCAGATAAAGGAATGCATTTAATTTAAGATTTTCCAAGTGAATTAATGTTAGTATTACTTCACTAAAATTTTAGTGACATTTAATGTTTGATGTGCAATTCAAACATGGACAAGTGGACAAGTGGGAATGGATAAGTGGTTATTTGCATGATGCTCCCTGGTTAAGCTTCACCGCTTATTTAGTTATCTTTTCAGTTATGTTTGGATAATATCAGTTATGTTTTGTGGTGGTCGTCTGTGAGTTACCAACAAATTTGAATCTGTAAGTTGTGGTCAGTTCTATTCAATTCGCCTCAAATCCAGAAGCAAAGTCGGGAAGGACAAAAGCTGACGTGAGCTAGTTGCATAAATTCAAGTAGTAGTTTATATGGGTTCAATGAGTTTCTAATGCACTAATTCATTGTCGAGTAAGCCTCTAATACATTTTTTCATTGCACTTCTTCATTGATCCACCCCTTCACCCAACACTTCTCTAGTTAATCCAAACTTATTCATTGATCCATTGCTTCGCACAACACTTCTCTGGTTAATCTTCACCTGGAGGTACAATTATTGAATTCATTTAAACAATGATTTCTTAATATTGGAACTAAGTAATTCAACTTGTCAAGAAATTTCTCATAAAATAATGGTTATTGAATAGAGCTCCATTTTTTTCTTACCTGTAAAGATTTTAGCTTCACGAGGGCTTCTGGGATGAAGGTGATGGATGTTGCCACTGTCTACCATTATAGAAAATACTATTCTCTTCTTCCTCACTAAAAACGTACTTGAAAAAGAGTCATATCAATGTTCATGACTAATAAACCCAAGAATAATATGTGACAAAATATGTGACTTGCTTAGTATAAAAAACTATTGTTGGAACACCCGTAGGATTATATGCACATTGGGATAGTTACACATGTACAAACCTTTAGATTTGAAATATAAACTCAACAATTTTCTATTCTCCAAACAATTATCCTCTCCCCAATACTCGTATTATCGTTATGTGTTTATTCATGGGGTGAGTGAAATAAGGTCATAACTAATATGTACATATATAAAGTGTCACCACCAGTAGAGGTCGAGAGGAAACCAACACTTAAACTAGATCTTCCAACAACATACATTGACCTTGTTAAAGAACCACTACCTCGGCCAACATTTCCTCCAGTCCCATAACCTCTAGTTCAAGATTCACATTCAATAGTAGAACCTTCATCAATAGAGACACCTAGAGAACTTGAGCACACATTCCCTCCTCCCCTAGATAGATGCAAATACTCTAATAAAATATGGGAAAAATTTGGTAGAATCTTGACCATGCCTGATTTGTATTCTTTATTTATCTGGGGGACAAAAAAATGTGCTCAAAATTTGAAGTTCTCAAAATCACTCAAAATCAGTGCCAGATTGTAGCACTCGTCATCTTGAATCTAACGTCACTTGAATCACCTAAAACTGACATTGTATACTCAAGTTATGATGTTCTGAAGTTTTGGGAAAACAACTAAAAAATTGAGCAACAAGGTTGACTAGGCTACTGAATCGGTAGACCATATGCTGACATTAGCAGCTAACAAGACATGCACAATATACTGTTTGAACCAACCTGGGACCTGTTGGCAATATGATGCAGAGTGTTGTCCTTGATGGAAACCCACTTAATGAAGATGAAGTCATGGGACTGTTGACATGTGTTGTCCTTGATGGCAATCCACCTGATGAAGTTATTCTTGACCTGATGAACTTGGTAAATGATGTAAATCTGATATGAAGTGATGTTTGTTAAGCAATATGATGCTAAGTGTTGTCATCTGATATGAAGTGATGTTTGTTCGTAATGTGATGCTAAGTGTTGTCCTTGAATGGCGAATGATAGCAACCTACTTGATGAAGTTGTGCTTGATAGAATATGTTCTTGATGGAAATCGGGTACTTTTCGGCAGAGTATGTTCGAGAAGACAATGAAGAAAGGAATTCAGCATGTGACAGTTCTATGATGAAAAGAGTATGTCTCTAGGCATACGTGGATTTGCCTAAGGGAAGTCGCGTATGCACGCGGAATCAACGTTCCAAGTCGCGTATGGGCAAAAGCGCTCTTAAAGTGCAAAACCAGGGGTAACCACTATGGTATTGACCCATTGTATTGGGTAATGATTCGTCTAAATGACCCCGTCCAGGAATACCATCGGAAGTAATGTGGTTTTGGCCCATGGTATTGAAAAAGGGCTCATGGTATTGAAAAAGGATAAACATATATAAGGAGAAGAATTTCATTGTGCAAATCATGAGAGTGGGTGCAAGATGTCTGAGCTTGAATGAATACTTCTGAAGTATATACGTATGGAAAGGGTAAAGGTTTGATGATAGATCTGAATCTATGATGCACTTATGAAGAAATGATGAAGCAGGATTTCTAGATCTGAAATGTACTTGTATTTGCTAGATCTGTTTATGGAGTGATTAGATCTGTGATGAGGCGAACATCTGTCTGAAGTAAAGGGTTGAATCTGAACTGAATGTCTGATCTGAAGAAGTATGCAGCTCTGTAATGATTGAAGATCCATACGCTATTTCGCCGCAGAGGAAGCGTGTATATACGCGGCTTCGCTGAAGAAAAAGCGCGTATGTGCAGTGAAGTTTATGTATAGATGTATACGCTAGTTTATATGAACGGAAGACCGTATATACGTGACATCAGAGAAAGGAAAGCGCGTATGCAAACTAGGGTTTGCTGAAGTATGGGGTATGAAATGTCTGATCTGGTCTGCTCTGTTTTAGCTATCTGTTGTTGATGTTTGACTGTGCTTAAATGTATGAAGAGGGTCCAGTCTGAAAATATGATGAAACGTGGCCTGCAAGTGGTGTCCTAAAGGAAGCTTTGGATCCAGTGTGAAAATTGATGAAACGTGGTCCATAGAGGTCCTGAGGGTTGTAGCCTTCAGTCAGGGGGTTGTAGCTCCCTTCCAGGTGAGGCTGGTAAACGAGATCAGGGGGTCGTAGCTCCCTTCCAGGAGAGGCTGGTAAACGAGTCAGGGGGTTGGAGCTCCCTTCCAGGAGAGGCTGGTAAACGAGCGCGGGTGGGTGCCTGCGTGCTGGTCAAGTCTGCGCCAGCACATATGTTGTAAGATGTTTTCTCTATAATAAAATATTGAAGGCTGAGCAACTGCAGCGGTGGTTTTCTCCCGTCTTGGGTTTCCACCTAAAAATCCTGGTGTTCATGTGTGATGCTTTGTGTGATGGTTTATTCTGTTCTTACTGCACATGTTTACTGTTTATAGAACATCTAATGAATGAATGATGGAATGATATAAGAGAAGAACTAATGGCATAATTAGATCTCTGTGTATACACGAGTTTTATGAAGGATATCCGCGTGTATATGCTAGTTGGCTTCAGAAAAGTAGCGTATGGGTTTTAGAGCATGAAAAATTAAAAAGTTTCAGTTTGCCCTAAATACTGATTCAGCCCCCCTCTCAGTATTTTTCCCAACAATTGGTATCAGAGGGGGGTTCTTCTGCAGAAGCTTGATCGCTTGAAGGAGATCCGTCGCAATGGGAAAGAAGCAAAAGAAGAAGGTTACTCAAGGAAAGAAGAAGCCTCGGAAATCATGTATAGAAGATGAAACAGGTATTAATCATTGTTCTTGTATTTTACTTAACTGTATATGCAAAGATTATGATAGTGAAAGTGAAGATGAAGAAGACTCTGACCAAGCTCTACAAGTACTCATGGCAAAGAAGCAAAAGAAGAAGGCTACTCAAAGTAAGGAGATAGCTGAAATTGACAAAGATGAATCTGATAGTGATTGGGGACCTGATATTCTTATTTGTACAAAGAAGGGTGAAGATAGTACTATCGACTTAGAAGAAGTTATCAAAGATCAACAAAGAATATTTAATGAGAAGGAATCTGCCTCCAAAGCTTTGATATTTAGACTGAAAAGGATGTTCGATGATGTATACAATCGAAGTAAAGGATATGAAGCTGGAATCATCTCTCTGCAAGAAGATCTTGAAGAATCAAATAAGAAGAATGAAGGACTTGAAGCAGAAAACGTTTCTCTAAAAACAGATCTGGAAAAATCAAAAAGGAAGAATGAAGGTCTTGAAGCTGGAATCATCTATCTACAAGCAAAACTTGAAACATCAAGTAAGAAGAGTGAGGAACCTCTACAATCATTTGAAAATGAAGGACTTGAAGCAGAAATCATTTCCCTCAAAGAAGACCTGGATAAATCAAATAAGAAGAATGCAGGACTTGAAGCAGAAAACATATCTTTGAAAGAAGATCTCGAAGCATCGAAGAAGAAGAAAGAAGAGCTGCAACAAACATGTGAAGAAAACGAAAATTGGTTGAAAGAAGAGATTCTAAATCTGAAGGATCAAGTAGAAGATGGAAGAAGGAAATAAGAAAGCATGACAAAGCAATGTCAAGCCCTAGAGGTTGAGGTAAACGTTCTCAAAGGTAAATTAGAAGAAAAGGTTAAACTTTTGAGGTTTCAAGATAGTACTAAGATTCTGGACAATATTCTTAGTAATCAAAGGTCTCATTCTATCAAACTTGGTATTGGTTTTCATGAAACTCTTAAAGGAGAATCTAGTTCACAAGGAAGTGCTAAAGATTCAAAGGAAGTCAATGCAAAACCTGAAGAGTTGAAAGAAACAAAAGGTCAACCAACAATGATGAAATCTCAAAGGAAATCATTCAATAATGTTGAATGTTTCAAATGTCATAATTATGGGCATGTTGCAGCAAATTGCAGGAGTAGATAATTTCAACCTCAAACAAACAGTTCCTACATAGAAAGGTACTCTGGTTTCTTCAAGGGATATTGTTTTTCATGCAACAAGTATGGACATAAAGCAGCTGATTGTAAAAGGAGGAAGATTAGAAATACTCATTATGATTCTTATGCTTATTTTTCTGGACATATGAGATGTTATTCTTGTAACAAGTATGGACATATAGAAAAGGAATGCAGGTTGAACAGATATGAGAAATTGGATAACTCCCAGCACACAAATAGAAAGATCAAACAAATCTGGAAAAAGACGGAGGACCGATCAGAAACGTAGGGAATTCTGACCCTTCTGCAGTCATCCGCTTCTGAAGCTTACTTCTCTGATTGACTGCAGGAATGATGTGGGATACATTATGAGATTTAGTAATGTATCGTCACAGGGGGAGCAATGCATGATGACTCTCATGGTTGATTTGATTACTCTGGTTATGTTTACTTCTGACAGCGCATCTGATGTGGAAAGGACAGGTACAGGAGGTATAAGCTCAGGAGGAGATGAAGGAAGATGGAAAAATTTCTATGCTTCACTTTCCATACGCGGGTTCGATGAACCAAAGTTGCGTACACACGCGAGTTCCAGTAGACACAGTCGTGTATGCATTGAAGATAAGAGAATTTATATGATGGCTGAAGATCTGGAGCAGAGGTTCAGGGGGAGCATCAGTCTGATTGTTAATGACTGTATTATTGACTCTGTATCAGCTTAGTTTCTCAGTTTTAAATAATGATGATATGATACTTGGTTACTTTTGTTGAAGATTATGGATGAGTCCTGTTTACTTGTTGATGAAGAGTATTCGTTGCTAAGATGAAAGTCTTATGATTCAGAGATAAGGTCAGACCATGCAGAGAATGTTGTTGATGACTTGCTGATAAAGGTATTCAGGTTGCACAAGTTAAGGAGGAGCACTGGTTCAGGGGGAGCAGCAGGTTGAATACTAATGATTGCATTGTTGGCACTATGACTGCTTGTGATACTCATGCTCAAATGATGATGACTTGGTATCTTTTGTGCTCACACATGGATGAGTTGGAAGTCGTTTGATTCAGAAATAAGAATAGATCATGCAGAGTTTGTTACTATGGTTGAAAATCTTTTGCCTACATATGTTACTTCATGTTAAAACTTGAAGATCATGGTGATGTTGGACCACATGGATGATTGCTTGACACTTATTTGAAGATGTTGTTCTGGTATGATAATCTCTCTTGGAAAGATTGTATTGATGTTGCAAAGAATCTGAAGGCTTGGTTACTAATGTGCTTATGCTACAACCGTTGGATGACGCTTGAAGACACAACTACACTTTTCTATCTATCTGTAGTCCAGGGAAGCATTCAAATATCCCAGAAAGAAGCTGAACACTGTCTTTTTCTCACAGAGGATCAGATCTGGTTAAAATTTAGAAGATGGTATTGGATACGCGGGTTTCCTGAAACACAGTCGCGTATATACACGAGTTCATGCACATAAATCCGCGTATGTCTGATTGCTGACAAATTTCTGTTTGGGGTCAGCTCTCTTCAGCACAGCTGCAGTGCTGTTTGGTATCTCTGGTATCTCTGGTGGTGTTCCAGTTCTCTTAATTCTATTTCTAATGTTTTGATAAAGATACCTTGATGATTTGTTGGTGAAAGTGTTCAGGATGCACAAACTAAGGGGGAGCCTTAGTCATATGAAAAGGATGCTTGGATGCACAGATTTAGGGGGAGCTTTAGCGTTGCTAAGTATAATGCATTGTTGGCATTATGGTGGTTCTGATATATGATCTCTCTTGTGGATTTTCTGGTATTGATCATGAAAAGTCATACTTGTAATTTGATGAAAAGGTCTTGTTGAGACCCATGATGTAAAATTGTAATATTCAGTCATGTAAGGACTTGTCAAATTTGTAAACCCACTTGGTTGGGTAGCTGAGTCAAATTTTGTAAACCCACTTGGTTGGGTAGCTGAGTTGAAATGTGTAAACCCTCTTGGTTGGATACTTGAGTCTTATATGTAAATCCACTTGGTTGGATATTTGATGTAAGTCTGAGTCTTTGGTGATAGGAAGTTCATAGAGTCATGTACTTTATTGAAAAATATGTTCGAAGCTTCAGCATGAACTCAGGGGGAGCTTGGTCATCTCAGTATATATCAGATCTGCAGAACGCTTCTTCCACATGAGGAGAAAAGGGGGAGAGTATGTTGGTTTTGATCCACCCTTTGCCCTTGATGTCAAAGGGGGAGAGTGACCTAGTGTTTGAATGAAGATAATGGTGTCAAAGAATGGGGAATGTGACATGGTGTCTTTGTATTCTTAATGTACCTATCTGTTATGGTAACCAAACACCATCGTGGTTGCCATCAAGTCCAAAGGGGGAGATTGTTGGCAATATGATGTAGAGTGTTGTCTTTGATGGCAATCCACCTGATGAAGTTATTCTTGACCTGATGAACTTGGTAAATGATGTAAATCTGATATGAAGTGATGTTTGTTAAGAAATATGATGCTAAGTGTTGTCATATGATATGAAGTGATGTTTGTTAAGCAATATGATGCTAAGTGTTGTCCTTGAATGGCAAGATGATGGCAACCTACTTGATGAAGTTGTGCTTGATAGAATATGTTCTTGATGAAGTAAATCTGATGTATCTATAGTGTGTTCAGAAGGCAATGAAGAAAGGAATTCAGCATGTTCTAAATCTTGATGAAAAGAGTATGTCTCTAGGCATACGCGGATTTTCCTAGGGGAAGTCACGTATGCATGCGGGAATCAACGTTCCAAGTCGCGTATGGGCAAAAGCGCTCAAAAAGTGCAAAACCAGGGGTAACCACCATGGTATTGACCCATTGTATTGGGTAATGTTTCGCGTAAATGACCCCGTCCAGGAATACCATCGGATGTAATGTGGTTTTGGCTCATGGTATTGAAAAAGGGGCTCATGGTATTGAAAAAGGGTAAACCTATATAAAGAGAAGAAATTCATTGTGCAAATCATGAATGTGGGAGCAAGATGTCTAAGCTTGAATGAATACTTCTCTGTGAAGTATATCTGTATGGAAAGGGTAAAGGTTTGATGATAGATCTGAATCTATGATGCACTTATGAAGAAATGATGAAGCGGGATTTATAGATCTGAAATGTACTTGTATTTGCTAGATCTATTTATGGAGTGATTAGATCTGTGATGAGGCGAACATCTGTCTGAAGTAAAGGGTTGAATCTGAACTCAATGTCTGATCTGAAGAAGTATGCAGCTCTGTAATGATTGAAGATCCATACGCTACTTCGCCGCAGAGTAAGCGCGTATATACGCGGCTTCGCTGAAGAAAAAGCGCGTATGCGCAGTGAAGTTTATGTACAGATGTATACGCTAGTTTATATGAACGGAAGCGCGTATATACGCGACATCAGAGAAAGGAAAGCGCGTATGCAAACTAGGGTTTGTTGAAGTATGGGGTATGAAATGTCTGATCTGATCTGCTCTGTTTTAGCTATCTGTTGTTGATGTTTGACTGTGCTTAAATGTATGAAGAGGGTCCAGTCTGAAAATATGATGAAACGTGGCCTGCAAGTGTTGTTCTATTGAAGTTGTTGGATCCAGTGTGAAAATTGATGAAACGTGGTCCAAGGTGGTGCTGAGGGTTGTAGCCTTCAGTCAGGGGGTTGTAGCTCCCTTCCAGGTGAGGCTGGTAAACGAGATCAGGGGGTCGTAGCTCCCTTTCAGGAGAGGCTGGTAAACGAGTCAGGGGGTTGGAGCTCCCTTCCAGGAGAGGCTGGTAAACGAGCGCAGGTGGGTGCCTGCGTGCTGGTAGGAGTCTGCACCAGCACATATGTTGTAAGATGTTTTCTCTGTAATAAAATATTGAAGGCTGAGCAACTGCAGCGGTGGTTTTCTCCCGACTTGGGTTTCCACCTAAAAATCCTGGTGTTCATGTGTGATGCTTTGTGTGATAGTTTATTCTGTTCTTATTGCACATGTTTACTGTTTATAGAACATCTAATGAATGAATGATGGAATGATATAAGAGAAGAACTAATGGCATAATTAGATCTCTGTGTATACGCGAGTTTTATGAAGGATATCCACGTGTATACGCTAGTTGGCTTCAGAAAAGTAGCGTATGGGTTTTAGAGCATGAAAAAGTAAAAAGTTTCAGTTTGCCCTAAATACTGATTCACCCCCCCTCTCAGTATTTTTCCCAACAGGACCGACAAGTGATAGGGTCATACTGAGGAAAATGGAATATTTTCATTAGTTAGTTGGTTATGAGGTGGACCAATTATGAGGTGCCATGTGGCCTAATGAGATAGGCCTAAGGTCTTCAATGGGGTTCAACCCCTCGACCTTTCATGTAACAACTTCGCGCTCTAACGTTGGAGCACACATTAGTTCTTAACCTATGGTGGATGCCAAAAATATTTAAAGTCTTGTGTTTGTCACATTGAGGGAATGGGACAGGGCGCTTGGCCCAAACCCTTGATCACATATACATCACAGGACCCTATGGAGGATCACAAGGTGAGGGGGTGGGGACTAGGCCCCATCCCCAGTCTCATGTTATTTAGGTGACCACCGGTGAGTGTTAAGTGACGAGGGTGAGGGGTTATGTCTAGCCCCTGGTTTCGGATGTGGCATATTGATGGGCCTCTAAATTAGAATAAATTAAGGCCCATATAACATTTCTTAGGCACATAAAATATATATTAAATATCTCCTTCTACACTTAATAATGTTTTTTTAAGCTTTAATATGTTCTTAGGAAGGTTTAGAGATAATTTCATATTTGTGCCTAATATTATTTATTTTTGAAGAATATTGTGAGAATATTGGGCAGATTATGAAGATTTTGAGAAGGAGAAAATTTAGGGACTTTATCCCTACTAATGGAGGATAAATATTGGGTAATAAATGAATAAAATATCATGAAATTACTGAGAAAATATGGAGTAAACTCCAATGATTGAGAAAATCTAGGAATGTGTTCCCTATAATTTAATGCAGATTCCTAGTGTTGAGAACCGGATCCACTATTTGAGGGATTTTGGAGGGTAAAGCTTCCCCCTTTCAAGGATAATGCTTCCTCATCATTTTGTATAAGTACAAATTCGAATTGACCTCTAGGGGCATGTATTGTTTAGTCTTATTGTGGAGAAAAATTGTTTTTAGAAGCTCCACTTTCTTTTCTTGCAGGGATGTACTTGGACAAATTCAGTAATGAAGATTGGTGCCAGCTTCTAAGGCTTGGTTTCTTCCATAGGACTCTAAGTCTCCTTGGACTTGGCCATCCCAAGAGCCTCAAAGCCCTCTTGCACAATTTATTCATGTTCTTTTCACTTCTTATTCACATGCATCTCTCATTTCTGTTTTCCATATTCATGTATTTAGTATGGTTCCTTTTCTTGCTTTAGAATTGAGTTAAATGATTGAAGTGAGTTATTTGTAGGTTTTTTACATATTCGAAAGAATTATTCATCCTTAGAATAATTTTGGAAGGTCTTCCTAATCATTAAGCTACTTGGATTTGATTACCAGTTCACGAATATCAGATTTCTGGAAATGCCTTGTAGCGAAATAGTATAAATTTCTGCTATTTTTTAGAATGGGTTAATGAACTTCATTTGAATTGATTCCACTTGGATTAGGTCATAATAATGTTAAATTTAATAGAAAATTCTACCCAATTATATTTTCACTTGATTAGGTTAGGCAATGTATAGATTAACTAGCTCACTATTTCTTGAATTTCCACACTTTAGAGTAGTAATTTTCTGTTATTTTTTAGCAAGTGTGAACATGGGTATTTTGGAGTGATTCCACTTGGAATGGAAACCTAATACATCCTACTCACTAAAAAAATATTTCCCATCCCATTTTCGTTTGATTTACTTGGTTATTCAGTGAGTTATCTCCAAAACATAACTTCTTGTAGCAAAAACAGAACTTCATGTAGCACTCTTGTAGCATGTGTAAACTCGATGATATTTGATCTCAAATCTTGGTTTTTGTCTCTTAGTCTTGAAGCATGACCCCTAGGATCTAAATCCATGATTGATGAAGAATAAACACCAGTTATGACATGCATTTTTATAAAGTAGATTAGGAATATTTATTTGAATTCATGCTCTTAGGATTTCAATTACAAATTGGTGTTCTTCCCTATGATTAATTTCTTTTCAAAGTAACACTTCCATTTCTGCAATTAGTTTAGGATTTGATTTCATGACATTCACTCCATTATATTATATCAACAAAAGAGGGACACATTTAATTCTACACATATAGTGTCGATACCTTTTAATTTTGTACGAATCTCGAGTTGATAATTAAAGTTAGTAGCCTTGAGGAGTTGCAACATTCTTGTTGCAATACTCAGGCTCATCACTTTTTGGTGTCGTTTCCAGGGAGGTGTCAAAGTATGCATTTATTTCCTCCCTAGTTGATTCATTTCTTTTAATTTCTGCAAATACAGATGAAGATGATGACAATGGATACTAATCACACAATAACAAAATGAGATTGTTTCCTGCAACATTTAAGCATAGAGCTCTTAAATGGTTCATGATTTTAGGTACTAATTCAATAAGATCATGGAATGATATGCAAAATATATTTCGAGAAAAATATAAAGATCGTGATCTTAAAGAATAAATATTTAGAATGAATCAAAAACAAGATGAGAGCCTTGAAGATATAATAGAGAGGTTCATGTATAACATTATTATTTAGAACAATTAGGGATGAGTGGATTGATCTCCTTGATCTCATGAGTAAAGGAGATGTGTACCAATTATCATTTGAAGAAATTTGTGAAACATGCAAGCGAGTATCAAGAGGAAGGGAAAGAGTAAGTAAATCAGCATCAACATAAGTAAGTCAAGATGAACTTGGAAGCCAACAAATAACAAGAGAGGTTGGTCAAGGAATTAACCTCACAGTCTACTCATGAAAGTGAAGACCCTGGAAAAAAGAGGAAAGAAGCTGAAACCAACTCAGAAGGATCTGAGGATGGTGAAGCATCCGGACATCAGTCCAGAAAGAAAAATTAATTGCAAGGAGAATTCTGAAATATCAAACCTCCCACTTATGATGGTGAAAAGGAGGAGGATGCATAAGCTTGGCTTCTGAACATAGTAAAATACTTTCAAGTTTATGAATATGGAAGTAACCTGAAATCTAGATTGGCCATTTACCAACTATAGGGTAAAGATACCTTGTGGTGGGAAGAAACCAAAATGGTACATGTACTGGATGAGAAAACTGTTACTTGGGAAGATTTTCAAACCAAATTCTAGTCTAGATATCTGAATGAGAGATATTATGATGACAAAGCCAAATAATTTCATGAGCTGAGATTGGGACAACTCACTATTGATGAGTTTGTTACCAAATTCACTAACTTGCTTCACTATGTGCCTTATATCAGAGAGGAAAAGGCCAAAGTACAACGATTTTTAAACTGCCTACCTACTATCTATAAGGAGAGAATAGAATTTGATAATTCGAAGACAATGGATGAAGATGTTCGCAAAGCAAGTTTGTGTTATCAGTAGTTCAAAGACAGAAATGATCAACTAAAAAATTGGCAAACCAAAGAAAAAGGGAAATGTGACTCTAATGTAAAAAGAGTAAAACCAACATACTTGAAATTTTTTGGGAAAAAACATCAAAGGAAGAAGTTTAACAAAATGGGAGAAAATCAACCAGCACAATCACAGACTGGGTCTAAGCAGATGGATGCAAACAACACAAAGGAAGGGGCTGTAAAAATGAAAGAACCATTAAAGTGTTGGGGATGTGGAGAACCTCACCTGTTACGTGACTGTCCTCATAGAACAGTTCAAAACATTCAAGTGTTACGAGAGGCGACTACTGTAAATGACATTGCTAGAAACATTCCAGGGATCAGTGCTGCACTTGAGGATCACCAAGCTGAAAACTAATAAACCATGATAGAAATCAAAGGTATGATTGTTGAACGAACTGTTTCTATTTTTACAGATCTAGGATCAAATTTAAGCTATATAAGTCCTCGGATGGTGGAAAAGTGAAAATCAAAATCATAAAAATTTCAGCAAGCATGGTTAGTTCAGTTAGCTACTAGAACAAAAAGAATATTTACCCATAAAAATCCAAAAACTGCTGCAAATTTAAATGGGTATGAAACTAAATTGAATTTAAATATTTTGCCTCTAGGCTCATATGATGTGTTAGTGGGAATGGACTGGTTAGATAAGCAGAAAGAAATAGTTAATTGCTTAGATAAAATAGTTCACTGTATATATGGTGAGGGAAAACTGGTGATAGTGAAATGGAAACCAAGACCTATATCAATTAGGCAGATTTCTACACTATAGTTAAAAAGGATAACAAGAAAAGGTTGTCAAGTATATGTTGTACAAGTGGAGGAATTGGAACAGAAAACTGAAACAGAAGCTGTAGAAAATTTACCAGTAATTAGGGATTTCAAAGATGTATTTCCAGAGGAAATCCCCCATCTACCACCTAAGAGAGAAATTGACTTCTCAATTGAATTGGTACCAAGAGCTACACCTCTTTCTACAACACCATACAGAATGAGCTAGACCCACTCTAGGGCTAGTGGGATCGCCTCTGTCGGCATAGGGGATTTACCTCACCAACAATAGGAGTTAACAAAACTCGACTCGCCAGTTTAATGATAATTTATACAAGTAAATACATGGGTGATCTTAGGGGTGTCACAATATCTATCCCACATTCCAACTAACTCTCTCACCTGCTCTTCCTCTTTTCCTCTCTCTCCCTTCCCCACTATCCCCCCTTCTTTCCATGTTCACCTCTCCTTTCCCTATTCTCTCTCCATACCTCCTCACCTCTCTCTCTCCACCCTCCTTCCAATCCCATACTCTCTTTCTCGATCCCTCCCTCCCTCCTTTGATACCTCCTCAACAACCCCTTTTGGCTCTATCTCTCCCTCCTTTCTCCCTCTTAGAGATTATAAACATAAGAGAATGCACGTGCTTTCAGGAACGTGCATGTGCTCTTAAAAGTGCATGCATGCTTTTGAAAATGCACAAAAATTCTTGGAATCGTGAATGCATTTTATATAAATTTCATGTATTCTTAGAAGCGCACATGCACTTTTGAAAATGTGCATGTGTTCCTCAAAAATCCATGCTGGAAAACCTTTTTGATGGTTCCAGGAGCATTAACGCTATATGATTAGGAGTGCATGAGTGTTTTTGAGAATGTGTGACCATTTTTGTGTGAGCACATTTGTGATGGCTCCATTTCCAATTTTGATACCATCATTATCTTGTGAGCACCCATATGTGGCACATGATTTGATGAATAGTTGCTTTCATGAGGACACTAGAAATAATAAACCACCATGGAAGAGGAATTATTGGTCTAATGAACTATTTGAGAGTGCACCATCTTAAAAGAGGGACAC
This sequence comes from Pinus albicaulis, assembly GCA_034641835.2. Taxonomy (NCBI): domain Eukaryota; kingdom Viridiplantae; phylum Streptophyta; class Pinopsida; order Pinales; family Pinaceae; genus Pinus; species Pinus albicaulis. The sequence continues at coordinate 1,340,942,784 of CM076580.1, read as the reverse complement.
TAAGAATAATGAGGATCGTCTTGGAAGGAATTTTACTTTTGAGGTAGACTAAACCATAGTTTTGTACATGTACATCCCTTTATTATAGAGTACTCCATGCGGGGCTTGGTTACTTGCATGGACTTATGTCATTATTTTATGTTATACTCACTTATTGTTTATATGAGAGAAGAGAGAGTTCTTTTATTTATCATTCGTCATTCTACTCTTCTCTTTGTACTTTTTATAATGCGAGGAGTCATGATGAAACCCCAAGTGAACACAAGGATAAAGAGAGACATTTTGGATATTCAAGGGGAGATAGCTCTTTTGTGATGCTAAGGTTTTCATTGTACCTGTAAATCCCCTGTAATAACATGACATGGGAGATGTTCATGGTTCTTATGCCTCTTATTATAGAGATAGATTTTCTACCCAAGTATATTACACAAAAGTGGAGCTAACTCAATACATGATTGTGAAACCTTGTTCTTGCAAGACATGAGCTTAGGTCATAGATCATGGAGAGACTAATTTTGTGATTTTAAAGCTCGGCGTGAAGCTTTTTTTGAAAGAATATTGTATTATTATATCCTTGATGTCCCATAGAGTCTATAGATATTAGTGATTGATTTGATGCTAGTGTTAAAGCTTTAGAGTTTTAGGATTAAAACACTTCGATGTACATGTAGATTTGAAGGATATCACTAGAGTTTTTTTACCATGTACTTGTGTGATGCAAAATTGTTGGGGTATGTAAACACTATGAAAGACAAAAATGTTGTTACGAAGATATTATGTGATACAAACCAAATATTTGAACCAATGAGGACATTCCGTTATTAATGCTTGTTTATCTTGGATCTTTGGTGGTGGCAAAGGTTTTTATGGTTTCCCTAACTATGGTTTTTATTATATCATCTTGTGATAAGTTGCATATAGTTAATGTAATTCATTTCGTTTATATATATCATGAAGTTACTAGTTATCCAAAAATGTGTAATATCAAGTTTGATCTCTAACTTCCATTTTCTCCCTAATTAGATAATTTTTTAATAATTAATGTTCATTTTAATTTGACAAGGCATAATCCCTATAAAAGGAAATTAAATAATTTATCTTCCAAAGAAGTTGGTCATCCTTGGGAGCATCGATGTAACCCAGATATAGTCTCTCGGAGACTATGTTTGATCGACCTGTAGCTTTGGGTGTTTCAAGAATGTGTGTTTTTGGATGTAAATTGCGAAGGACTAACATTTTTCATAGAATTCTATTATGGTGTAATGGACGCATTTGTGTGGTAAATCTCATGTTGAATGGCTTTGAATCGATAATAATTTCGATTGCTACTATGAATTAGGAATGGGACATAAAATTAGCTTAGGGTTTTTAAAGTTATACACATTTTTCTGTAAATTATCCACACGTAATTATGGACGAGTAGGGTTTTTTAAAAATGTATGTTTTGATAATATGAATGAGGGGTTTTTTAGGTATATGTTTGCTGGACCTGTCTATGAGCTTTTGGAGCCCTCTATCTTAGAGCTTCTCGAGACAAAATTAGCTTAGGGATTTTTAAATCGAAGGAAAAATAATTAGCTTAGGTCTTTGTCTTCGAGCTTCTTGAGTTTTTATATACGAAGATATTATCATTTTATCATTTTAAATACAAGCAATTATTAAGCTATTAAGTTTGAGTTTCTATTATTTTTCATTTAAAAATATCATTTTTCAAAAATTAAATAATTTGAAAAAAATTAAAATAATGTTTTTTTCAAATATAAATATCAAATTATTAAATTTAGATTTTCTTTGTAGTGTGTAGCTTTAAAATAAATTAAAAATATTGTTTTTAAAAATAATTATAGAACAATTTATAAAAATCTTATCTATTAATGTAAAAAAGAAGAAGTAAGGTTTAAAACATATATGCCTTCAACATAAAATAATCATTTTTCATTTTTAAATTATTCTAGAGTATCTATTAACCTTTTTTAATATTTCTTAAAAACTTTAAGATTATTCCCCTTTTTATTATTAACCTTCCCCTTATTTTAATAAATAGTATTTAATCATTTTAATTATTGTTTAATATTTTTTCTTAAAATCTTAAACTTTTAATACTATATATTAAAAACTAATGGATTTTTAGATTATTCCCCTTTTTATTTACCCCTTCCCTTATTATGATAATTATAATTTAATCATTAAATTCTAAATTATTAGTGAATAATTATTTTCTTAAAATCTTAAAAAAAATAATATTATATCTTATTAACTAACTAAATAAATAAGGGCTAGTTTCTAAAGACTAATTTTAATTTTATTTAATGAGATTAGTTTCTTTCTTCACCTTGTCTTCACCATAAACCACATTAGTTGAAACGTTGACCAAATCCTAATAATATGTTTAATCCTAAAAACATTTATCTAAAGCATAAAATAGATAAGTGATGAGACATAATTAGTTCAAATAAAAACAATTACAAAACTATTAAAAACTAAGTTTTTTTTTAAAATAATTTTTTATGTATTAAAACATTAAACTATATTAAAATAAAATATAAAAGACATCTTAATTATAAATTCTGAAATACATATCTTTAATTATAAATTCTTAAATAATATATTTAGCAAATTAAACTATATTGAAACAAAATATAAGACACATCCTTATGATAATGAAACAGCATGACTTTTCAATATGCACATAGACATATATATGCATGCTTTAATAGATTTGTCCCACTATGATTTAAAATAAATTAATTATTACTAATAATCTAATAATGAGTGAAAATTTTAAAATATCTAATTTATTATTTTTAATTTATTTATACATTTAAATTTAAAAATTATAATATATAACTATTTTTTTAAATAAATATGATTTTTATCCTATTTTAATACACAATTTATTGCTTTTACTGTTTTTAGTAATTACAAACTTATTATTCTCTATAATATTGTTTGTGAAAAAACTATCTGCTTCCAACGATTTGCAATAATAATATTCTACATGTCTACCAGGTCTAAGAAAATTACAGCAAAACAACTCATTTAGAAGAGTAGTTTCACAGTTTCGATGTTAAAACGACTTAAGTTTGGATTCTTATACAGCTCTTGATTACATGTTAGGCACATTATATAGTCTTCATGCCTCAGAAAAATCTCCGTCAAATAACATTCGCGGGCTTATACTATCTGTGTTTAAATAATCTTGCACCAGCCCCTCATTCCAGGCATCTTCGTACAGTGAAAACTGCTGATAACTTTCGAAGCCATCCTCGAAGTCCCAATATTTATTCTGATTCTTCGACAAGCCCTCACATGTTTCCTTCGGAGCTACACAGATTTCGTCCTTCAATTCCAAAGCGGTGCTCGGCGGAATGCCGAGCTCGTAATCTGAAGCATCCACGAGATATGAAAGATCCACCCCTGCGTCTAGGGTTTGGACTTCATGGTCTCTACAAATCTCAGAGCGCCAAAGTATTCACCTGCCCTCGTTGGAGGCGAGATAAGGGTGGGTATGTGGCAGCAATCTCTTCCTCCGAGGAGCTTCTCATGACTTCGCTTACGAGCTCTTCATTAGGAGCGGATTCTTCTTCTTTCTTCTTCCTCCGCTAAGGTTTGGTCTAGTTGCGGTAATTAGGAAATGAGTCTTGTTTCTTCGCCTCGAACGGTTCGCATCCAGGACATGCGTCGAGTCCTGGAAACCTTGGGCTCATAGGCTAACGTTTACGAGTACGAGACATAGGCGAGATCAAGTGGCTCTCGGCCTTTTTCTCTTCTTTGGCAGGACCCACGCTCAGCAGCTCTGTAAATCCGAGTTTCATCAGTTTCTTTGCCAGAACCACGGGATCTGCTTCTCCGATCACACTTATCTCCCTCTTCTCTATATCAACTGCAACAGACTCTACGCCTGCAATCAAATATCATATCACTACTCAAAACCCAATTCATTGTAACGAGAATTGCAATGGATAAATATTGGATTGATGATTGCATTCCCCATGACCAACCAAACAACTCTCATGGCCTTCGTCAGATTTTCTGGGTCTCGATAGCCACTTTCGGTGTGTTCTTGCCAAATAAAACACATCATGACCCTTCGCTTTCTTTTCTCGTCCTCGATCGCCCTTTCAACACCATTTACCCCGCCAAATATAACACATGCGGAGCCATCATCTTCGGTGGAAGTCGTTTCGATGGTGTGATTGCGAATTTCTCGTCGATGGTCCCAAGTTGAACATAGTTGAGTAGTGACATACCTTCATTTTTGACATCCTTGACAGACGGTGTGCGAATGGAAGCAGAGGTCAATCGAATATGTGCAGGGAGCCCTTCCGATTTAATGAATATTGCTTCTGACTCTCTATTATAGTGATGCATTTTATTTAATGGAAATGGGTCAGAAATGGCCTCAATACATCCACCTTTGCACTGACCCCTACATGAATCTCAGCCTCACTGCTCACAGCACAGAGATCTCCCCGTGACAGACGAATAAAAATCGCCGGCCTGGTACCAATTTCAAATTTTAAAATTTCAATAGGTCGGTTTTCAAATTTTAAAATTTCAATAGGCGGGTTTTCAAATTTTAAAATTTCAATAGAGCGGGTTTTCAAATTCAAATTTGACAATTTAAATGCCAATGCATATAGTGTATTGTAGTGTATATCGTATATGCGGTGGCAACTAGGCGGAGGCGGAGCCACAACATGCGCACCGGCCGTAATCCATGTATGGTCATATATATATGAATGCCTGCATAAATCATTTCCTTCGCAAGATGGTACTGTAACGGGTACTGTCACGGTCAGGTACTGTTAAGGTAATAAATAGTCTATATCTTTGGGAATATTGGCTGCCATCGGATGTCAAGTCCCCGGACGGGCAGCAAATGTTTTCCGACGGGCAAGGTTACCGAGCTAAAACGCGGCCCCAGTAGACTACTCCTTTTCAAAATCACCGACCTAACATTTCCAGTAAAGTGATATATAGCTGACAATAATAACTATTCTTACCACTAGCTTTCGACGAAATTATAAACAAAAAAGGCAAAAACAAATTATAAACACAAAAAAGCAAAAACATGTGTGTTCGTACCACCGATTGAAGAAAATTTGATTTACATATCAAAGTCAAGATAATCACGACTACTTAATGGCGAACCGAAAGTTCGAGACGTCGGGTCATGACTTGTCGACAAGGCCGCGACCGCTGGACTGGCGCGGCGGCGCCTATCTTGTCTCAGACGTGTTAAGATTCATATGACGAATGCGGTTGGTAAATTAGGTGTGTTACAGGGCAACCCGCTTTGGACTGCCATCGATTGAACAAAAGTCGATTTACACTTCCACAATTCGTTAAGTCAAATCTAGATAACCAATAAGAGTGGAAGCTTCGTGATGAACGCGAAATGAAACTAGAAGATGTAGGATCTTGACTTCGTGGAAAGAGGCACGACTCTACGTAAGATCGGGTTAATTTCAAAATTAATTCCGTTTTTCAATGTGATCTTGCCGTTATATCTATATATATGTGTGTGTGTGTGTGTGTGTGTGTGTGTGTGTGTGTGAGAGAGAAGAATGTTTTTTTTTTTTTGTAAAATGGGCGGGATCTTACTATTTTCTATTTATAATAAAAGGGCAAGTTACAAAAAACAAACACGATGTTGTGGCCTCAACCTGCCCGTAAGAAACTAGGTCTGTTGGCCACCTGTAAGCGTGAAAAGCATACCAAAACTGTAATTGTTTCATTTGTCTATACCTAACATGAGCTATCTGTCCTCCTACATCCTTGTCTACCTTCTTATAACATAAGGAAAATTCATATACATATACACAGTGCATAAAAAGACAAGACTGAAAGGCAACTATCCATCGGATGAGGAAACTGGAGCAGGATCCTTCACTGTTGGCCCGGGCATGTCGACTTGATGCATCTGTTGGAGAGTCTTCTCTATACGACCTATCCTGTTATCTAGTCTACTAATGCGGTCTGTAGCTTGATATTGGGTAATCTTAATGTGTTGCAATTGGTCCTGGATTTTTGTTAGCAGATCTTGAATACCTGGTTCTATCTTTAGCTGGCATGCGTTAACATTAGCAGGTGGGAAACTCTGCATTGCTTTTGCTATGAGGCATTTTACTATCCAATAAGTGTGAATAGTTTGATTGAACAAGGTAAGCCGGCCATGAGTGTTGCCTGGGTCTGTAATGAAGTCTAAGATCTCAGCCTCTGCTTCATTGTTTTCTGGGCCTGTCTGTATATCTCTTTCCCATCGTGTGTGAGAAGGATGTTGTTTTAAGGTTTTTTTTTTTTTTTTTTTTTAAAATTTATCTCAACCACACACACTAATCTAGAAAGCATATTTGAGAAAATTTTAAGGATGTAAGTTTATTTTAAAGGTTAAAAATTTTGGCTAATCTTAAATTTTTTTTATCATATTTTTGTAGAAATATTCATGTTTCTAATTATTTCTAATTAGTATATATAAATTTCATGGGATTTTTAGCGTCAAATAATTTTATACTATAAAAATTTTAAAAAATGGAAATTGATGAATTTTTTTTCTTCGGAAAAGCATGGAAAATTAGCCCAGCGACGAATATTAGCCCCTAAAATTTCCCCTGAAACACAACAATCTAAGAAACATTTAGATCTCAACAATTCCTAAACATTAGGAACATACATAGAATGAATCACAACAAACACAACTAGGAATTATATTTCCAAGTCGCTCGGTAATTGACTATATGTCTCGATCTCAATCATTTAAGTTTAGATGCAATCCTAGTGTTTACAAACACGATTAAAAGATATGTCGACATCCATATAAAGGAAAAACCATCTACCTAAATGCATGGGTGCCTAACCGTTGCCACCACAAGTCTACAATGATTTCCTTCGTATACATGGTTCAGTCAAGCATTATCTACATACCTACACATGTACCTGTAAATCCCCCTTCATCATCATAATCATGGGTTTTCTTGGATTACCCATAACCATGCTCTCGATTTTATCTACTTACCCTAAAGCATGCCCACGGTTTTGTCGGCTGACCCTAAACCATACCTACAGGAATCACTGTCCACTTCACTCTCACACGTGGTTTCTACCTTACCACAAAACTACACTGCAAAGTGGTTTCCGCCTTACCAAAAACGTGCTCTTCCAAAGTGGTTTTAAGATTACCACGAACTTTATGGGGGTACACATGTCTCATCGAGCTTACATTGCACACTCCAACTCATGGAGTTACCAGGTACATCATAAACTTGCTTACTAATATATGTATGTGACATATAATAGACTTAAATCGTGAGTCTATTTCACAAACTCACACAAACTTTCACTTGGTTGTCCATCCTTCTTTAATCACTATTGCTACTCATTTACTTCATCTTTTGAAATTTCTCACATCTCGGGCATCTTTGACTTTGTCAGTTATGTCTTAGAACTCCATGCTTAACCTTTCATTTTTTAGAGTCATGAATTCAAAAAAAATAACTTTACCTACATTGAGTTAGCTAAACTCAATAAGGTTCAATATTTTTATTCGTGATGTTAAACATAACTATGACGAAGACAGAATATAAAGGATAATTATTGAATGCATCTATTATTCACATGATATACATTTATAATAGATTGGTGTGACTCTTGGATTCATCTTCCAAGGTCTCTTGGACTCATTTTGACTATTCAACTTCCACATCATAACCCTTAGCGGATTAGGTGTCTAACATTTCCGCCCTTTATCCAAAGGGGTATATACAAGTCCAAGGAGAGAGCTATAATAAAAAATACAATAGGCTGAATTAGCTCTCTGAAATGAAAATATAAGGCGGGAGAACGTGAGGTCTCAATCGACAATGGTTTAAGGATGACCACCAACATTGGAATGCGTCGTGAAGTTTGGAAACTCTTCCAAATATCTCAAGAAGATGAGGTCTTCCGCTAGAGGAAGTGCTCCTACTGCTTTGAAGAGGGAGACCTTCAACCTGGAAAAGGGAGTTCTACAACCTGCGGTGGTTTAAGGAAGAACACCAACCAAATGAATGCTTAGTTCTATTCCCGTAACTCTTCCAAATTTGGCAAGAAGGTGAAGTCTTATGCTAGAGGAAGTGTCCCTAATGCTTTGGAGATGGAGACCTTGAACTTGGAAAAGGGAGGTCTCCAACCTGTGGTTATTTAGGGAAGGCCACTAACCAAAGGCATGATTAAGGGCTTCTATGTTTCTATCTACAACTTTGAATTTGTGTATGGTTGTCTCTTGTTGTAGGCTCACGTAACAGGTTCAGGTTGTAGCTCAAGATCATTTTATTTAACTCTTAAACTTGTGTATGACCATCAATTCCCCCCTGTCAGATATAGGGTGAGAAGATGAAGAGATCTCAACTCGAAAAATTTTCAATGCTCTAGAAGAAATTCTAACATCTGACTGAAATATCTACTTGGTTTTTGAAGCCCATTGCCAAGAAGCGATCCATCCAAGGTGAATCTTTGTTCTTGCAGGAGGTGTGTTTTTGAAGCATCTGTATGAAGAATGAGTGTGTTGTCATAAATTCTTGTATGGGTGAAGATCAAAACAATGATCTTTCACATGGCCAACACGGTCACAATCATTAGGGGAATTTTGAGGTCTAAAATGGGCCTCCTAAGAAAAATGTGCAACAAAAATAAACTTTATAAGAACCAATAGGATTCAAGATGATGATGTCAACCATGGGGGATGATTCACCATTGTTTAAGTAAAAGGGTAAAAATATAAAAAAAAAAATTAATAAAACTAGTTTTTCAACTCGTATTTTCAACTTATCTCCCAAAATTTTTACTCAAATTTTGAGTGGGAGTACTCATTGGATGAAAAATTTAAATCCTCATCCAATGAGTACCCATGTTGCATACTTTCGATGGACCCTCTTACACGAAAAATGAGAAATACATAAAAACACGTTAGTGCAATCACATTTTCCATGTATTTCTCATTTTTCGTATAGTAGGACCCATTGAAAGTATGCAACATGGGTACTCCTTGGATGAGGAATTAAATTTTTCATCCAATGAGTACTCCCGTTTGAAATGTGAGTAAAACATTTGGGAGATAACTTGAAAATATGAGTTGAAAAAGTATTTTTTTCTTTTTTCCCTCTAAAATTTGACGATGTAATCAAATATTATTTTATTATTTCCACTATTATTTTATAATTTTCCTAGGAGGCTCATTTTAGACCTCAAAATTCCCCTAATGATTGAAATTTGACAACTTTTGGCTGCAGATGTGGAGGAGAAGATTCTGGAACAGATGAAAGTGAGCCACTGTGAAGAAATCCTGCACTATAAAATTTGACGAGCTTTGAGTAGTATGGAATATGAAAGGATGTCTCCCTATCATATCCAAGACTTGTTTTGTGCTTGTTGCTGACAAGCTCTTCTCAAGGTCTGATGACGGGGTTGGGAGGTGGAACCTAAACTTCTGCATCTGCATGCAAATCTGCTCTTGAAATGGGCATTGAATGTGAGTCAACCTCAACCTTACTGATTTCGTCACTTAATGGTTATTGATGGGTGTTTGTTTCAACCTTGAATAGAGGATTATTTTGAACGGAAAATAGTTTATAGTAATAAATATTTTGAAGCTCATCTCGCTAGAACTAAGATTCTAGTTGCAAAAAATCAATCTTTTCCTATGCATTTTGCACACATATTTAATGTCAGAAAGATTTTCCTTGTTGATGTTTACCATATCATCTACAATGGAATGTATTAGATTACTTAACAACTCTAATACATCATCAATTTTGGATATTTTCAAAAAGTTTAATTTTGTGGATTCAAATATACTCTCAAAACCAAATAAATGGGTACTCACTTTTCCAAATGTTATACCGTCACCAAATGAAGAATTAGAGTATGAAAAAAACTTGAAGAAGGGCTAGCACTAACACCAAATGTAACTGTAGTACCAAACCTTGAGAATAGTGTTTTACTTCCCTTCACAAACAATGTATTACAACAAAGGCCATAAAACTATAAAAACAAAATTTATATCTCATTTTTCAATGTTGTATTCCATCGTTTCAACACCAATTCATCTTATAATTCCATGCACATATATCCAACATACAGATAAATCGACATACCAATCATGAGCAACGAAGAGCATGAACTACCAACACACAGACTAAGCCATGACTAAACTGCTTACAGACAAGACTTTAGGACTTTAATCAAGACCCAATGTAAGTCTAATTTGGAGAGTATTCAACTGGAAATTGAATGCATTGTAATGAGCATTGCCGTTGTTCGCTACTTTGTTGGATTTTTCATAGAGGAAGCTTCTTGGTCGAAAATATTTTTTCATGAGGTAAATCAATATTGGAAATTGGTAATGATGTAGAAAGGGTGACCTCGACATTGTTCAAACGAACTACCCAAACGTAGAATCAATGTAGGCATAGAATTTAACCTTCGACCAAATCACCATGAGTTGAAACACACAACTCCAATGCACCTATAAATACATTATGTCTTGCCTCTCTCGGTCGTAGATCTCATGAGGATATATATTTTGTACCAACAAGATCCTTTATCTATCATAGGATCTGTTTCAGTATCCTCACACAAAACTATGAAACCTCAAAGGTAAAGCTAATTTTAGATTCTTCCGGTGCATAATCAAACTCAGCTACAACAACTCCATTCCTGGAAGAATTCGACTTCCTAGGTCACAATGACATGGATGTTCTAGAAGGTTTACTTTATTGAGCAGTTTAATGAGAAAATTCTCGTAAAACAAGAAAATGATAACCTACAAATATTGGATGTTCACAATACACAATTGAATTAAGTAAGCAATGCAGAGTTCTTGACTCTGCCATTTATTTTTGAGAATCAATTATTCCTAAAATTACGCAATCGTATAGTAGTTGTATGGAATTTCATAGAGGAGTCGGTTACCTCATTTGAGGACCACTGGTTATGGAATCTGGAAAGTGGCTGGCGAAGATTCATGACAATGATCCAAATTCTCAGGTTAGTCCAAGAAATCACCCAAATGCATCTACAATCAGAAGTACTATAGAAGAAGCACTTGAAGTGATGACTGCCTTATTCTATGATGAAGAATGGAGTGAAATATATATTGGCAATCAAAATGGCTTAGTTCATGTCTTTTCTAACTTATTAATGCCTATAAGTTGTGTATATCCAATCAATCATTCACTGGATTTTATGTCGAAATCTCAAGCACTAGAGCCTGAGCCGCGTATAGAACCATGTCTATAGAGGCCGGATAAAAAATTGAATTTTACTGGTGCCAATTTATTGTGCATCGAACTGGCTAGCACATATAATAGTGTATTCAATCTCAATTTTTTGACATCATCCTGGAAGTATAATCCTTTAAGTTCATTGATTCTAGTGGTAGTGTCAACTACTAAACCATTGAAAATTGGAATCCCCAGAATTTGGACCGAATTACATAAGTAAAAGTTTTTTCCTTAACCTTCAGAAATTATTTCCGATTATTCTTCAGCAACAATCATTCACAAGCTAAAAAATGATGTGAATTTGGAACAAGCAACTCGATTTAACCAATACAACATACAAACAACCTTTAACAAATTCAGAATTCAGTGCATGCTTCAACACATGATCAATTCAAACTCACATTCAATTGCAGAACTTACGTTATTCAGTCAGATACAACGCAATCTGAGAGGACATTGTTAAATGAAAATAAGGAGAAACACGAATATTAGGATTAATCAACACACATAATATTATTCAATATACAGTTGCAGAAATTCTTTGGTGAATGCATTTGAGGGGGTGGAAAATTATGAGTTACTACACAATAGCGAAGAGAAACGGTCGTGCAACGAACTTAGCATGAGTCTTATTAAGAGATCAATATGGCAGTGGCCAGAAAAGGTTCTTTCAGTAATGGACATAATCCAGGGCAGCGGGTCGCAGAGAGAGGAAGGTAGGGCAGCTAGTACAAGACCTGAAAATGAGAGGTTTCAAAAGCTGGAAAAAGGCAGACCAACAAAGATATAAAAGTAGCTAGGTTAAGAATACACCTGCACTTCTGATACCATGTTAAACATAACCATAAAGAAGGTAGAATATGAAGGATAAGCATTGAATGCATCTATTATTCACATGATATACATTTATAATAAATTGGTGTGACTCTTGGATTCATATTCCAAGGTATCTTGGACTCCTTTTGATTTTTCAACTTCCACATCATAACCCTTAGCATATTAGGTGTCCGACACATGATTCCAAGAAAAGAAAAGAAAAACTTTTAGATTAAAAAATATAAAAATTCTCTATATTTTCCAACAAATGAAGTTAGACAACTATTTAAAAAACAATCACACCACATGATCTGCACTTATTAAAGGTTGCATGTTTAATTTCATGTTTGACAGATCTCAGTGGTTTCACAAACTCCACGACCTCTCCCAATAAGAAGACACTTCACGTTGCACGAGTTAACGAAACTCACAATGGGGTCTCCACCAAATGATAATCCACACTCATATTCACTCAGAACCGACCATATTGGGATGCGACTATTATAGGAACGGCCAACAGGTCTCCACAGTGATTGTTCAACACATGGAATCTATGTCAATTTCTCCATGTCATTTGATATTGTAGGTAAAATATATGCCCAACTCGCAGGTCAATCTCTCATTGTTTCAAGATTGATCTAATCGCAGTTTCCAACTCCAAATTCCAGTAGTCACCAAACCCTCGGCATCCTCAACAACTCTGTAAAATGGCGATTCTCCGAGGCACTGGTAAATGGTTGATAAATCATTTTCTACTTCGGACAAAGAAAGACAATACTCTCCAATTATCCAAAGCGCACATGAACAGACACGAGAAGATTTGATTTGATAAAATGTGTCCAAAAGCTATGAAATTATGGAAACCATCATCTTAGGTTTAGTCTTAATGATCTCACGCACAAAGAGAACAACATCATTAGCAGACGCAACATTGTTATCCCCTAAAAATTCCATCAATAGATGAACAACAATTCTTGCAACTTTCAGGAACTTAACCAATTGCATACCAAAACTCCTTGACAAAGCAAGGTTTGTGGACATCCAATCGAATCCATGCTTAGATTCACGTCCATGCTCGCCCTCTAATATATGAGGCAACAGTCAGAGAAGCACAATATAGACACAATGTCGTGTGCCACTTCGATCTACATAGTATACGACGTGAGTGTGAAGATCCTAAATTGAGAAACACAACTCTACGAGTAGGTGTGAGATAGGAAAAGATGATGCAATCGTAAGAAGAAAAATTCTAATCGCCACACCTTACTTCGATGCCCTTACTAAATGTACCAAATGTACAATGTATATATTGAGAATGCCCTTACTAAATGTACCAAATGTACAATTTCTATATTGAGAGACCAAATGAGCTGAGAGCCTAGAGGAACTTAACATAGATTGTTTCCTTCCGAAAGCGATATGTTGCAGCTCACAATCATACCCACACAAATTCAAATGCGCTCGGCGACCTCTACCAAAAGCAACATCGACAACAGGGTTCTTACATGTAGCACCATGACACAAATCATCTTGATTCCTCTCGAATCAGCTTTCTTACATGTAGCACCATGACACAAATCATCTTGATTCCTCTCGAATCAGCTCCACAAGAACTTTAATAATCCCCATGAAGAAACAAAAACTAAAAAATACAAATATTCTCTTATTTCCCTCGACACTCCCATGAGGGAGCCGAGGCCCTTATGAGCTCTAATACCAAGTTAAATTTTCATAAGGCACACAATTACATTATCAAACACGTATATACATGAAGCATTATCTGAAGATAGGGAAACTATCTTGGACACATAATCAACTAGTTGAGAAAATATCTCAACGACACACCAAGCTAGGAAGAACACCAATCTAAAAACCATCAAGATATCAACAACTCCTAAACATTAGGAACAAACTCTTGTACATATAATGAATCATAACAAAGACAAGTACAAATTATATTTCCAAGTTTGTGTGTACCCGGGTAGCCTGATTTTGACTATGAGTAGCTTTACATATGTTCTATGAAGTCTCTTTGAACGAACCAAAATAAAATCGTAGTCTAAAATAACCACATCTTTTCTAGAAAAAAATGGAAATTCGGTTACAATTTTGAGAAAATATGATAGAAATTTTTGGAAATATTTGTTAGAGTTGTCAAGTTTCAGGATAATGGGTAGATCGGGTTGTTGATGGTGTTGAATCCATTTCCACAATAAAATAACAATTCAAACACTCCCACGATAACTATATTTAAAAAAAAAAAATCTTACTGAATTTAGTTCATCGTATAAGCATTTTTTTGCAGTATAGACAAAAATATGGCTTTGATGGAAAACACTAAAACAAAAGAAAAAACTTGAATAGAAAAGTACCTAAGGTTTGTTAAGAATCCGGTGAAAAAAATTCAAAAAATCCAATCATAAGAGTGTTTGAATATTTTTCCGATGATGGATTTAGCACCATCAAGAACCCTAGAGCACCCAAAATCATTCGTTAAGATTAACATTTATAACCTATATTTCAAAAAAAATAATGCCAAATCTTTTCAAAATAGTGTGGAAATTTCCATGGTTTTCTAGGAAAAAATGTGTCCTCATTATACGATGTCAATCTCTAATCTCTTCACGTCCATCGACTATAGCTAGCTCTATTTATTGTCTATGCATATCAATGGGACGATGGCATTTGGCAGTGGAATGAACATTCAATCACTCAAAATATTTTTACATCGACACAACACGCATAATTTAGTGGAGTCGAGTTTCATGACGTTTGGAACAATTTTAGACCGATTTAATGTTTGATTGCCACTGCCGAGGAAAGCTTGGAGTGTACATATAGTGAAGAAAATTTTCCTATTTTATAGAGTTATTTCTTCTAAATTATGATACTGGGCATAATTGTGTAGACACCATGAGGTACATATCACTTCAGTGCCGAAAGTCGATGCAGAGTTTTCATCTTTGTTTGGATGAATTCCTAGTTTATATTTTCAAAAACGAATCTCCATCTTAACTTGGTTTGTTAAAGGTAATGATCAAATGTTTAGGCACTCTTCCAAAGAGTTTTAGTTCTTGCAGATCTTTTTTTTTTTGTAAATTTGCTAGTTCCTCTCAATTCATTCATAGAAACAAAAAAACATGGTACATCATCAGATTCTATGCTTGGTAGTTTTAACCTTCCCGAAGGAAACTAGGTCTGTTGGCCGCGTCAAAGAGTTAAAAGCCAACCAAAATTGAAACAATTTAATCATGTCTTTAAATGCCTTATAAGGTATATTATCTACTATATCTTTTGACATAATAACAAAATAGTAAATTCTATCCGCCCACTTCATGTTCCAACAAAAAACAATAGACTTCTGGAATTACTCATTTGAAGATTCAATAGGTGTCGAATCCTTGACACTTGATCCAAGCATATCTACTTGATGCATGCTTTGGAGTTGACGTTCCATTTGACCTAGATGCACATTCTGGTGATGTGCCTGAAGTTGTATTGCCTGAATAGAAGCTGCCTTTGGGTCACCTCCTACCTCTTGAAGTTCTACAATGGCCTTTTCCATTAGACACTTCGTTGTCCAATAGAGATGGATTGACTACTTGAACATGGATACTCTTCCTCTTGTATTCCTGGGATCAGTCACCATAGGTTCCATTTCCTTATCTGGAATGTCATCTTCAACTTTAATTTTGAAATCTCGCTCCCAACAAGATTTTTAAATAGAAATCAAAATTCCAAATTTTGTAATTTTAAAAATTTTAATAATATTGAAAAATCAACTTACCACTATCTAATACAATTATTTTATAAATAACACAAACTGGTAATCACATTGTAGTTGAAACTTGGACAACTTGAACCTACTGAATTGGAAAAACTAATTATTCACCAAACTCAACTCAAATTGTAGAAACTCAAATAGGATAGTGATGAAGCTACCATTTAGAATATCCTTTTGACGATAATCATCTAAATATAATATAAATTTAGATATATGCTTTCTAAAATAAAATTTTGTATACGAAATTCTTTAACGAAATATGAAAGCCGCGAGGCTTATACGCAAACGAGTTTGACATTTTTGATGACGCATGTACTAAATCTAAGTGTAAGACAAACAAGCTAGTAATATCTAACAAGTCTAAATTTGAAACGGACGAAGCCACATGGATTTAAATATTTCAAAACTTCATGGCACTTTTCTGAATTTAAATATTTCAAAAACTTCATTACACTTTGTGAGAAGCAAGCTAGAGCATTCTATGAGTTAGGCTACTTTGCGATTTTCTGAGTTCAAGTATTAGAATTATAAGAAGTCTCTTTGTAAATTCAAGCAAATTTTTGCCTCTAAAAAGTTACTCTTCAATAAAAGGAATTCATTGGAAAGCGTCTTTGAATATGTTATGTTTTCGGATGTTCGATATGAGGCCACTTTGAGTTTATCACAATTTTGGGTTTTTATTTGTTCCAACGGTTTTATCCTAATATTCAATTTCAATTTCATTTTAGCAAACTCAGTTTTATCATAATATACAATTTCAATTTCATTTTAGCAAATTCAGTTTTATCATAATATACAATTTCATTTTAGCAACTCATTCATTATATTGACAATATAAAAACAATATTTATCATATTCCAATGAAATTATAACAATATTTCTAACATCACATTAAGGTCAGAATGGTAAATTACTATTTAACCTTATATTGAATGGTCTTAAAAATTTTATGATGTATATTGTATTATATAGAGGTTTTTAGGTAGAGAGGTGCATTTTACAACTAATTATATGGGAGAATCTTAATTCCTTCATTGTTATATTGAATTCAAATGTTTTTTTTCAAAATTAAATATTAATTATATATATAAATTTAATTAAAAACATTATAAAGCACCAACAATTTCGCATTCATTGTAAAATTAATTATTGAGAAGAAGATAGAATAAAAATATTTCTCACTCTTAACTATTGTAATGTACCTCAATAATACACCAAAAAATATTAGAATTCATATGGATGAGACATATGGCTATGATACAGATTGGATAATTATTATTCAAATTTCCTCTATCATGTATGGAGGAGAGGACATATATGGCTATGCTATAGATTTGATCATTATTCATATTTAATTACAAGTTCTTTATAAATCCAAGCAACTTACATAATAAACACATATAACTTGAGTTACCAAGAACATTTCTTGGTCAGTGATTTGGGCTTATGCCAATATTATTGTCCCATTAAATCCACTATGGTCTTTTTATCCACCATGATATCAATCTATACACATATTTATTTATACCCTCATGGAATTTGTACAAGGTTTGTTTCAAGAATATATATATAAACATATATTGGGGTTCCCCCCACTTTATCTTTTCATGGGATATTATTGAGACAAAGTATCTACAAAAGAAGAGAGCACTTGAATGGATTAGAGAAGGAAGCATTGGGATAAATTCTAGATCTTACATTTGGACTAGCTTCAACAAGGTTAAAGGTTGGCTTCTATAGAGGATAAAATGATCATTTGGAAAAGGTAACCACATTATTATAAGCATTGATAAAATATTGGGTGTTGATGGTGACAATACCCTCACAGAGGAGAACATAGTTAGATTACAATCCAAATGTTTCATATTCCTGGAATAGATTATACTTCGATGGAGGGGCATGTTTCCTGTTTTGAGAAATGTTGAGGATATTGGCCAGGTCGAACATAGTGCATTTTCATGGAATGGTTACGTATAGGAACTAAAAAAGTCTGGTCTTTGCAGATTGAAGGAGAGATATTTCATCACCCGGGCAGGGAAGTTTCGTAGTAACCAAGTGGAAGTGGCGAACACCCACAGGTACATTATGTGCACATACTTCTCTTTTACTAATCCTTGTTGGTTCAATCAGATTTGGAAATTGAATATCCCTATGAAGATTATACTCTACTCCTTGTTGGTTTCACACAAAAAAACATTGACCTAGGAGAATCTCTGAAAAAGGGGTGTACATGGGCCTGGTAGATGCTCACTATGTCGAGACTCGATCGAGACAAACTTACATATTTTATTGGAGTACCCCATTGATATAAAGGTATGGAGAAGGATTCTACAACTTCTTAACTTCCCATTTAGAAATTTTCTTTACATAAAATAATTTCTATGTTGGTGGATCGCCGTGTGGGGGAAAATATCAGGCCACTCCACTGTTCACTTTCTGGGAGATATGTCATGCTAGAAACGGATACATAATTGAAGGCTATTGTATTGGCATTCAAATAATATCTTTCAGCATTGTGATGTGGATGGATACTAAGAGTGTTTACACACATAAGGATAAATATTTATCGCCCCGACTCATCCCTCCTTGCATTCAATATACTATTGCTTTTTTTAATGGAGCGACATAGGTAAGTACTTGTAGTTGTGGTGTTTGGCTCAGGTTAAATAACAGGTTCCATTACAAAATATCGTGGAATGGGGGATAAGGCAAAAACATGATAGTGAAGATTCTAATGATTTGGGGGGTTTTATGCTTTACCAGGAAATTGTCTATGGATTCTATTCATGTATATGGAGACTCGAAGACCCTCATTGATGGTGTTTCTACTAATACTATATTTTCTCCTCCTAATATTAGCGGCTAGATCTCCTACATCAACATCCTCAATAAGTCCTTTAATCACATTACCTCTCAACACATGTTCCAGTAGTCAA
This sequence comes from Pinus albicaulis, assembly GCA_034641835.2. NCBI lineage: Eukaryota > Viridiplantae > Streptophyta > Pinopsida > Pinales > Pinaceae > Pinus > Pinus albicaulis. The sequence continues at coordinate 1,340,923,987 of CM076580.1, read as the reverse complement.
ATATTGTTGTTGATTCATTGTCAAATAAGGGCCTATCATATGATACAAGTTATATGAATTTCATGTACCTTGAGGAAAATACAATCAGGGATGAAGGCTCGATCCAACTCCCTTAGTTTAAGAATCAATGTTTTTATTTTTTGATGTAATTTTGAAAACAATTGGTACAATTATGATGATAATATTAGTAATTACATGGGAAGTGATCAGGTGCTCAGTGTTAAAGCTTAAAAATTAAAGTGCTTGAAATTGAATGGAAACTATACGACAACGAAGAGCTCATCGTGAGGAATATGACATATTTCGTTTCATCGAAACCCGACTTCGGATGAGGAAGATAGAGTCTATTGTTCGTTTTCCTAAACAACTAAAAAATTTGAAGAACATGACATAATGGTGACATGGTAACCCAGTCAGAAGAAAATGGTTATTCTAGGAATATTCTGTCATTTTATCCCAATCACACTGTGACAAGTGTCACTACAAGATTCGCTAAGTTTGGATAGTGAATTTTTGTTATGTGCTCCTAAGGTCGATTTTCATATTTCAACGGTGCATTTTATTTTTATTATAAGGTTGGGGATAGTCCAACCAGAGGCAGACATGTGGTGCAGCCAGGGGCCGCCACATGCCCTGTCTGGTGGACCAAGGTTTGTACGAATTTCATTTAACAATGGTATGAATTCACATTATATACCGAAGTAAAAATGTCAATTTATATTGCAAAGTTCAAATTAAATTTTAGGTTATATTATTCTGTGGAGAAAAATATTATACAGAAGGAAGGGAGAAGGTTGGGGCTCGACACCGTGACCTCCCCTGCACCAACCAACATACAAACCACTTACCACCAGAATAGATCTTATTCTACAAGGTCTTCAAGTTATATTTAATGTCATAAGTTTGGACCCACGTAACCATATGCTATGACCGAGCAGAGAGCTATTAAAATGGGTGAATATTAAGGTCTAATACGGGTTTATGTAAACCCTTAAACCATTGTTAATGTGCTAATCATTATGCTAATGTGGAGTTATGTTAAAACATGTTTATAGCCCTAATCCACACTTATCCATAGTTAATCCCACTTAACAATTAATTAAATGAAGTTTAATTTGTCGGAGCTGCCAAATTCGGTGCTACCCAAAATTTAGCGGCCCTAATTGGAGTTTCTTTGGATTTACTGGAGATTTCTTACGACAAACTGTTTTGGCCATAAATTTTGCAAAATTCGACCAAATTGGGAGCAAGAAGAGCCATTTTTGGATTTTTTGGACATCCTGAACACATTGAAGCAGGTTTTAGGAGTAGTAGATGAATGTAAAGAACAAGTTTTGCACATTTGAGCTAATACATAGGCCGAAGCCATGGAACCTGGACTAAGGAGATGTAGCCCAGGAGGGGTGAACTCCTTCATGAAAACATTGTGTTAATGGATCATTTGATGGTTTGTTGTAAATGTTATTGTTGTTGTTTAGTACCTTGTTTTTAAGTTAAAATTCTCATGAATTTAACATAAAATTAGCACATTTGCATGTTTAACACTAACAAAAACCTCAAGAAACCTATGCATATGAAGAAAGATATCAACAAATAGTTTATAATTTTAAAGATGAAATTAGCACAAAAAAACTAAAATTTAGATTCAGATCCAAGTGATATCAAAGCCTGGTTCAAAGGTTGCAAAGATTATTTGCTTGATTTTCTTGAGTTTTGTGCAAGTAGTGTTTTAATGGTTGCAAATTTGTGATGCTTACAAGGTTGAAGTTACAAAGAGGAGAAGGGAAATGTAATATTCCAAAAATTTATCCTTCAAGCTAAATGGAATATTAGAGTTGTTTTATAACTAGGTAGGTGAATAAATGGGTAAGGAGGCCCATTAACCTGTTTAGAAGGATCAATCACACTCCTAATGTGAAAGGAGGAAGAATAAGCAGCTAATTTGAGAACCCATGGGTGTGAACATATATGGGATCATGTTGATTCAGTCAAATTTGACCAAGTCAACAAAGTTGTCTAGATACATTGAATATCCTTGATGAATAACATAGTTTTGGTGGAGGGAAACTTGCATGAGCTTGATGGCACATATGGATGGGACCCAATGTGAAGAGGTTCATTTGCTATATATGGAGAGGATGGGAGCCTTTGTTATTCATGCTTTGGATATGATCATTTTATCTTGGTCTGTTTAGACTTGGCTTCCTCTTCCTATTTAGTAGGGTTGCAGTGCTATTTAGCACAGGGTGTTCCCGAGCGAGGATCCCACCTTTTCCCTTCGGAAGCCTCTTGGGAGAGCTTTGTTCTGTATTGATCCACATCCAGGCTTGAGGCCAAGCACCATTCTTTAGCCTCAGTGTTATTTCTGTAGAAGAATATTGCTGTGTTGCAGGGTGTTACAGTGAAGGTTTGATAACACGACTTCCGGGTCTGTTTCTCAGTAGAGGGTGCATTCCTTCTATTGAGAGATCAGCTAGGAAGATTTATGGGCTTCATTCACATCTTGGCAGGTGGCCAAATTTTTCCTCATCTCCTACAGTGCATTCCCTTGCAGGAACTGCGTCATTTTTCATAGAGTTGTTGCAGCAGGGTTTGAGCCCCCGATTTTGAGCTAGTTTCCTTAGGAAAGGGTCAATCCTTCTCCCGGAAAGCTAGAGGAAGGGATTATCATCCCTCTTTTATATTATTCAGCTATATTTCTATAATGTTGCAGTAATACTGCATTTTTCAAAGCTGAATATTCAGATCTACTCTTTTTGTACTTGTACTTTCATGAAACCCTTGTGGGTTGTCTTTATAATGCATTAAGGAGGCCAAATCTTCACTTTCTTAGCATATTGTTCAATAAAGTTCCAGATCCATGTTTTTCTATAATTTCACTATAGAAACCCTCAAAAAATAATGCTATCATTTGCTTCAGTAAATTCTGCATAGTTTAAGTCATGGGATTTGGCTATTTTTGAGTTGATATGAGACCGGGAGGTCTGTTCAACTTATCATAAGTAATTTTTTTCAGCCCCTCTTTTGTATTTGAGGGACTAAGTCTATATGCTAAGGGAACCAATATTTATTTCTCCTAGTTAAAATGTAAATCTCCAGAAATAAAGTTTTCAAGGTCAAAATGTTGCATTTGCCCCAGTTGGGAGGATGTAGAAGTGCTTCTTTTTGCTGTTGATTAATTTATTTGATGGAAATCTATTTCTCAACACATTTTATGACTTAATTTCACCCTTCTATTCCATTATTGTGCTTATGCACTGCTGCATTCCCATTTTGGGGATATTACAGTGGTATCGGAGCATAGTCTTGGCTCAGCCTATAATACTCAGTCATGATGCTATCAAGATCAGAAAGAAGACTCTATTATGTGGATGAAGGAATGATGAGAGGCTCTTAAAGCTTCTTCCAAAATCTATGCAGAGCATCAATGCAGATCTTAAGAAGATAAGAGAGGAGATGGAATCTACAAAGAAGTTTGAATCTAGAGTTGGATCTAGATTGGCACATGATAGGTGTGAGCATTAAGCTACACCCTATTATGCTCAGCGCAGTCAAAATGCCCAGATCTACCATCAGAGAGATGAAAGAAGAGGAAATTCCAAGGAGGGAAACTCTTAGTAATTCTCTGCAAGAGTATGAATCTCAAGCTGAAAATTTTAGAGATCATATCACTTTCAAAGAGTTTTGCAAGTTCAAGGTGGAGAGGAGAAAGCTGCATGACATGGATAGATTTTCTCCTCTGCAACGATGAATCTGACATTCAACAAATTTTGAACAGAGGTTGCATGCTGACTAACGGTAACAAGTTTATAAGCAGAAACCATAAATTTAACCCAGCATTGCCTGATGAAACTACATGTGGTGGATGTTTAGAGACATTTTCATTAAAAATGTTAACATGCAAGGTTCACTAAGAAATTGATGAAAGGTTTGATAAAACATGGCTAATCGAAACAAAACAAGTAAAACACAACAAGTGGAACTAGTCCATAAACTCAGAATCACATACAATGACAGAGGAAAGCTCACATCTTGCATGATAACTTGCTAGAGGCAAGATCCCTGTTTCATAACCTTAGACAAGAGGGCATGAAGGTTCCTTTTTCAAAAGAGGATCCTCTTATGGAGAAGTTACCTCCTATTTATATTGAAGATGAAGAGAAGGATGGGGGTTATAGCGCTGTCACATCTAGAGCATATCTAGTATCTCATGCAGATGAAAGAGGAGCACATGCTCCAGCAGGAGGATTTCTTGTAGCATTGCAAGAAGTTCCCCATGATCTCACATATGGAGGCCAAGACAAAATCAATGGACAACATGATTTTGGAGCATTGCAGATGGAAGAAGAAGATAGGGAGGAAGATCATCATCATTTGATGAGGATCACACACCCCTATCCATTTCAGAAAGATGATGCAAGGAAGAGGTAGACTGATTTGTGCTGTGAGAGAAAGGGCCAGGTTTCCCAATCATATATAAAATCTACTCTTGACATTGATGTCTCACTGCATGGAGGCATTTCTCCTGGGTGGCCACCAGATCTGGAATTGATAAGAGGCATCTTGCCATTTGGTTCACCCCTCTTAGATTTCGGAGAGGTGAAGACTTTGAAGGAGTCTAGTATAGTGTAGAGAGTTTGGGATAGTCTCAAGGAGGAGGGAGACATTCTCCCATTTTTAGCACCACCCACTCTCACTATATATACTGTGATGACAGAAGTTGCTGCAGTGATGGAGGATGGCACTTTCATGGTGCAAGGGAGATGCTCCATGGATTTGGAGAAACAGAGGGTACTTCCTTTGAGGAAGGAATCTTCCATACATTGGAGTAGATGGAGGCCACTCATTCTTACATTGGCCAAGATTGGGAGATTGTTTTTGAATGAGAGCTTCTCATGGGAGGCCAACTTCCAAAGATTCCTACTTCTTTTTGAGCATGAGCGGCTGCATGATGGGCATAACAACAATCTGGAGGATGACTTTGGCATGAGGGATGTTAAAGGAAAAGACAACAGCATGTGGGGAGCTTCACATTGCATAAAAACAACGTTGTCTCTTAGGAGGATTGATCCATATTGGAGGTCTCAGCTCTTGGTAGAGTACTCCAAGGATCTTGGTGCTTGCATGATTCTTGATGACCTGGATGGAGATGATAGATATATGGTGGATGATGTGGTCATCTATTCTTATGGTAGAGCCTTCTTGACTAGAGCTTCTAAGCTCAAGGAGAAGCTGTTACATGCAACACATGAAGACTTCTTTTCCATGCACTTTGATGCATATCTTTCCTTGGAAGAGGAGTTCATTTGGGAGGCCATCCAACATGACATATTTCAACATATGGAGAGATGCATAGTCGGGATGGTGATAGAGAGAATGTCACAACCACTTCCCTACTGTTTGGAGGTGAGGGAGAATTTTCAGTTGAGCCATTTCAGCTCAAGGTCCCAAGTACATGGTGGAGAATGTATGATTCCACATTATGTTTTGTACTTCTTTACTTTATATGAGCAACATGTTATACCAAGAAGGATTATCCATTCTTTCATATTCTATGATGATGTACTTGAAGCCATTTGTAGCATTTAGATTGGCTATCTTATTGATGGTTTGTGGGGGAAGCCACATGATTTTTGGTGTGCACCATTGACACCACTTTGTACTTTCATGTTTCTATCTTGTAAAATGATTGTGGCAGCAAACAAGTGGCTGGAAAAGCACTTGTTATTGTTTGATTTGATGCAGGCAAAGGATGCACTGTGCTAGTTCCATGTGTGGGACCTTGATCCACTCTCCTGTTGTCATATGACAACTTGTTTCTATTGGTTTTTTCTTCCATGTATTGATGATATTTTTATGTTCATGGGAAGCTTTGTTTGGAGAGTGGGATATGAGTTGGAGATGGCCATTTGGAGTATGATTCTCCATACTTTACATGATGCATGTTTCAGGGGAAGTAATGGGCATCCCATGATTGCCAAATTACATCTCTTTTCTTCATGTGGGAGGAGCCATTTGAAGAACTTGAGTTTTTGGAGGAGGCACTTAATGGCTTATTTGTTTGGTGGGGTAGCTTGGGCCACTCTTGGAGGCCATGACATTTCAGCCCAAGATCAACAGCAGCCCCATATTTACCATAAATGTAGAGAGAAACCACTTGGATGGGAGGATCCAATCTCTCCATGCAACCCCAATACATTGTATGAACCGAGGGTTGAGGATATTTTTGAGCTAACTAGATTGACTCATTTCATTTGGATGATAGCATGGGTGTGGGAATCACTCATTGGGAATAAGATTCCCCATGTTTGTCATCATTCCTACCTTGAGGAGGCCATTGGATAACAAGGAGGTTTTCACTTATACCTTCCACCTTTCTATGATGTGAGCCATATGGTTTTGCATGCTTGGGAGGAAACATTAGAGGGCAGATTTGTCGCAGAGCATTTTGAGCAGTGGTGGGGACTTTTGATGAGGAGGCCACAAGAAGAGGAGGGGAGGAATTTTCTCTCCTTATACAGTTGCTTGAGGACAAGCAACATTTTGGAGGGGAGGACTGTAATATTCCAAAAAATTTGCCCCAAAACATTCCCGACAACCCACCTGCCGTGCCTGGCTGTTCTGCATTGCGACTTAATGCCTTCATTACTCTCTGTGGGTGGAGCCGCCCATCCTATGTGCTCTCGTGATCCTCGACTTTGGTGTGATGACCTTCAGATATGTCTGCTATGTACACTTGCCCCGTCTCCATGTAGGACCTCATGCGTGGACAGTTGGCACCTCGATCGGGGATTTTAAAATTTTATATTAACTAAACTCTGGCACCATGTTCTTTTGTTGATTAAAATATATCATATTTTTAACTTCTCTAACATGATGCATCTCTACTATTTATTCTGAAGGATGGATTTATTTTTTCATCTTGATCTTGATGATGAATTTAATTAGAGGGTTCTAAATGTAGAAGAACAAATATTTATGATGTGATTAATCAGAAAGTCAATTTCAAAGAATCAATATGGATCACAAAATTATGAGATAAAAAAAAATCATAACATTTATTAAAATTTTGTAAATAAAGTAATAATTTGAGAGTGTAAAATTCTGTGGCCCATATTTATTTTTCAACAAAAATCTTCCAAAAAATCATATTATAATTTATAGATCTTCCATAACATCATAATTTATTGAGCTGAAGCCTTTCGAACTACCCTATAGTTCATCATTAGGAGAATAATAATAATATGAAAACACAGTGTTTAGGGGCAGGGTATGCAGGAAAATAGGGCATCTACAAAACACATGCCCACATGCCCAAATGCAACACGGGAGAACAGGAAGAAGAAGAAAACAGGGAAAGCATCCAAGGGTTAGCAATTTCCCTCAGGAGGACCAGAACAAGAGACAAAAGATGAAGGGGATATCCTAACCCAAAACAAGAGAAAACAACCAATAGAAGACCAAGGATTCATGAACAAGAATTACAAGAACCAATGGAAACTAACATGACTTTGTAGACAGTTGATCTGACGATGGATCCAACGCCACGTGAAGCACGTTCAGATGTAAGCTCAAGTGAAAACAAGATAGCGCATGTGTCCGAAAGTTTAGACTCCGACAAAGAAAACCCAATAATGAACAATGAGTTGGCCTTGGTTCCTTCCTCCGTGCATTCGGGGAATCGACAGATTGTCCAAAAGAGAGAAGGCAAGCGTCAAAAGTCCATACTGCTGGCAATATGTAAATTTTATTGGTAGCCTAGTTACACGGTGTACATGTGTACACAGGCCCTTTGGGTGTCTTGAATTACATATACAAAGTGTAACTCTCATTAACTTTTAATAAAAAATTGCCGATTTTATAGTTGAAAAAAAAAATTACAATTAAATAAAAGTGAACAAATTCTTTGTTGAAATAAATTATTTTCATTAAAATTTGAAATAAAACTAAGTCATACAAATATTTAAATAAAAATAGTCGTCTTCATCTTATTTAGCATAATAATTATTAAATATAAATTATTTTAATCTTTAAAATACTTTAAATTTACAATTTTAACCCATTCATATCGAATTTTAAATAACTAAAACATATATAATTAAAAAAAAAAAATTATTTTAAATTTACAATTTTAACCCATTCATATCGAATTTTAAATAACTAAAACATATATAGTTAAAAAAACAAAAATAAAAAACATGGAAGTACAATATAATGATTAATGGTTACATGTTTATTTATTTTATTTTTTATTTAATAAAAGTAACGTTATAGTATTAAGTAGTAATATCTATTAGAAATTCCCAGTAGCAAGCATGCATATGAATTTCAATAGAGCCAATTGTCCACTAAAATGAAATCAACGCTCCTAGCAGCCAGAGTTAATATCAATTTCATTCAGTAACAACTGAACATTAATTTCAATCAGAGTCAATTGCCCAATCAAATGAAATAACGCACCTAGCAGCAATTTCATTCCGTAACGAACATTAATATCAATTTCAATCGAAAGTCAATTGCCCAATAAAATGAAATCAACGCTTCATAATATCAATTTCAGTGAAAGCAAATATATTAATAAAAAGTAAATGGAATTTTATGTATTTCTGGAACTGGGTAATTATAAGTCTTTTTATAATTAAAAGAAAAAAAAAATTTGAAAGTGAGTAATTTTAAGTAAAGATGTTTCAATAAAAAATTTGGTTGCCTGGTTTGAAAAAAGATTTAAAATTAAAATATTTGGTTGCCTGGTTTGAAAAAAGATTTAAAATTAATTTAGTTTCTGAATCCGGAGATAATTGATAAAAACGGAAGTCTTCCTTTTCAAAATCACCGACCTAACATTTCCAGTAAAGTGGTATATAGCTGACAATAATAACTATTCTTACCACTAAGCTTTCGACGAAATTAAACACAAAAAAGCAAAAACATGTCTGCTCGTACCACCGATTGAAGAAAATTTGATTTACATATCAAAGTCAAGATAATCACGACTACTTAATGGCGAACCGAAACTTGGAGACGTCGGATCATAACTTGTCGACAAGGCCGCGACCGCTGGACTGGCGCGGCGGCGCCTATCTTGTCTCGGACGTGTTAAGATTCATATGACGAATGCGGTTGGTAAATTAGGTGTGTTACAGGGCAACCCGCTTTGGACTGCCACCGATTGAACAAAAGTCGATTTACACTTTCACAATTTGTTAAGTCAAATCCAGATAACCAATAAGACTGGAAGCTTCGCGATGAACGCGAAATGAAACTAGAAGATGTAGGATCTTGACTTCGCGGAAAGAGGCACGACTCTCAGGTTAATTTCAAAATTAATTCCGTTTTTCAATGTGATCCTGCCGTTATATATATATATATATATATGAGAGAAGAATGTTGTTTTAAGTTTTTTTTTTTTTTTTAATCTCAACCCCACACACGAATCTAGAAAGCATATTTGAGAAAATTTTAAGGATGTAAGTTTATTTTAAAGGTTAAAAATTTTGGCTAATCTTAAATTTTTTTTATCATATTTTTGTAAAAATATTCAATTTTCTAATTATTTCTAATTAGTATATATAAATTTCATGGGATTTTTAACGTCAAATAATTTTATACTATAAAATTTTTAAAAAATGAAAATTGACGAATCTTTTTTTTCGGAAAAGCATGGAAAATTAGCCCAGCGACGAATATTAGCCCCTAAAATTTCCCTTGAAACACAACAATCTAAGAAACATTTAGATCTCAACAATTCTTAAACATTAGGAACATACATAGAATGAATCACAACAAACACAACTAGGAATTATATTTCCAAGTCGCTCGGTAATTGACTATATGTCTCGATCTCAATCATTTAAGTTTAGATGCAATCCTAGTGTTTACAAACACGATTAAAAGATATGTCGACATCCTTATAAAGGAAATAACCCTTAGCGGATTAGGTGTCTAACTGGTAATCACATTGTAGTTGAAACTTGGACAACTTGAACCTACTGAATTGGAAAAACTAACTATTCGCCAAACTCAACTCAAATTGTAGAAACTCAAATAGGATAGTGATGAAGCTACCATTTAGAATATCCTTTTGACGATAATCATTTAAATATAATATAAATTTAGATATATGCTTTCTAAAATAAAATTCCATATACAAAATTCTTTAACGAAATATGAAAGCCGCGAGGCTTATACGCAAACGAGTTTGACATTTTTGATGACGCATGTACTAAATCTAAGGGTAAGACAAACAAGCTAGTAATATCTAACAAGTCTAAATTTGAAACGGACGAAGCCACATGGATTTAAATATTTGAAAAACTTCATGGCACTTTTCTGAATTTAAATATTTCAAAAACTTCATTACACTTTTGTGAGAAGCAGGCTAGAGCATTCTATGAGTTAGGCTACTTTGCGATTTTCTGAGTTCAAATATTAGAATTATAAGAAGTCTCTTTGTAAATTCAAGCAAATTTTTGCCTCTAAAAAGTTACTCTTCAATAAAAGGAATTCATTGGAAAGCATCTTTGAATATGTTATGTTTTCGGATGTTTGATATGAGGCCACTTTGAGTTTATCACAATTTTGGGTTTTTATTTGTTCCAACGGTTTTATCCTAATATTCAATTTAAATTTCATTTTTATCATAATATACAATTTCAATTTCATTTTAGCAAATTCAGTTTTATCATAATATACAATTTCATTTTAGCAACTCATTCATTATATTGACAATATAAAAACAATATTTATCATATTCCAATGAAATTATAACAATATTTCTAACATCACATTAAGGTCAAAATGGTAACTTATTATTTAAACTTATATTGGATGGTCTTAAAAATTTTATGATGTATATTGTATTATATAAAAGTTTTTCAGTAGAGAGGTCCATTTTACAACTAATTATATGGGAGAATCTTAATTCCTTCATTGTTATATTGAATTCAAATGTCTTTTTCAAAATTAAATATTAATTATATATATAAATTTAATTAAAAACATTATAAAGCACCAACAATTTCGCATTCATTGTAAAATTAATTATTGAGAAGAAGATAGAATAAAAATATTTCTCACTCTTAACTATTGTAATGTACCTCAATAATACACCAAAAAATATTAGAATTCATATGGATGAGACATATGGCTATGATACAGATTGGATAATTATTATTCAAATTTCCTATATCATGTATGGAGGAGAGGACATATATGGCTATGCTATAGATTTGATCAATATTCATATTTAATTACAAGTTCTTTATAAATCCAAGCAACTTACATAATAAACACATATAACTTGAGTTACTAAGAACATTTCTTGGTCAATGATTTGGGATTATGCTAATATTATTGTCCCATTAAATCCACTATGGTCTTTTTATCCACCATGATATCAATCTATACACATATTTATTTATACCCTCATGGAATTTGTACAAGGTTTGTTTCAAGAATGTATATATAAACATATATTGGGGTTCCCCCCACTTTATCTTTTCATGGGATATTATTGAGACAAAGTATCTACAAAAGAAGAGAGCACTTGAATGGATTAGAGAAGGAAGCATTGGGATAAATTCTAGATCTTACATTTGGACTAGCTTCAACAAGGTTAAAGGTTGGCTTCTATAGAGGATAAAATGATCATTTGGAAAAGGTAACCACATTATTATAAGCATTGATAAAATATTGGGTGTTGATGGTGACAATACCCTCACAGAGGAGAACATAGCTAGATTACAATCCAAAGGTTTCATATTCCTGGAATAGATTATACTTTGATGGAGGGGCATGTTTCCTGTTTTGAGAAATGTTGAGGATATTGGCCAGGTCGGGCATAGTGCATTTTCATGGAATGGTTACGTATAGGAACTAAAAAAGGCTGGTCTTTGCAGATCGGAGGAGAGATATTTCATCACCCGGGCAGGGAAGTTTCGTAGTAACATAGTGGAAGTGGTGAACACCCATAGGTACATTATGTGCACGTACTTCTCTTTTACTAATCCTTGTTGGTTCAATCAGATTTGGAAATTGAATATCCCTATGAAGATTATACTCTACTCCTTGTTGGTTTCGCACAAAAAAACATTGACCTAGGAGAATCTCTGAAAAAGGGGTGTACATGGGCCTGGTAGATGCTCACTATGTCGAGACTCGATTGAGACAAACTTACATATTTTATTGGAGTACCCCATTGGTATAAAGGTATGGATAAGGATTCTACAACTTCTTAACCTCCCATTTAGAACTTTTCTTTACATAAAATAATTTTTGTGTTGGTGGATCGCCGTGTGGGGGAAAATATCAGGCCACTCCATTGTTCACTTTCTGGGAGATATGGCATGCTAGAAACGGATACATAATTGAAGGCTACCGTATTGACATTCAAATAATATCTTTCAACATTGTGATGTGGATGGATACTAAGAGTGTTTACACACAAAAGGATAAATATTTATCGCCCCGACTCATCCCTCCTTGCATTCAATATACTGTTGCTTTTTTTAATGGAGCGACATAGGTAAGTACTTGTAGTTGTGGTGTTTGGCTCAGGTTAAATAACAGGTTCCATTACAAAATATTGTGGAATGGGGAATAAGGCAAAAACATGATAGTGAAGATTCTAATGATTTGGGGGGTTTTATGCTTTACCAGGAAATTGTCTATGGATTCTATTCATGTATATGGAGACTCTAAGACCCTCATTGATGGTGTTTCTGCTAATACAATTTTTTCTCCTCCTAATCTTAGCGACTATATCTCCTACATCAACATCCTCAATAAGTCCTTTAATCACATTACCTCTCAACACATGTTCCAGGAGTCAAATATTGTTGTTGATTCATTGTCAAATAAGGGCCTATCATATGATACAAGTTATATGAATTTCATGTACCTTGAGGAAAATACAATCAGGGATGAAGGCTCGATCCAACTCCCTTAGATTAAGACTCAATGTTTTTATTTTTTGATGTAATTTTGAAAATAATTGGTTCAATTATGATGATAATATTAGTAATTACATGGGAAGTGATCAGGTGCTCAGTGTTAAAGCTTACAAATTAAAGTGCTTAAAATTGAATGGAAAGTATACGACATCGAAGAGCTCATCGTGAGGAATCTGACATATTTCGTTTCATCGAAACCCGACTTCGGATGAGGAAGATAGAGTCTATTGTTCGTTTTCCTAAACAACTAAAAAAATTGAAGAACATGACATAATGGTGACATGGCAACCTAGTCAGAAGAAAATGGTTATTCTGGGAATATTCTGTCATTTTATCCCAATCACACTGTGACAAGTGTCACTGCAAGATTCACTAAGTTTGGATAGTGAATTTTTTTTATGTGCTCCTAAGGTCGATTTTCATATTTCAACGGTGCATTTTATTTTTATTATAAGGTTGGGGATAGTCCAACCAGAGGCGGACATGTGGTGCAGCCACGAGCCGCCATGTGCCCTGTTTGGTGGACCAAGGTTTGGACGAATTTCATTTAACGATGGTATGAATTCACATTATATACCAAAGTAAAAATGTCAATTTATATTGCAAAGTTCAGATTAAATGTTAGGTTATATTATTTTGTGGAGAAAAATATTATACAGAAGGAAGGGAGGAGGTTGGGGCTCGACACCGCGACCTCCCCTGCACCAACCAACATACAAACCACTTACCACCAGAATAGGTCTTATTCTACAAGGTCTTCAAGTTATATATAATGTCATAAGTTTGGACCGACGGGGGTAGGGTGGGGGCCAGCCCCCGACCCACGTAACCATATGCTATGATCGAGCGGAGAGCTATTAAAATGGGTAAATATTAATGTCTAATACGGGTTTATGTAAACCCTTAAACCATTGTTAATGTGTTAATCATTATGCCAATGTGGGGTTATGTTAAAACATTCTTATAGCCCTAATCCACACTTATCCATAGTTAATCCCACTTAACAATTAATTAAATGCAGTTTAATTTGTCGGAGCTGCCAAATTCGGCGCTACCCAAAATTTAGCGGCCCTAACTGGAGTTTCTCTAGATTTACAGGAGATTTCCTTGGACAAACTATTTTGGCCATAAATTTTGCAAAATTCGACCAAATTGGGAGCAATAAGAGTCATTTATGGATTTTTTGGACATCCTAAACACATTGAAGCAGGTTTTAGGAGTAGTAGATGAATGTAAACAACAAGTTTTGCACATTTGAGCTAATACATAGGCCGAAGCCATGGAACTTGGACTAAGGAGATGTAGCCCAGGAGGGGTGAACTCCTTCATGAAAACATTGTGTTAATGGATCATTTGATGGTTTGTTGTAAATGTTATTGTTGTTGTCTAGTACCTTGTTTTTAAGTTAAAATTCTCATGAATTTAACATAAAATTAGCTCATTTACATGTTTAACATTAACAAAAACCTCAAGAAACCTATGCACATGAAGAAAGATATCAACAAATTGTTTATAATTTTAAAGATGAAATTAGCACAAAAAAACTAACATTTAGATTCAGATCCAAGTGATATCAAAGCCTGGTTCAAAGGTTGCAAAGGTTATTTGCTTGATTTTCTTGAGTTTTGTTCAAGTAGTGTTTTAATGGTTGCAAATTTGTGATGCTTACAAGGTTGAAGTTACGAAGAGGAGAAAGGAAATGTAATATTCCAAAAATTTATCCTTTAAGCTAAATGGAATATTAGAGTTGTTTTATCACTAGGTAGGTGAATAAATGGGTAGGGAGGCCCATTAACCTCTTTAGAAGGATCAATCACACTCCTAATGTGAAAGGAGGAAGAATAAGTAGCTAATTTGAGCACCCATGTGTGTGAACAGATATGGGATCATGGTGATTCAGTCAAATTTGACCAAGTCAACAAAGCTATCTAGATACATTGAATATCCTTGATGAATAACACAGTTTTGGTGGAGGGAAACTTTCATGAGCTTGATGGCACATATGGATGGGACCCAATGTGAAGAGGTTCACTTGCTATATATGGAGAGGACGGGAGCCTTTGTTATTCATGCTTTGGATATGATCATTTTATCTTGGTCTGTTTAGACTTGGCTTCCTCTTGCTGTTTAGCAGGGTTGAAGTGCTATTTAGCACAGGGTGTTCCCGAGCGGGGATCCCACCTTTTCCCTTCGGAAGCCTCTTGGGAGAGCTCTGTTCTGTTTTTCTCCACATCCAGGCTTGAGGCCAAGCACCATTCTTTAGCCTCAGCGTTATTTATGTAGAAGAATATTGCTGTGTTGCAGTGAAGGTTTGATAACACCACTTCTGGGTCTGTTTCTCAGTAGAGGGTGCATTCCTTCTCTTGAGATATCATCTAGGAAGATTTCTGGGCTTCATTCACATCTTGGCAGGTGGAAAAATTGTTCCTCATATCCTATAGTGCATTCCCTTGCAGGAACTGCGTCATTTTTCATAGATTTGTTGCAGCAGGGTTTGAGCCCTTGATTTTGAGCTAGTTTCCTTAGGAAAGGGCCAACCCTTCTCCCGGAAAGCTAGAGGAAGCTATTATCATCCCTATTTTGTATTATTCAGCTATATTCCTATAGTGTTGCAGTAATACTGCATTTTTGAGAGCTAAATATTCAGATCTACTCTTTTTGTACTTGTACTTTCATGAAACCCTTGCCGGGTTGTCTTTATAATGCATTAAGGAGGCCAAATCTTCACTTTCTTCGCATATTATTCAATAAAGTTCCAGATCCATTTTTTTCTATCATTTTACTGTAGAAACCCTTAGAAAATAATGCTATCATTTGCTTCAGTAAATTCTGCATAGTTTACGTCATGGGATTTGGCTATTTTTGAGCTGATCTGAGGGCGGGAGGTCTGTTAAACTTATCATAAGTAATTTTTTTCAGCCCCTCTTTTGTATTTGAGTGACTAAGTCTATATGCTAAGGGAACCAAGCATTATTTCTCCCAGTTAAAATGTAAATCTCCAGAAATAAAGTTTTCAGTGTCAAAATGCTGCATTTTCCCCACTTTGGAGGATGTAGAAGTGCTTCCTTTTGCTGTTGATTAATTTATTTGATGGAAATGTGTTTATAAACACATTTTATGACTTAATTTCACCCTGCTATTCCAGTATTGTGCTTATGCACTGCTGCATTCCCATTTTGGTGATATTACTGTGGTATCGGAGCATAGTCTTGGCTCAGCCTGTGGAACTCAACCATGATGCTATCAAGAGAAGGAGAGATGAACAGAAATAAGACTCCATTATGTGGAGGAAGGAATGAGGAGAGGCTCTTAAATCTTCTTCCAAAATCTATGCAGAGCATCAATGAAGATCTTAAGAAGATGAGAGAGGAGATGGAATCTACAGAGAAGTTTGAATCTAGAGTTGGATCTAGATTGGAACATGATAGGTGTGAGCATTAAGCTACACCCTATTATTCTCAGTGTAGTCAAAATTCCCAGATCTACCATCAGAGAGATGAAAGAAGAGGAAATGCCAAGGAGGGAAACTCTTAGTAATTCTCTGCAAGAGTATGAATCTCAAGCTGAAAAGTTTAGAGATCATATCACTTTCAAAGAGTTTTGCAAGTTAAAGGTGGAGAGGAGAAAGCTGCATGACATGGATAGATTTTCTCTATCTACCTTTGATGGATCCCCAACTTGTTCAGCCAAATTTTGGGTGGAGGAGTTGCATACTTATTTGCAGCAGCACCAAGTTTCTAAAAATGAAACCATCAGAGTTGTAGCACTGCACTTTGAAGGTAAGGCCCGTGCTTGGTGGATGTTTGAGACATTTTCATTAAAAAATGTCAATACTTCTTCTTTTGCAAAGTTCACGAAGAAATTGATAGAAAGGTTTGATAAAAGACACGAAACAATCAAACCAAGACAAGTAAAATTTTTGCATAAGTCAAAATGATCGATAAACTCAAATCCAATTTAGAAAACTATTGGAGAAGCTCACATCTTGCATGATAACTTGCTAGAGGAAAGATCCTTGTTTCATAACCTTAGACAAGAGGGCATGAAGGTTCCTTTTTCAAAAGAGGATCCTCTTATGGAGAAGTTACCTCCTATTGATATTGAAGATGAAGAGAAGGATGGGGGTTATAGCGCTGTCACATCTAGAGCATATCTAGTATCTCATGAAAAGGAAAGAGGAGCACATGCTCCAATAGGAGGATTTATTGTAGCATTGCAAGAAGTTCCCCATGATATCACATATGGAGGTCAAGACACAATCAATGGACAACATGATTGTGGAGCATTGCAGATGGAAGAAGAAGATAGGGACGAAGATCATCATCATTTGATGAGGATCACACACCCCTATCCATTTCAGAAAGATGATGCAAGGAAGAGGCAGACTGATTTGCACTGTGAGAGCAAGGGCCAGGTTTCCCAATCATATATACAATCTACTCTTGACATTGATGTCTCACTGCATGGAGGCATTCCACCTGGGAGGCCACCAGATCTGGAATTGGTAAGAGGCATCTTGCCATTTGGTTCACCCCTCTTAGATTTCAGAGAGGTGAAGACTTTGAAGGAGTCTAGTATAGCGCATAGAGTTTGGGATAGTCTCAAGGAGGAGGGAGACATTCTCCCATTTTTAGCACCACCCACTCTCACTATATATACTGCGATGATAGAAGTTGCTGCAGTGATGGAGGATGGCACTTTCATGGTGCAAGGGAGATGCTCCATGGATTTGGAGAAATAGAGGGTACTTCCTTTGAGGAAGGAATCTTCCATACATTGGAGTAGATGGAGGCCACTCATTCTTACATTGGCCAAGTTTGGGAGATTGTTTTTGAATGAGAGCTTCTCATGGGAGGCCAAATTCCAAAGATTCCTACTTCTTTTTTAGCATGAGCGGTTGCATGATGGGCATAACAACAATCTGGAGGATAACTTTGGTATGAGGGATGTCAAAGGAAAAGACAACATCATGTGGGGAGCTTCACATTGCATAGCAACAACGCTGTCTCTTAGGAGGATTGATCCATGTTGGAGGTCTCAGCTCTTTGTAGAGTACTCCAAGGATCTTGGTGCTTGCATGATTCTTGATGAATTGGATGGAGATGATAGATATATGGTGGATGATGTGGTCATATATTCTTATGGCAGAGCCTTCTTGACTAGAGCTTCTAAGCTCAAGGAGAAGCTGCTACATGCAACACATGAAGACTTCTTTTCCATGCACTTTGATGCATATCTTTCCTTGGAAGAGGAGTTCATTTGGGAGGCCATCCAACATGACATATTTCAACATATGGAGAGATGCATAGCCTAGATGGTGATAGAGAGGATGTCACAGCCACTTCCCTACTCTTTGGAGGTGAGGGAGAATTTTCAGTTGAGCCATTTCAGCTCAAGGTCCCAAGTACATGGTGGAGAATGTATGATTCCACATTATGTTTTGTACTTGTTTACTTTATATGAGCAACATGTTATACCAAGAAGGATTATCCCTTCTTGTATATTGTATGATGATGTACTTGAATCCGTTTGTAGCATTTAGATTTGCTATCTTATTGATGGTTTGTGGGGAAGCCACATGATTTTTGGTGTGCACCATTGACACCACTTTGTACTTTCATGTTTCTATCTTGTAAAATGATTGTGGCAGCAAACAAGTGGCTGGAAAAGCACTTGTTATTGTTTGATTTGATGTAGGAAAAGGATGCACTACGCTGGTTCCATGTGTGGGACTTTGATTCACTTTCTTGTTGTCATATGACAACTTGTTTCTATTGGTTTTTGCTTCCATGTATTGATGATATTTTTATGTTCATGGGAAGCTTTGTTTGGAGAGTGGGATATGAGTTGGAGATGGCCATTTGGAGTATGATTCTCCATACTTTACATGATGCATGTTTCAGGGGAAGTAATGGGCAGCCCATGATTTCCAAATTACATCTCTTTTCTTCATGTGGGAGGAGCCATTTGAAGAACTTGAGTTTTTGGAGGAGGCACTTCATGGCTTATTTGTTTGGTGGCGTAGCTTGGGCCACTCTTGGAGGCCACGACATTTCAGCCCAAGATAAAAAAAAACCCCATATTTACCATAAATGGAGAGAGAAACCACTTGGATGGGAGGATCCTATCTCTCCATGCAGCCCCAATACATTGTATGAACCGAGGGTTGAGGATATTTTTGAGCTAACTAGATTGGCTCATTTCATTTGGATGATAGCATGGGTGTGGGAGTCACTCATTGGGAATAAGATTCCCCATGTTTGTCATCATTCCTACCTTGAGGAGGCCATTGGATAACAAGGATGTTTCCACTTATACCTTCCACCTTTCTATGATGTGAGCCATATGGTTTTGCATGCTTGGGAGGCAACATTGGAGGGCAGATTTGTAGCAGATCATTTTGAGCAGTGGTGGGGAATTTTGATGAGGAGGCCACAAGAAGAGGAGGGGAGGAATTTTCTCTCCTTATACAGTTTTTTGAGGACAAGCAACATTTTGGGGGGGAGGACTGTAATATTCCAAAAGTTTAGCCTTCAAGCTAAATGGAATATTAGAGTTGTTTTATCACTAGGTAGGTGAATAAATGGGTAGGGAGGCTCATTAACCTCTTTAGAAGGATCAATAACTATCCTAATGTGAAAGGAGGAAGAATAGGCAGCTAATTTGAGCACCCATGGGTGTGAACTGAGATGGGATCATGTTGATTCAGTCAACTTTGACCAAGTCAACAAAGCTGTCTAGATACATTGAATCTCCTTGATGAAAATCACAGTTTTGGTGGAGGACAACTTGCATGAGCTTTATGGCACATATGGATGGGACCCAATGTGAAGAGGTTCACTTGATATATATGGAGAGGATGAGAGCCTTTTTTATTCATGCTTTGGATATGATCATTTGATCTTGGTCTGTTTAGACTTGGCTTCCTCTTGCTGTTTAGTAGGGTTGTAGTGTTGTTTAGCACAGGGTGTTCCCGAGTGGGAATCCCACCTCTTCCCTTGAGAGGCCTCTTGGGAGAGCTTTGTTCTGTATTTCTCCACATCCAGGCTTGAGGCTAAGCACCATTCTTCAGCCTCAACATTATTTTTGTAGCATAATATTGTTGTGTTGCAGGGTGTTGCAGTGGAGGTTTGATAACACCACTTCCGGGTCTGTTTCTCAGTAGAGGGCGCCTTCCTTCTCTTGAGAGATCATATAGGAAGATTTCTAGGCTTCATTCACATCTGGCAGGAGGCCAAACTATTCCTCATCTTCTATAGCATAGTCCCTTGCAAGAAATACGTCATTTTGCATAGAGTTGCTGCAACAGGGTTTCAACCCCTGATTTTGAGCTAGTTTCCTTAGGAAAGGGCCAACCCTTCTCCCGGAAAGCTAGAGGAAGGGATTCTCATCCCTATTTTGTATTATTCAGCTATATTTCTACAATGTTACAGTAATACTACGTTTTTCAGAGCTGAATATTCAAATATTCTCTTTTTATACTTGTACTTTCATGAAACCCTTGCCAGGTTGTCTTTATAACGCATTAAGGAGGCCAGATCTTCACTCTCTTGGCATATTGTTCAATAAATTTCCAGATCCATTTTGTTCTATCATTTTATTGCAGAAACCCTCAGAAAATAATGCTATCATTTTCTTCAGTAAATTTTGCATAGTTTAAGTCATGGAATTTGACTATTTTTAAGTTGATCTGAGGTCGGGAGGTCTGTTTAACTTATCATAAGTGATTTTTTTCAGCCCCTGTTTTGTATTTAAGGGCCTAAGTATATATTCTAAGGGAAACAAGCATTATTTCTCCCAGTTAAAACGTAAATCTCGAAAAATAACGTTTTCAGGGTCAAAATGCTGAATTTTCCCCACCTGGGAGGATGTAGAGGTGCTTCTTTATGCTGTTGATTCATTCATTTGATGGAAATTTGTTTCTCAACACATTTTATGACTTAATTTCACCCTGATATTCCAATATTGTGCTTATGACTTAATTTCACCTTGATATTCCAGTATTGTGCTTATGCATTGCCACATTCCCATTTTGGGGATATTATAGGAAAATATTGGTTGCAAGTCCTGAGGTTAGGACCAGAAGAAGGAGAGTCACAAGGGAACCATCTCCACCCATATTTTCACTCAAAGCTACACTTGAATCGCCTCAAGTTTCTCTAGCTGAGCTTGAGGAGGTACATTTTGCACGAGAAGCTGAGATTGAAGAGGTACAAGTTGCACCAAAGGTTGAGCTTGAATCCATAGCCATCATGTCAGGTTTTGGAGAGTCTGAACATTTTTCAGAAGAGGAAGCATACAAGAATGCTTTCTATTAACTAACTAAAAGGGTTAGGATCCTCTTTGAAGAGAGGGACACCAAGATGGATGGAGAGAATTCTAAGTCTCCACATGGAGAGGGAACCTCAGAAGGCAAGCATGATGAAGAGAAGGATTAAAAAGGAAGTGGAGGAAAGCCTCCTCCATCTCCACCATCTTCATAATCACCCTCATCATCACCATCAACATCATCTTCCAATTCCACAGCCAGAACTACCCATGGTCACTCAAAGACCACAAAATGAAAAACTCCCTTACTCAAAATTGATGTCAAATTTGAGCTTCCAATGTATAATGGAGAGGTAAATGAAGAGAAATTGGACAGTTGGATTCATAAATTGGAGGTTTATTGCAGAATTCACAACCTTCAAGAATATGACATAAAGATTCAATTGTCTTCCTTGAGGATGGAAGGATCAGCACTTGTATGGTGGGAAGCAAGGACTCAAGAAGAGATAAAAAACTACGGTAAGATCTCAATGCCTTGGTCAAGTTTTATTGCTGCCATTAAAAGGAAATTTTATCCTCTATCTTACATGCAAAAGGCCATTATGGACAGGCAAAATTTTAGACAATTGAAAGGCAAAATTATGCAAGATTATACTCATGAATTTAGGAGAAGAGCTCTTATTTTGGGAATTAATTTGTATTCTAAAGAGACTTTGTTAAAGTATATTAGGGTTTGCACAATTACCTTAGACACACTATTCTCATGTTTAATCCCACAAACTTAGATGAGGTTTGTCTTCAAGCCACACATTTAGAAACAAGAGGGAAACATAATGTAGATGAGAAAAGTTATGGTTTCCTTGAGTATGAGGGTAAAGGAAAGGGTAAGTTTAATGGAAGAGGAAAGAGAAATAGCTATATCAAAAGAGAGAAATAGAAACTCACATGTAAACATTGTTCGAAGAATGGCCATGATGAAGACCACTGTTGGCAACTACATCCAAAGCTGAAGCCAAACAAACTGAAAGCCAAAGAAAAGGGGAAAATTGTTGCTATCGTTGAACATGACTTAAGTTCAGATTCAAGAGATGAAACCAATATTATATCCATGGTTTTTAAGGGTAAGAACATAACAAGCACTAGTTCTTCAAATTTTTCCAATGTGACTCAATATGAAGATACAAGAATTTAAATTTTCCATATTAGATTCGTTTCTAAACATACCAAGATAGACACATTGTTTGATAGTGGGTCTCAAGCTAATTTGATTATTGAAGACTTAGTTAAGTAGCTAAACCTTTAAACTGTTATAAATCCAAGACCTTATCCTTTAGGGTGGATACTTAAGATTGAAAACTTGTAGGTAACAAGGAAGTGCATACTAAGGTTTGCAATCAATTCAAAATTTCTTGATGAAGTTGAACTTGATGTGGTATTGCTTGAGATACCAGGTATTATTTTAGGAAGTCCATATATTTATGATAGGAAAGCAGTATTTCATTTCCATGAGAATAAGTATCACTTTTTTAAATATGGAATTGATTATATAGTTAGAGCTCATAAGAAGAAAACAAGTTTGTCTCTTATACATGCAAGAGAAATGAAGATAATAATGAATGCAAGTCAAAATTTGACATTGTTAATGATCAAACATAGAGATGTTTTGAATGAGGCATTTCAAAAAGATGCATTGAATGAATAGGTTTCCTTTGAAAGGAGTTGAACAAGATGTGAAATATTTGCAGAAGTCAACATCAGTGTTGAGCAGTGTTGGAAACAAGATGTCGGTGCAAGAGAGTGCAAAGGTCAAAGAGGAAGTGCGAAAGAAATTTTACAAAGAAGTCATGGGTTCCACAAGTGCTTGTTTTTGGTTTCCAAAAGGCACATGGAAATGGAAAAAATACTTGGTCAAAAGACGACGCAAGTACAAAGAAAGACCAGCTAAGAATTTCCACGACGACAGTGTGCGAGGTGAGATAGTTTTTAAGTTTCCTTTGATTAATGACCAAGGTGGGAAAAAGTTTGTTTCTGCAAGAACAACTTGCTGCTTTGAAAATTCAGGGAAATTTCAACATGACGGTGTCTACAAGAGCAAGAGAGGGTTGCAAGAGTCTAGGAAAAAGTTAATTTTTTCTGAAAAGCTCAAGTTGATGAAAATGGGAAAATTTTAGTGGATTGAGGCTGGAAGGGTGAGGGGGCTGTACTCTCATCCACATGATCAATCATCAAAGAGATTTTGGGGTCCAAAAGGCCTCTATTTGGAAGGAATGATTAGGTTCTTAGTGTTAAATCTCAAAAATGAAAGGGATCGAAGTCGAATGGAAACTAAACAACAATGAGGAGATCGTCGCCAGGAATGTGACGCAATATTTTTCATCGAAAAATGACTCTGGATGAGGAAGATAGAGATTGATGTTCATTTTCCTAAACAAATAAAAAAATTGCAGAACATGATAGAATGGTGACATGGCAGCCCAGTCAGCAGAAAAGGGGTATTATGGGAATATTATGACATTTTTTCCCAATGACACTGTTACAACTATCACTGCAGGATTCGCCGGTCAAGTTTGGATGGTGATTTTTTTTTTTATGTGCTCCTAAGGTTGTTTTAATATTTCGATGGTGCATTTTATTTTTATTACAAGTTTGGTGATAGTCCAACCAGATGCAAAAATGTGGTGCAGCAAGGGGCTACCATGTGCCCTTGTTGGTGGACCAAGGTTTGGATGAATTTCATTTAACAATGGTCCGAATTAATATTATATTCCAAAGTTTGAATCTCAATTAATATTGCAAAGTTTGGATTAAATGTCGGGTTATGCTATTATGTGGAGCAAAATAATATATCGGCGGAAGGGTGGAGGTTGGGGCTCGACCCAACGGCCTCCCCCACACCAAGCAACAGACATACCGCTATACCACCACAATAGATATTATTCTATAAGGTCTTCAAGTTATATTTAATGTCATATGTTTGAACCGATGGGGGTAGGGCTGGGGCTAGCCCCCCACCCATGTAACCAAATTCTATGACCGAGTGGAGAGCTATTAAAATGGGTGGATATTAAGGTCTAATAAGGGTTTATTTAAACCCTTAAACAATTTTTAATGTGTTAATCGTTATGCTAATGTGGTATAATGTTAAAACACACTTATAGCGCCAATCCACACTTATCCACAGTTAATCACACTTAGCAATTAATTAAACTGTAGTTTAATTAAACTAAGAATTCGGTGGAGCCCCCAAATTCGGCGTTGCCCGAAATTTATCCCTTAACTGGAGTTTCTCCAGATTTAGTGGACATTTCCTATGCCAAACTATTTTGGCCATAAATTTTGCAAAATTCGACCAAATTGGGAGCAAGAAGAGTCATTTCTAGATTTTTTGGACATTCTTAACACATTGAAGTAGGTTTTAGGAGCAGTATATGAATGAAAACAACACTTTTTCACATTTGAGATAATACAGATGCCCAAGACACTGAAGCTATACCAAGGAGATGTAGCTAGGAGGGGTGAATCCCTTCATCAAAACACTCTGTTAATGGATCATTTGATGGTTTGTTGTACATGTTATACTATTGTTTAGTACTTTTTTTAAAAGTTAAAATTCTCATGAATTTAAAATAAAATTAAGCTCATTTACCTGTTTAACACTCAGAAACACCTCAAGAAACCAATGCACATGAAGAAAGAGATCAAAAAATTGTTTATAATTATGAAGATGAAATTAGCACAACAAAAATAACATTCAGATTCAGATAAGGAAGTATATGAGAGTTTCATTTTGTATCTCTTTGATTATAAGTCTCCTTTAACATGGGGTAGACTCACTCTCTATTTGATTGTGGAGTTTATTTTTGTATGTAAATATTGAAAGTTAATATGGAAAATGTACCAGTGCATTATATAAACCAGTGTTGTTTTCATATGAAAAAAGGATCAACCCCATCCTTATATTACATTTTATTATCTTGGGATGAAATATTCGATCTAATGTGATCACAAGTTTAACATTTCAATTTATTTATGGGTCATGGCTTGCCCCTCTCTATAATGAGGTGGTATTTTACCCTTTTGTGGGGAGAATTCCTTGGCCACATGGTTTGAATTATTGGTCCATGAATGGTTTCCCCACATATATTTACATGGATTCACATTTAATTGAGTAAAGTTTGAATCAATGGTCTCGATTGGGTTTCACAAATCAACGATGTTAGTTACAATGGTTTCTATTAGGGCAGGAAAGACCTTTCCACAATTTCATTTGGTCATTTTTCATTTTGGGTTTACTTCCAGAACACCGCTCGACTCTGCTACCAAGTATTGAATTTCCACCATGGCCATTTAACCTTAATAGTTGTAACCCCCTCTTCTTTCTAGATTTTTACTTGCCTATTTTTGTGGAGATGGATTTAAATTATGTGTGGAACAATTAGTAGAAACAACGTATAGGTCTACCTTCTTTATGAATTCCATCCTTTATTTTATCATTGGTTTGATACTTTGGTTTAGTTGATTACCTTCTTGGCCATGCAGGTTTGGGAAATAATTCTAGTGAAGACATTGAGAACCTCTCAATCTCATTCACGATAGTTTGTATTTGTTAGCACCTACCCTTTCCAGGTAGCCTTAATCTCCATTTTGCATCCATATGGTGTTTTTATTTATTTTACATTATTGTGGGATTTGCATTAACCAAATTCCTTCTCTATGGAGGTGTTATGTGTGAAAACTATGTCTACATGTGGGTCTCGTTCACAAGGTCTCTCCCTCTTCACATAAATCCTCTCTATCTTTAAAACCATTAACCATTTTTCCACTTCTTAATTTCATTATGGTGAGCCCATGACGTAGGGTTTGATTTTTATGTCTATGACATGGCATATGTTTTGATTGACCAACATTATAATATGTCTTAAATAATTAGTTATGAATGTTTATACCTTATTCTATGAATGAATTTTATAGTATCGACTGTATTTATAATACATGGTTTTGCCTTTTCTCGAATATATAAATTCAATAATTCATGGTTTTGTATTTTCTCGAATATAATATTTGGCTCTGATACGAAACATTTAGTAAAAACTGCATTTTAATAGGTAGAGTCTTTAATGAGCCAAGAATCCTTTGACCTATGAGCAATGTTAGCTTCAACTTTCTCATTTTCAGTCTGGTTGATAAATTCCCATACAATCAATATTTGTATTTATAATTTATTTGATGTAATGTGTGTTATCTATCAATAAATATTGCGCCTTATCATTTTGTGAGTTGTCTCTATTATTTGAGTAAGCATTCTGATCCATATTAACTATCATTATAGAAAGTTAGATGTGGTCAGTAGTGTGCAGACGTTATATATAAGCTTGTTGCAACAAAGTTTTTTGGTGGTCCATTTTTTCGAAGAATTTATTCCAAAGGAAGGCGTTGTAACTCCGAGAGAGTCCCATTCATCATATGCATAGTATTTTACCTTCACATATTTCTTTTCCTTACCTACTTACACAATATTGAGTAGTGAATTGTAGTAAGAAATGGCCTCAAAGAGTTTTGATTTCTCTGCTGATAAAGGACCAAAGAAAAATAATTGGATTGGAAGGATATTAAACAAGTCACAATCTGAACCCTTGTATGATACCAGGGTGGTAGTCCAGGAATTTAGCCCCAATCCTAATTGATAGCTTCCTTAGATATATCCCAATGATATCTATGACCTTCCAATGTTTAAGTTTCGTGCAACTAATATTATTATATATGCGTCTATAAATGTGCCTATCAATATTACCCAACCTATGTGTCAAATACCTTTCATAAAACTAGACGATGTCCATTGAGGACTACAACAAGGTTATAAGTATGTGCATCTTGGACTAATACAATTTGGAATTAATTGTCTCTTTAAACCTGCTTTGAATGTTTCTTTCTTAGATTGTGTAATTGATTCACGCCATAATAAATTCACTGATGCTATACTAGATGGTTTTGAAGCCCCTTTTCACAATGGCGCATTTTGGTCATCCATCATCCCACGGTACAAAGACTCATTAACCAACCGCCATATTAATGAAATTCTTCAAGCCTTTATCGATTTTTCTAGATTTAATATGACTGAGAAGTCTAATATTTCCCATTTACATTCCATTGTTTGTTTACGATTTGTCTCCAAAACTCTCATAGCTCTCAATCCTCAACTTACTCAAAGAGCCAGATTAGAAGGAGTCGTGGTTGGACCTGGTAATGTCACTCCTATCACAATAGGTTTTTCTGAATTAACAATTCTTGATGAGTGGACTGAATAATACCAGCCATTGCCTCAAAAGTATTTTCCTACTCCATAACCTAAAATATTATCTATTTCTAATTCAAGTACAGGACCAGTCATTAGACTAAAGAATGAAACTGGAGTATCCAAAATACTTGTTAGAAGTCACTCTCTTATAATCCATGATACTCCAGGTCTTAGTATGCATCTCGAAAGGAAAAAGCATGGACCCCCCTCTAAATTTAAATTTTGTATTACCTCTAGAAGTCCAAGTTCTGATAAAAAATTTCAAGTCTTTCACAGACCTAAGTCTATCTTAACAGAGGAACATTTAAGACAACATGCACAATGTCAGGAATTTCTACAGATTTCCCCTCTGAGAGATATTAAGTTCATGAGATACACACTACCTAGAGAAAAGGAAGGGGGTGATCTATAAAAGCATCTACTCCCAGAAAGGAGACTTTCTTTTGGAAATTTTGTAAAAATAAATAAATATGGGAATGCTGTAGCTGGACATGTGGATTTCCTACAATATAGGAAATTTTTGGATGAGAAGCCCCAAAACATTATAAGGCTTTAGAACTATCACAATTATCAACTAACATATGCAACAAAAAATCAATATGTCCTATCACAATAAGTGCTCGAAGCACAGTACCATGTGTGAGGACTACATTCTAGTTTAGATGATTTGAGTAAAAAAATTTCCATGCATTTTGGTAAGTTAAAATATATAAATATGAAATTAGAGAAATTTATGTCCAAGTAGTAGTAAATTTAAAGTTGAGCCTGAAAAAATAAAATCCTAATTGAGAAGAAACACTTACTGTAGAAGAAGTTTATAGCCAGACATTCTAGCTAGAAGAAAAGAACCTTAAGGGAAAAAATAATCCGCTACTGCTCAAATAGTTATCTGTACATAATCTCATAATTTTTCAGTTCGAAAATGTTATTTCAATTTCTAGAGAAAATTTGGCTCTAGTTCAATAAAAAATCACAATCTTTGATCTGCCACCATAGAACAAAACATAAATAAAAATGATAAAAGAAGAAGGAGAAGGATCCAACAAAAGACCTAGGAGTGCAAATAGCGATAGACCAAACCAACCTTTTGAATCTGCATGGGAAAAGTGGTGTAATTCCAAGTATGGTTCTCCTGGAAAAACTCCATATGATCCTTCAAACAATGATGAGTTCCCTACTCTTAGTCGAGCTAACATCGATCTAGCTCCTATGAAAAATCTGAACTACAAATCTAAAAATGAAATCCTGATAGCAATCCATACTTGGAGTGCATGGGAAAGCACTCACAAGTCCATTCACAGAAGCAAAGTCTCATGGTCAGAATTAACTTTAAGGATAACTTGGGGTTTAAAAAGTAATTTATAATTATGGTGGTCTAGAATGAAAGAATTTGACAAACTTAATATTATGAATACTGATAATCCAGTCGTTGAACTCGTCAAGGCAGTTCTCCATGATTTTTATGGAGAAATTAAGGTTGATGGCCATCATTATGCATATATGTTCATGATATAAAGACTTTGTGATATAAAATAACTCCTTGAGTTTTTTTGTACAATGTAGGATCTTCTTTATAAGGAAATACACCCACATAATACAACTTATTTGAGAAAATATTTGTCTGCAATGCCTGGCAGAATCCCATATCTTTTTAGGGATAGATTTGAAGCTAAAAATATAGATATTGAAAATATTTCTCTTGCAGGACTCCATGAACAAATTGTATATACCCTGCAAAAAGAATGCCTCCAACAAAAGATAGCCAAATCAGTAAAGAAACAATTTGGTTTCAATGCAAGTGTTTGTGATATCTATGCTGAAACTTATCATCTTGGCTGCAAAAGAAAAAATAAGAATTCTAGCAAAGGAAAATGTGGAAGTGATTTCCAATGTCGAAAATGCACAAAGAAAATCCAACCCAAAGGTTTTAACCTAACAAACAAATGTTTTAAAGACCAAGAAATGGATACTTCAAGAGAAGGCAATAAGGCCCCAAAGAGCACAATCACGAACTTGTTTAATTTGAAAGCAGCCAAGTCAATAGGCTAGCAAATGTCCTTTGAAGGGTAAAAATCGTTTCCAAAACAAATTGTTTGACATTTTTTCTAATATTTATGATAGGACTGAATGTGAGTAAGTATATTGGCCCCCACAAAATGAAGAATAATTTTCAGTCACAGATTCAGATGAGTCAAACCTACCATCTCCATATCCTGAAGACTCATCCTTCTCTGAATCCTCCTCAGATCTTGACTTCATTTCAGATGTCAATAATGTTTCATTTAGAAAATCCCTCAGACCTATGCTCTGAAATCACATCTTTACAACCTCATATTTTTTCCCTCACACCAGGAGATTTCTCCATCCGACATCATTTCACAGAACGCCTCTCAACCCTCCAGCGCCAACTTGCCAAAATCATGCAGCCAAGCGTGGTGAATATTGGCGCCTACTATACAAGTGAGAAACCTACCACATCTACACAGATTTCCAATACACCCTCATCTAACATTCCACCAAGCAAGCAGTTTCACTGTAGATCTACTATAAGTAGAGAAGAAGAAATATTCTTCATCATAGAAAATCCTACGGGTTTAAAAAGGATACTCCCATCATTCAGAATCTCTTAGACAAAGAAGAAGAAGCAGATCCGGTTAGCAAACTGCAAGAAGAAATATTGCACTTAGAAACCACCATTGAAGAAAAAAGAGGCCTCGTTAAAGAAATTATAACCAGTATGAGAGATGACCAAAAGGAGTTGGTTGAAAAACATAAATAACTTGCAGAACAAAAAGATTCAATGATGATAGAAGAATATGATGACTGGGAGCAACAAGAATTACAGAGCATACCAGAACATCACTAGCTAGAACTAGGTACATATATTCTCCATATGAAAGGATTTGAAGATAGGATTGTATTAGAATAGATGTCAAGGTCGGCAGTTATAAAAAATATTACCTGAATGCACAACTAGACACATGAGCTATGAATTCTTGTGCAAAGCATAGTGTCATTCATCAATATTATTGGCAACCCACAAACTTACAGTTTAGAGTTGTAAATAAGATGTTAATGGCTATTAGAGCTATGGCTCCTCTTTTAACATAGTTACCGATCAAATAGGTAACTAAGCTGGTACCTAATTTTTTGAGGTAGCAAAAAAAACACCCAATTTTGAAAAGTGGTGATGCAGAATCACCTTTTTTTTAAACATATTTTTGACACTACAAATTTTTTATTTATGAAGTATGAACATTTGTTTGAAAATGTTAGTGATTTTCATGCTAATTTTGAAAACTATTGATGCAACATCAACCATTTTTATTTAGACTGATGATTTTCATGTTGGTAATAAAACATAAAAATAAAATAAGAAAAACATGACAAAAAAAATCAAATATAAAAAAATAATAAAAACAATAAAAATGTAAAAAGAAACAAAATTAACTTGTAAAAATAAAAAAAATTTAAACAAAAATAAATAAATAAAACAAAAAAAGGAACAAAAAAATTTCAAAAATTATATTAAAAAATGGAGAAAAATTTAAAATACACATAATTTAAAGAAAGAAACAAAAATTGAACCAAAAATATATAAAAAAAAAACATAACAATGGGTTTTTCTAAATTAGGAAAAAAACCATATAATTAAAAAAAATAGAAAATTTAAAACTATTTAAGATTAAAATTAAAATAGAAAAATTTAAAAATAAAATAAAAAAAAGTAATAAGAAAATTAAAATAAAATTAAATAGAAAAAAAAACAAAATTTAAAATTTACAAAGAAAATCAAAATAAAAAAAATTAAAATAAAAAATTAAGATTAGGAAAAAAAAAATGAAAAAAAAACATTTTCAAATAATTAAAAAAATAAATAAAAATCTCCCTTTTTGTTTGTTTGTTTTTTTTTTTTTGTCATATTTTAAACCATTTTAAAATTGAAAAAAATAAAAATAAAACAAAAGTAAAAAAATAAAAAAGAAAACATTTTTTTTTTTATAAATTAAAATACAAAAAATTTAATAAAGAAATTTTAAATTTTAAATTTAAAAAAAATATTTCACCTAAAAATACTAAATTTGAAAAATAAAATTAAAAAATTGAACAAATAATTAAATTAAAAAAAAGAATTAAATTTTATTAAATTAAATAAAAATAAAAATAAAAACAAAAACATAATTAAATTTAAAAAACAAATACTAAATTTAATAATAAAAAAAGTAAATTTAAAAATTAAAATAAAATATTAAATTAAATAAAAAAACAACTACACAATTTAATAAATAATAAAAAAAATTTAACAAAGATAAAAAACAAAAAAAAATCATTAAAATTTAATTAAAAAAAAACCAAAATATGGAATTAAAAAAAAAATTAATATAATTTGGAAAATAGCATGAGTGGCAGTGCAGACAGCCCCGCTGCCTCCTGATTGGTGCCACTCATATTTTTTTTAAATTATACTAGCAATTGCACCAATAGGCACAAAGGAACGCCGGAAGACAATAGATATATAAAGGGAAGTAATTTTATGAAAATAAAAAGTTTGTGACGATATGGAATATTGGATTTTAAACTGTCAAACATATTTTATTTTATTTTTGTGTTATTCCTAGCTAGGTAATATAAACTGTCTATGTAAATATGAAAATGTCTTGAATTTGTGTCTATGTAAATATGAAAATGACTTTGAAATAATATTATGTGAGTATGAGGATTGTAGTGGGGCATAAATAATTAGTGATGTAAATAGGAAATGGGGCAGAAAAATCGCGTACATTTCCCACTTGATAGACATTGACTGTAGAGGGAGATTCCTCATCAGTCTTATAATTTGTGTACATAAAAAAAATATTAACTTAATTTGAGTTTTTGTGCAACAAAAAATGTTAGTTTTTGAATTTAAAAGTACATTGAAAAATAAGTGAATTTACTGATAAATACAATAATTACAGTTTAATAAAGTTTACAAATTATCGAATTTTTAATAATTTGAAAAGAGAATTTTTTTTTATCATAAAAATAGAAATTCAATTATAAAAATATGTATGCGAATGATGAAATAATGACGATCTCCTCATAATCATTATCTTCAACAATAAATATGATAAAAGTAAAGTATTTCAGTCCTAAGAGCCTCAGACCACACGTTCGTAGCAGATGGAGATGCCACATATACTCTACAATTTTAGGTCGGTGAGGCTCCGTGATTTTAATTCGAAATTTGAACGACATCAACTACAAGCATGAAGCCACATCGATATTTCATGCATATACGTGCTCCCTTATTTTTCACGACACATTTCCTAGTTACTTTCCAAATTTTCCTTCGTCTGGCGGTTGAAAGAGCAGAAGTCCAGCAGATTTCAGATCCACGAACCATCGAAAATGGAGAACGATAAGGGACTCAGCCCAACCAGCGGCAATAAGAATCATAGTATTTCTGTGGGAAGTAAAGTGAAGAAGGGCGTTCTGGATGCAGGCACCAGTGTGTGGGAGGGTTTTCAGTATGTAAAAGCTTTCGTTGTCTCTAAGGTAAAAGCTTTAATTAATCATGGCAATTAATTAAATACAGAATTGGCATCATCTTTAATGTTTTAATTTCTTATTTCAATGTTGTTGGATGGACAAGCAGGTAAAGAAATTGAGCGCCAAAGACGAGAAGGAATTGATGGAGGATGAATTTCAAGCAGATCGAATGCAGGCAGATGCTGCAGACTCAGCCAAAGCAGAGAAGAAAAGGCATGAACAGGAAGTTCTGGGCATCTAGATTTCATAAATGTTAAGCATTCCGGTCTTTGGTTATCTTTTATCTGTAGATGTTGATCATTTTTTTGTTTTTAAGTGTTTTTGTAGTATGGTTCTCTGTAAACTTGTTGTTTGCCACATTTCTTTACTTGTCAAAGGGTACGCTGCTGAAGCATGAAATGGATGATGGGTGAATATTTGTACATTGAAAGAAGGTTTTGGGGTACATTAATGGTAATCAATGGCCTGGTTCATACTCTGATACACGTAGAGGATGTTGTTACCATCGCACAAGAAATCTTGCATCCGACATTTCCATTCATGGTGTCTGCAACAATGGGAAATGGCCATGGTTCTGCGAAGTTATTCTAGAGAATTCGATTACTCAAAGGTGCCTCTAATTCTGTTTATTTCGGCAGCTCACGAGTTTGTCTGGAGTTTTTTCTTGCACGCCCAGGATCGAGTCGCAACAACACCAGTAGTAGTTACAATATCTCGCTCGGTGGACATAATCATAGGCGAGTGTTTTCTTGCTTGTCTGCCCAGGGTCGAGACGCGGCAGCAGCAGCTATGACGTCTGGTTCGAGGCTGCCGACCTGGAAAGAACGGGAGAATAACAAGAAGAGAGAGCGGCGAAGGCGAATTTGGAGGTGACAGTTGGCAATTTTTTATTTGACAGAAGGGCGATGAGAAAATGGTTTGATTGGGTGGGGTGAACAGTGTTTTCTCAGCCCACTCCAACAAAGAAAATGCCTCCGGCGTAGTTAAAAAAAAATTGATTTAACTTTTTTGGGTTTTTTTTTTTTTAAATTTTAATGAATATTTTTGTTTTTAACATTTGTTTTTTAATTTTTTTATTTATTTATCAAATTTCGTATTTTTTAAATTTAATGGAATATTTTATTTTATTTTTTTAGTATTTTATTTTAATTACTAAATTATATATATATATTTGATTTTTTTTTTTTCAAAATTTATTTATTAAAATTTAATATATATATATATATATATATATATATATATTTTTTTTTTTTAATTGAAATAATTTTTAATTTACTAAAATTTAATATATTTTTTTAATTTAATAAAATTTATTTTATTTTTAAATTTAATTGGTATATTTTAATTTTATTTTATTTTTTAAAATTTATTTGTTTTATTTTTTTTTTTAAATTTGTTTTTTAAATTTAATATTTTTAATTTTGTTTTCTTTTCATTTTAAATTTAAATTTTTAAAATATTTTTATTATTATTAATTTTTTTTATATTTTATATTTTTTAATTTTACTTTTTAATTTAAAAATATAATGAATTTTGTTTTTTTGGTTTGCAATTATTTTAAAATGTATTTTTTTCAATTTTGTTTTTAATTTTTACTTTAAATTTCTATTATTCTAAAATTTTTGTTTCAACACTTTTTATTTTTGGGGTGTTTTTTGCACAAAAAAAATTGGCTTTTACTTCTATTTTTAAAAAATGGTGAAAATTTACTTCGAAAAAAGAGAGATTATTCCACAATACAACTTTTCATTTTCGTGGTGTTTTTTGCACCAAAAAAATTTGGCTTTTACTAAATACCCTGAAATAAAAAAAGTTTATTCCAGAATAGAACTTTTCATTTTCGGATTGTTTTTGGATGGTTTTTTGATTTTTTTTGTTAGAGTTCTCATTTTGAGGTAATAGTTCCCATTTGATAGGTAACTATGCTTTTTCCCAATTATTCTTAATGGAATTACTACTTCTGTAAATTTGTATAGTTTTGATACATGCAGTGATATTTTGTTGGGTCAAGAGTTTGTAAGAAGACATCTTCCTCTTGTTGTAGAAGAAAACCATATTTTCCTCAACATCCACAGAAGAACTGTAAAAATTCCAAGTAAGTCTAACTATGTAAATAGAATTGTAGACCTTATCCCAAATATAGATGAATATTCTCTTGACAAGCTAGCAAAGATCAACAAAAATAAGAAATGTTGAAATCCAAGAGCCAGAATACATCAAAGGAATAAAAGAGAAAATTGAAGCATAATGTACAACAGATGCACCCAATGAATTTTGGAAAAGGGGGAAATACTTTGTGGATATTCCCTATAAAGAAAACACCACAAAAGTCATTAGTAAACCAAATGTCCCCACCAGAGCTCGAACTTTGTAAAAAAGAGACATTTGAATTATTAGAATGAAAGTTGATCGAACCAAGCAGAAGCCCTTGGGCTTGCCCAAAATTTTATGTCGACAAATATTCAGAACAAAAGAGAAGTAAACCTCATATGGTGATCAACTATAAAACATTCAACTATGTTTTTTTTCCTATCAGATATCCTCTGCAATCTAAAGAAGATTTATTTCATAAAATGAGTAATAATATTTTGTTCAACAAATTTGAGTTTAAGAGTGGATTGTGGCAGATAGAAATCAAACAATGTGTGAGATATAAGACTGGTTTTGTGGTGTCACATGGATAATTCGAATGTCAAGTAATGCCATTTGGAGATATTTTAGAAAATAATGGAAGATATTTTTGGAGATTTGAAATTTGTTATTGTTTATATTGATGACTTACTAATCTATTGTTTTGATTTAAAATAACATAGAAAGCACTTGGAGATAGTTCACCACGGGAATTTTAAACATGGGCTAGTCCTCAATAAGCCTAAGCTTGAGTTTCCAATAACCAGAATTGAATATTTAGAGCTAATCCTATTCCAAGGAAAATTTTACTTGTATATTGACTTATTAATTTTATATTTTATTAAATATTAACCTAGTATTCCTGTTTTACATTATTATTATTTTTACTTTGATCCAATTATTTTTAATACTTTTTTATTAACAAAAATTTCTTTGCATGTTTCTTTGTTGATTAAAATATATCATATTTTTAATGCCCATTTATGGAACATGATGCTTCTTTGCTATTTATTCTTAAGGATAGATTGATTTTTTCATCTTGGTTTTGATGATGAACCTCATTAGACGGTTTTAAATATCCATCAACAAATATTTATGATGTGATTAATCCAAAAATCAATTTCAAAGAATCAATATGGATCACAAGAATCTGAATATATATATATATATATATATATATATATATATATATATATATATATATATATATATATATATATATATATATATATATATATATGAAAATTGTAAGATCCTAAACTGTAAGGGAAAAAAAAACCATAACATTTATAAATTTTTTGTGAGTAAAGTAATAAAGTTATTAAAATTGTGTAAATGGATTAACAAGTCCGTTTACCCATATAAAAACTTTACAATTAAATAAAAGTGAACAAAAATATATTTGAAATAAATTATTTTCTTTAAAATTATAAATAAAGTTGGGTCATACAAAAACTTAAATGTCTTCAGAATTTTGAAAAGGCGTTGTCTATTGACGCAAGAGAATAGCTCGGAAGACAGGTTTTTGCCGGAATCCGGTAATTTGTTTTTCAAAAAATCAGGTAGTTGGAGTGTTTGAATCATTTTTTTGATGGTGAAAATAGATTCAGCACTATCAAAAACTCTTGGAGCACCCAAAATCCTGAAATTTGATAGTTGTAATTTCTAAATTATTTTGTAAGATTTTTTTAAACTAAAACATTTAAATTTTTTTAACAATTATGGAACATAAATTATTTTTTGTCTTGAAATTCTTGAAATTTACAATTTTAACCCATCCACATCCAAATTTTAATAACTAAAACACATATAATTAAAAAAACCAAAATTCAAAAATATTAAAGAACAATATAATGATTAATGGATACATGTATATTTATTTAACTTTTTATGTAATAAAGTCAACATTATAAGTTATAGTATTAAGTAATAATATCTATTAGAAATTCCCAATGACAACCATGCATATGAATTTAAATTGATAGTCAATTTCCCACTAAAATGAAATCAACGACCCTAGCAACCATAATTAATATCAATTTCATTTAGTGACAAA
This sequence comes from Pinus albicaulis, assembly GCA_034641835.2. NCBI lineage: Eukaryota > Viridiplantae > Streptophyta > Pinopsida > Pinales > Pinaceae > Pinus > Pinus albicaulis. The sequence goes on along the minus strand of CM076580.1, from coordinate 1,340,886,756 downwards.
CATGAAGATCAATTTACATCACAGTCGATTTCCCAATCAAATGAAATAACAAAATAATGCACACAGTAGCAAATTCCGTGACGAACAATGCCCAATAAAATGAAATCAACGCTTCTAGCAGTGAGTATTAATATCAATCTCAGTGAAAGAAAATTGCTCAAAATAAGTAAATCAAATCTTATTTATTTCTATAAGTGGACATTGCAAAATATGAATAACATTAAATATATTTTTACTTCTAAGTTTAAAGAGAAAATGTGGTATGAGAAATATTTAGAGGCTAAAAGAAAATTAAGATATTATAAGGAGGCCCTCAACCTTACTCTAGATGATCAAAAGTACCTGTCTGTTTCAACTACCTCAAAAAAAAAAATTAATATAGCCAAGATAAGAACAAACTCTCATGAGCTCCATAGTGAAATAGGTCGCTGGGAAGTTCCTAAAACACCATGGGTGAAAAGGATCTGCCATCTCTGTGAGAATATGAACATTGAGGATGAAAATCACTTCCTCTTAGAGTGCCCTGCATACACCCACATTAGATCTCAGTTTCATAATCTTTGTTGCAATAACGAACTTCCTAGCTTTTTAACATGTCAAAATTATAGTGAGATCATGACGCTTCTCTCCAAGCTCTTTGAGCATAGGAGTAAAATTTTAAAACAAACTAAATAATTCGTTTCTTTAGGTCCCATAGACCAACGTTTGGTCTCAGTGGACGTTAACCATCATCATCATCATCAAGTATTTTTATAATTAAAAGAAAAAGAAATATGAAAGTGAGTAATTATAAGTCAAATGTCAATTATCCAAAATCCAAAGATAATTGACAAAATAGAAGTCAACGAAAATTTCAAATAAAGTGATATATAGCTGCCAATAATATCTATTCTTACCACTAGCTTTCAACTAAATTGTAAAAAAAACAAAACAAAACAATAACTACATTTCCCTACCCTTCATATTGTCTTCTCTTAACACCGATTGAAAACAATTGATTTACACATCAAAGTCTAGAAACTAAGTCAAGATAATCACGAAGACTTCACGGTGGAGGTGAAATGAAGCTACAAAATTTCGGGTGTGGACTTGTCGACAAAAGCACGACTGCTCGACTAGCACACCGACGGATTTGAACGACGAACCCAGATAGTAAATTAGGTATGTTCCAAGGCAACCTGATTTGGACTGCCACTGATTGAACAAAAGTTGATTTACACTTCCACATTTCGTTAAGTCAAATAAAAATAAGCGAGAAGAGTGGAAGCTTCCCAATGAACGCGAAATGAAATGAAGTTGTCTACCGACGCAGTAGAATAGCCCGTATGGCACTTTTTTGCCGGAACTCGGTAAAAAAAAATTCAAAAAATAGTGTAGTTTGGGCGTTTGAATTTAATTTTTGATGGTGGAAATGGATTCACCACCATAAAAAACCCTTAGGGCACCCAAAATACTGAATTTTAACAACTATAACCCAGATTTTCAAAAACTTTTGCCGAAATTTTTCATAATCTTACCAAAATTTCTCGGTTATTCTGTGGGTTTTTTAGACTACGGCAAATGAAACTAGAATATGCCGGATCTTAAATTCACAGGAAAGGCACGACCGGATGTGATAAGTTTAAATTCAAAATTAGCACTGTTTTTCGATGTGATCGAGTGACCTACAGTTAAATTTTCATAAGACACACAATTACATTATCAAATGAAATTACATATAGACATGAAGTGTTGTTCAAAATAGGGAAACTATCTTTGACACGCAATTGGTTGGTTGAGAAAATATCTCAAATATACGCCAATCTAGGAAGCACACCAATCTAAGAAGCATTTAGATCTCAACAACTCCTAAACATTAGGAACATACATAGAATGAATCAAAACAAAAACAAGTAGGAATTATAATATCTATGGTCCTAGTTTTTACAAACATGATTAAAAGATATGTCGACGTCCATATAAAGGAACAACCATCTACCGGAATGGATTTGTACCTAACCGTTGAACTGTCAATATACTACGTGTACATGGTTCAGTCAACCATTATATACATATATGTACATGTACATGTACTTGTAAACCCTCCTCCATCATCATCATCATGGGTTTTTTTGGACTACCCATAACCATGCTCTAGCTTTTATCGGCTTGCCCTAAATCATGTCCACGGTTTTGTCGGCTGACCCTAAACCATACCTACAAGAATCTGTGTCCACTTCACTCTCACACATGGTTTCTGGCTTACCAAAAACCTACACTGCAAAGTGGTTTTTGGCTTACCACAAAATTGCACTTCCAAAGTGGTTTTAAGATTACCATGAACTTTATGGGGTACACCTGGCTCAGCAGGCTTACATTACACACTCCAACTCATGGAGTTAGTACCATGTACATACTATTACAAGCCTTTCAAGGACCACTACAAAGCATCATAAAATTTCTTACTAGTACATGTATGTGACATATAATAGAGTTTAATCATCAGTTTATTCCACAAACTCGCACAAACATTCAGTTGGTTGTCCATCATTCTTTAATCGCTATTGATACTCCTTTACTTCATCTTTTGAAATTGTTCGCACCTTGGGCATATTTGTCCTTGTCAATTAGGTCTTGGAAATCCATGTTTAACCTGTCATTTCTCTGAGTCGTAAATTCTAACAAAATAACTTTACCTACATTGTGTTAGCTAAGCTCAATAAGGCTCAATACTTTTATTCATGATGTTAAAAATAACCATGACAAAGACAAAATATGAACGATAAGCATCGAATGCATCTATTATTCACATGATATACATTTATAATAAATTGGTGTGACTCTTGAATTCATCTTCCAAGGCCTCTTGGAATCCTTTTGACTGTTCAACATCGAGATCATATCCCTTGGCAGATTAGGTATCCAACATTTCTCCCTTTAATCCAAATGGGTATATATGAGTCCAAGAAGAAAACTATAATGCAAAATACAATAATGCATGACAACAATAGGCTGAATGAGCTCTCTGTAATGAAAGTGTAATGTAGGAGAATGTGAGGTCTCAACCGACAATGGTTTAAGAATGACCACCAACATTGGAACATTGGAACTCTTCCATGATATGGAAAGAAGTCGAGGTCTTCTACTAGAGGAAGTTCTCCTAATGCTTTGAAGAGGGAGACCTTCAACCTGGAAAAGGGAGGTCTACAACCTGCAGTGGTTTAAGGAATGCCACCAACCAAAGGAATGCTTAGTGTGATTCTCGGACCTCTTCCAAATTTGGAAGGAAGCTGAAGTTTTATGCTAGAGGAAGTGTTCCTAATACTTTGGAGAGGGATACATTCAACCTAGAAAAGGGAGCTATGCAACCTGTGCTTGTTTAAGGAAGGCCATCAACCAAAGGCGCACTTAGGGGCTTCTATTTTTCTATCTACAACTCTGATTCTGGGTACGGGTGTCTTTGGTTGTAGGCTTAGGCGCCAGGTTCAGGTTGTGGCTCAGGATCACTTGATTTAACTTTTAAACTTTTGTATGACCATCAATTCCCCCATGTTGAATACAAGGTGAGAAGATGAAGAGATCTCAATTGCAAGATTTTTCAATACTCTAGAAGAATTCTGACATATGATTGAAATATATTCTTGGTTGTTGAAGCCCATTTCCAAGAAGAAATCCATCCAAGGTGAATATTTGTTCTTGCAGGAGGTTTATTTTTGAAGAATTTGCGTGAATAATGAGTGTTCTAACCAAAATTCTTGCACTGGTGAAGATAAAAAAAATGATATTTCACATGGCCAACTCGATCACAATGTTGGAACTTGACAAATTTTGGTTGTGAATGTGGAGGAGTAGAGACTCGAATAGGTGAAAGTGAGCTACCATGAAGAAATCCTGCACTTTGAAATTTGATGGGCTTTGAGTAGTCTTGAATATGAAATGATGCCTCCTTATAATATCCAAGACTTGTTTTGTGCTTGTTGCTGACAAGCTCTTCCAAAGATCTGACGATGGGCTTGGGAGGTGCAACCTGAACATCTGCATCTACATGCAAATCTTCTCTTGAAATGGGAATTGAATGTGAATCAACCTGAACTTTAGTGATTTCATCACTTGATGGTTTTTGATGGGTGTTTGTTTCAACCTTGAATAGAGGATTGTTTAAATGGAAAATAGTTTATAATGAAAAATATGGTGAAATTCATCTCACTTGAACTGAGATTCTAGTTGCAAAAATTCATTCTTTTCCCGTGCATTTTGCAGACATAATTTAATGTCGAAAATAATTTCCTTGCTAATGTTTACCATTTCATCTACAATAGAATGTATTAGAGTACTTTTTTTTTCAGAAGGAAAAAAATGCTGTATATATTAAAAGAAATATATGACAGTACATGATCATCAATACATTCTCAAACTGTTATTTAAAACAGCGAGAAAACCCCATATACCAAATACATCCAGAAAACACTTCTGAAGAGAAGTAATTCGATGTTCATGGCCAACAACATTACGGATAGTATAAAAACATATCCATGAGATCATCCCTGTATACATTGAAAAGAACCAGCATAGAAAATATGCAGCATCATATTCATGATAATAAAGAAATAGAAGATAAACGAAATAAGAGAAGGCACACAAAAAGGAGAGATCCATAGTGTCTCCATGACTGATAAATGGCCATTTGTCTAGGCAATAACCAAATCAGGCTCGCTTGTAATACATCATGCACGCATGACATGGAATCCGAGTCACATGAAAATAATGCCTGATCCACATGAAGAAGAAAAAAGCAGCCCTGGACAATACCAAAACTCCTACACAACAAAACAGGCTCGCATGATGAACTGTCCTGAAAACAAAATAGCACCCGAAAAACGATGAGTTTGGTCCCCATGATTGGGGGAGATCCGGCTCCCCAACTCGATCCGGAGATCCGACACCTTACTACATCCAGCCAAGACCGGCGAGTCCTTCAGATCCGGGATCGAAAGGATATGATATGTCCTGATGAATAGTGAATACATCGGCCACCCGGACCTTGCAAATACCCGATGCAGCAGAAATCGAGTGAACAGAAAAAAGAAAAACTCCGGGATCCATGGAGGCAACAAGGAACATCTGAAAATGAAATAGTGGCATTGGAGTTATAAATCCTGAGATCAATAATTCAGCATGCCCGAAGAGCAAAATGCCACGATCCCAACACCATATGAGATAAAGTCGGGGGAAATCCGCAGCAACAAACCGCAGCACATAACTAGAGTCGCCCGGATCGAAAATCTAGTCAAGAAGCCAACCGAGAAACAAAAACCAGAGCGCTGATAAGATGGTGAAATCAGTAGGTGAACGATCACTGTTGAGTGGGCGACCGGTCAATGATAAGAAAGAGAACGAGTGTGTCATTAAAAGTTGAGTTGTTGAACGATTATATCATTAAATGACACAACCATCCACCAACGGGCCAATAAGTCAAATCGCCATCGATGTCAGGCGGATGGAGTGGGAAATTCAAAAGCCAGTTCCCCTGAAAATCAATTCAAATTAGCCGGAGAAACGAACGGCTAACCGGAATAGCCAGAGACCCCTTAGCAATGGCAGAAAACTCAAACAGGGCGTCCAGGGGAAACAAACAGGGCGTCCCTCAGAGCCCCCCCTTCTAACCCAGGTCTCTCAGCACTCGGTTCAATCCGAAACAGACATGGCCGCCCGCTCCAAGTACACAGAGCCGGTGAACTGCTTCTTCCTAGCTTTGGAGAATCTCCCGAAACCATGCAGCTTGGAAGCTCGCTGGTCTCCTTCTCTCAGCACTCGGTTCAATCCCGAAACCTTGCAGCTCGGTATCTCGCTGGTCTCCTTCACTCAGCATTCAGTTCGATCCCTCGGTTCTATCCCTTGCAACACGTTTAGTGACCCATAAAGCCTGGATCCAGCGGTTGCTTCAAGATCTTGAATGGTGGAAAGCACAGTAACCACGATCCACACACCGATACCACAATCCAGGGGAGCAAACATCGACCCGTTCTTATCAAAGAGGTCAACACCACACGCCTCACATTGGCATTGTGAGCTGCATCTAGCCCGTTTAGTGTCCCTTTGATGCCAGGATCCAACAGTTTCTTCAAGATTTTGAAGCACGTATCAACTAACAAAAAAACGACCCACGATTCAATGAATCCACACGCACCGCAACCACAAACCTGAGCACCAAAAGACCGGCCAGAGATAAAAAACCCCCCAAATCAAAACCAGCGGGAGCACCTACTACCCCGGCTCACATGCATCCAAAACTAATGCATATCAATTCGACATCTCCCCGCGGATTCGCATCGCCTAAATGTACCGTGCCACAGATGTGAAAACCCGAAACCATCCCTAATAAAATCTCAGCAACAGACACCTCCACAGATAAAACGGGATAAAATGCAACAACCTGGGTTCACACACAGCCACCAAAAGCAACATATACTTGTTCACATTGGGTACCAGCCAAATGCAGATTCGATAGCCACCAAAAGCGATCAACAAATGTTCACATTGGGTACCAGCTAATGATCTCCTTCATTAACCACCAAAAACTTGCACAATTAGTTGACATTGGGTACCAGCCTCAAAACATGCATCAATAGCCACCAATATCAGAACAACCATATATTCTCATGGGTTCCAGCTCGGCAAAAACAGGCTATCATCTTACCACTTCTGAACTGGGAAACCATGACCTCCCTAATATAAGATCTATAACAGCCCTAGCCACCAACAGCCACAATATCGTGTTCACATTGGGTACCAGCATAAATAATATTCATCGATAGCCACCAAAAGCAACATTGATTTGTCCTCCATGGGTTCCAGCTAAAATATTCTTCAATAGCCACCAATAGCAACAGAATATTGTGAAAAATGGGTACCAGCTAAGAGCTTACCTAGCAGAAACCTTAGCCGGTCTCTCAGAGCTCCCCCCTCTTACCCAGGTCTCTCAGCACTCGGTTCAATCCGAAACAGACATGGCCGCCCGCTCCAAGTACACAGAGCCGGAGAACTGCTTCTTCCTAGCTTTGGAGAACATCATTTCTATAGACTATGTGGACTGCACCTCACTTTCCAGCCATGGAAACCAAGAGTTTAATTTTGTGGATTCAAATGTATTCCCAAAACCAAATAAAGGGGTCTCAATTTTCCAAATGTTACACCAAAGCCATTTGAATAATTAGAGTATCAACAAAACAAAACGTGCATAAGGGCTAGTACTAACCCCAAATGTAACTTTAGTACCAAACCTGGAAAATAGTGCGTTGCTTCACTTCACAAATAGTGTATTACAACAAAGGCCACAAAGCTATAAAAACATAATTTATATCTTGTTTCTCAATGTTGTATTCCATGGTTTCAACGTCAATTCATCTTATAATCCAATGCACATATATCCAACGCACACAGATAAATCGACATACCAATCACGATGAACGAAGAGCATGAACCAACACACAGACTTGGCGAGGATTAAACTTCTTACGGGCAAGACTTTAGGACTTCAACCAACACCCAATGTAAGTTTAATTTGGAGAGTATTCAACCGGAAATGTAAGTTTAAGTTTAATTTGGAGAGTGTTGTCCCTGTTCCCCAGCTTGTTGGCCTGTTCGTAGAGGAATCTACATGGTCGAAAAGCTTTTGTCATGAGGTAAATCCACATTGGAAATTGGCAATGATGTAGAAATGGTTACCTCAGTGTTGTTCAGACGAACTACTCGAATGTACAATCAACGTAAGCTCAAAATACGACCTTTGACCAACTCAGCATGAGTTGAAACACACGGCTCCAATGCACCTATAAATAAACTATGCCTGGCCTCTGTCGATCGTAGATTCCACGAGGAGTTTCCATACTAAGAAGATCCTTTATCTATCGTAGGATATGTTTCAGTATCGTGACACAACACTATGAAACCTCAAAGGTAGAGCCAATTTGGGATTTACCGGTGCAGAATCGAACTGAGCTGCAACAACTCCATTCCTGGAAGAATTCTATGTCCCATGTCACAAGAAGGTTGACTTTATTTAGTAGTTCAATGAGAAACTTGTCTTGAAAAAAATAAAAATGAGAACCTAAAAATACTGGATGTTCACAATATGAAATCGACTGAAGTAAGCAGGGCTGAGTTCTTGACTCCACGGTCGTTTATTTTTCTTTATGAGAAACAGTTATTCCTCACATTCAACAATCATAGAGTGGTTGTATGGAATTTCAGAGGGGAGTTGGTTACCTCATTTGAGGACCACTTGTTATGGCATCTGGAAAGTTCGTGGTGAAGATTCATGCCAATGATCCAAATGTTCATATTAGTTCTAGATATCACCCAAATGCATCTAAAATCAGAAGTATTGTAGAAGAAGCACTTAAAGACATCACTTCCTTATTCTACGATGAAGAGAATAATGAAATATATATTGGCAATCAGCATGGCTTGGTTCATGTCTGGTCTAATTGATGCAATTAATGCATGTAAGTTGTGCATATTCGGTCAATCATTCACTGTATTTTATGTCGAAAAATATCAAGCACCTGAGCTTGAGCCATGTATAGACGCAGGTCTATAGAGGCCTGATAAAACATTAAATGTTACTAATTCCAATTTGTTGGGCATCGAACCGACTAGTGCATTTAATAGTGTATTCAATCTCCATTTCCGACATCTTCCAAAAAGTATAATCCTTTATCTTCGTTGATTCTAGTGGTAGTCTCACCTACCAAACCATTGAAAATTGGAATCCCCGTAATTTGGACCAAATTATATAAGCAAAATATTTTTCCTTATTTTCTATTTTTCTTCTTCAACGATCATTCACAATCAACAAACTTATGCGAATTTGGGACAAGAAACTCGATAACCAATACAACATACAAACAACCTTGAACACATTCACAATTCAGTGAATGCTTCAACAAAATATCAATTCAAAATCACATTCAATTGCAGGACTTACGTTATTCAACCAGATAGGACGCAATGTCAGGGGACATCGTTCAATGCAAATAAGCAGCAACACCAATACCAGGATTAATCAACACACAAAATATTATTCAATACACAGTTGCAGAAATGCTTCAGTTAACGCATTTAGGGGGTTGAACAAATATGAGTTACTACATAGTAGCGTACAGAACCTGTCGTGAAACGAACTTAGCATGAGTTTTGTTGAGAGATCATTATAATAACGCACAAAAGGTTCTTTCAGTAATGGACAAATGCCAGGGCAGCGGATGGCAGGGAGAGGAAGGTATGGATGCTACTACAGGACCTGAAAATGAGAGGTCTGATGAACTGGAAAATGGAAAACCAACAGAGATATAAAATTAGGTAGGCAAGGAATACACCTGCAGCTCTAATACTATGTTAAACATAACCATGGGAAGACATAATATAAAGGATAGGCATTGAATGCATATATTATTTACATTTACATGATATACATTTATAATATATTGGTGTGACTCTTAAATTCATCTTCCAAAATATTTTAGAGTTTTTTTTGAGTATTCAACTTTCACTTAGAAAATTACATTTCTAACCCATGATTCCAAGACATTAAAAAAATAACTCTCAGATTAAAAGAACATCATATTTCTCTATACTTGCAAACAAATGACTTTGTACAACTATTTAAAAAACAATCACACCACATGGTCTTCACTTATTAAACGTTGCATGTTTCATGCGTTGCATGTTTGACAAATCTCAGTGGTTTTAAAAATTCGACGACCTCTCCCAACAACAAGACACTTCAAGCTGCAAGAATCAACAAAACTCACAACGGGCTCTCCGACGAATGCTAACACACACTCCTTTTCACACACTCCTTTTCACTCAGAACCAGTCGTCTTGGGCTGCAGCTATTACAGGGACGACCATCATGTCTTCATAGGCATATCTTTAATAGAAATCAGAGTTCCAGAATTTCTAATTTTGAAAATTTCAGTGATATTGAAAAATCAGGTTACCACTATGTGGTTCAATTATTTTATAAATAACACAAGCGGGTAATCACGTTGTAGTTGAAACTTGAACCTACTGAATTGGAAAAACTAATTATTCATCAAACCATCTCCAATTATTCACCAAACGAAACTCAAATAGGATAGTGATGAACCTATAGTTTAGAAACCTTTTGACGATAATTTAAATATAATATAAATTAAGATATATGCTTTCTAAAATAAAATTCGATATACAAAATTATTTAACAAAATATAAAGACCATGAGGCTTATACGCAAACGAGTTTGACCTTTTTGATTACGCGTGAACTAAATCTAAGAGAAAGACAAACATGCTAGTAATCTCTAAAAAGTCGAAATTTGAAACGAACGACACCGCATATGGATTTAAATATTTCAAAAACTTCATGGCACTTTTCTGAGAAGCGCGCTAAAGCATTTATGAGTTAGACTTTTTTGCGACGATTTTGTGAGTTCAAATATTAGAATTATAAGAAGTATCTGTTTAAAATCAAAAAAGATTTTCCTCTAAAGAGTTAGTTTTCAATAAAAGTAATTCATTGGAAAGAGTCTTTGAATATGTTAGGTTTTCTGATGTTTGATATGAAGCCACTTTAAGTTGATCACAGTTTTGGGTTTTTATTTGTTCCAACAGTTTTATTTCAATCTCATTTTAGCAAACTGAGTTTTATCATAACATACAATTCCATTTTAGCAAACTTATTCATTATATTGACAATCCCAAAATAATATGTATCATATTCCAATGAAATAATAACATTTAGTAATTGTAATATTTCTCACATCGCATTAGATCAAAATGGTAACTTATTATTTGAACTTACATTGTGTGGTCTTAAAATTTTCATCATGTTTATTGTATTATATAAAAGTTTTTATGTCGAGAGGTGAATTTTACAGCTAATTATTATATGGGAGATTCCTAATTCCTTTACGGTTTAATATTGAATTCATATGCCTTTTTTAAAATTAAAAATTAAATGTACCTCAATCATACACAATTTTTTTTAAGAAACTATATGGATGAGACATATGGCCATGATACAAATTGGATCATTATTATTCAGATTTCTTCCATAATGTATGGATGACACATATGGCTATGATATAGATTTGATCATTATTCATATTTAAATACAAGTTCTTTATAAATCTAAGAAACTTACATAATAAACTCCTATAACTTGAGTTACTGAGAACATTTCTTGGTCAATGATTTGGGCTTATGACAATATGATTGTCCAGTTAAATCCACTATGGTCTTGCTACCCACCATGATATCAATCTATACGCATTTATTTATACCCCTCACTGAATTTGTAAAAGTTTTGTTTCAAAAATATATAAAGATATATTGCACCCCCATGCTTTATCTTTTCATGGTATATTATTGAGTCAAAGTATCTACAAAATAAGGGACCCCCTGATTGGATTAGAGAAGGAAGCATTGGGATAAAATCTGGATCTTACATTTTGACTAGCTTCAACAAAGTTAAAGGTTGGTTTGTAGAGAGTATTAAATGGTCATTCGGAAAAGGTAACTGCATTATTATAGGCGTTGATGAAATATTGGGCGTTGATGGTGACAATAACCTCATGGAGGACATCATAGGTAGATTACAGTAAAGAGGCTTCATATTCTTGGAACAAGTTATACTTCGATAGAGGGGCATGTTTCTTGTTTGGAGAAATTCTAGGGATATTGGTTTGGTCGAGCACAACGCGTTTGCATGGAATGGATACATAGAGGAAATAAAAAAGGTAGGTCTTTGCAGATTGGAGGAGGGAGATTCATTGCCTAGGCAAGGAAGTTTTGCAGTAACGTGGTGGAAGTGACAGACACCTACAGGTACACTATTTACACATAATTCTCTTCTACTAATCCTTATTGGGTCAATCATATTTGGAAATTGGATATCCCTATCAATATTATACTCTACTCCTGGTTGGTTTGGCACAACAAAAAATTGACCTAGGAGAATCTCCAAAGATGGGTTGTACATGGGCATAGTAGATGCTCACTATGTCGGGACTCGATTGAGACAAAATTTCATATTTTATTGGAGCACCCTATTCCTATACAGGTGTGGAGAAGGATTATACAGCTTCTTAACATCCCATTTAGAGCTTTTCTTTACATGGAATAATGTCCATGTTGGTGGATCGTCGCATGGGGAAAATATCAAGCCACTCCACTGTTCACTTTTTGGGAGATCCGGTGTGCTAGAAACATATACTTATTTGAAGGCTACCCTATTGAAATTCACAACATATCTTTCAACATTGGGATTTAGATGGATACTCAGAGTGTTTACATAAATAAGGATAAATATTTATCGCTCCGACCCATCCCTCCTTGCATTCAATATCTTGCTAGTTTTTTTTATGGAGTGACATAGAGAGGTACTTGTGGTTTTGGTGTTTGGTTAACGATAAATAACAGGTTTCATTACAAAATATCATGGAATGGGGGATCAGGAACAAACATGAGAGCGGATATTATAGTGCTTTGGGCGCTTCTGTGGTTTACCAGGAATTTGTCTATGGATTTTATTCATGTATATAGAGACTCTAAGACCCTCATTGATGGTGTTTATTCCAATATAAAATTTTCTCCTCCTAATATTAGCGGCTGGATATCCCACATCAACATCCTCAAGAAGTACTTTGATCACATTTCCTTTGAACACATTTTCCAGGAGTAAAAATTGTTTTTGATTCATTGTCAAAAAAGGGCCTATCATATTATACAAGTTATATGCATTTTGTGTATCAGGAGGCAAATAAAATCAAGGATGAAGGCTCGATCCAACTCTCTTAGCTTAAGACTCAATGTTTTTATTTTTTGATGTAATTTTGAAAAATTTTGGTACACTTTTGATGATCATATTAGTAAGCACATGGGAAGTATATGATATTTTCATTATGTATATTTTTTATTGTAAGTTTCCTTTAACATAGGGTAGACTCACTCTCTAGTTGATTTTCGAGTGTATTTTTGTATGTAAATATTGAAATTTAATATGGAAAATGTACCGGTACGTTATATAAAACAATGTTTTTTCATCTAAGAAAGGATCAGTCCCATCCTTATATTACATTGTATGATTTTGGCATGCAATATTCGATCTAATGTTATTCGGGGTTTAACAATTCAACTGTTTTATGGGTCATGGCTTTCCCATCTCCGTACTTGAGGTGGCGCTTGACCATTTTATGGGGAGAATTTCTTTGCCACATGGTTTGGCTTGATTGATCCATGAATGGGGTTCCCCACCTACCATCACATGGCTTCACATGCAATCGAGTAAATTTTGAATCAACATTCTCCACTGGGTTTGAAAAATTGACGATATTGGTTACAAGGGTTTCTATTAGAGCGGGAAAGAAATATCCACTAGTTCATTTGGTCATTTTTCATTTTTTGATTACTTTCAGAGCGTCGCTCGTCTCTACAACTGGGTATTGAATTATCACCACATAAATTTAACCTTAATAGTTTTAAACCCCTTTTTTTTCCAAGTATGGACTCATCTATTTTTGTTGAGATGCATTTCAACTATGTGTGGAAAAATTGGTAGGAACAACATATAGGCCTACCTTCTTTATGCATTCCATCCTTTCCTTTTATCAGTGGTTTTATACTTTCGTTTAAACGATTACCTTCTTGGCTATGCAGGTTTGGTAGGAAATAATTCCCATGAAGACATTAAGAACCTCTCAATCTCCTTCATGACAGTTTGTATTTGTGAGCACTTGCCTTTTCTAGGTAGCCTTAATCTCCATTTTGCATACATATGGTGTTTTCATTTATTTTACATTGTTGTGGGGTTTACATTAACCCAATTCCTTCTCTATGGAGGTGTTATGTGCGAAAAAATGTCTACATCCAACTCTCCTTGACTAGGGTTCACCATCTCCAGGTAAATTCTCTTTATTTTTAAAACTATTACGCATTATCCCACTTCTCAGTTTAATTCTAGTTATCCCATGACCTGGGGTTTGAACATTATGACCATGGCATGCCATAGGGTTTGAATAACCATCTTTATGATCTCGCTTAAATAATTAGTTATGTATGTTTATACTTTATGCCGTAAATGCATTTTCTAGTGTAAAATTCGTTTATAATTTATGATTTTTCCTTTTCACGAGTATATTAATTCAATAACCCTTTTGGAAAATTTCATATATATATATATATATGGTAATTTTTATACAGTATGGAAATGGATTATTTCTTAGGTATATAATCCCTTTCAGATAAAATATCACTATGTAAACTATATTGTATTAATAAAAAATGGTTACATATATATACATGAAATATAGTCTCAAGATAGGGAAACTATCTTAGACGCACAATACGGTGGTTGAGAGAATATCTCAACCACACACCAAAGTAGGAATATTTAGATTTAGCTACCTCCTATGATATAGGAACAAACTCCTTACATAGAGAGTCAACACCGCAGACAAGTAGGAATTACATATTCCAACACACCCCCTTAATGACTATTTATCTCGATAGTGATTCACAAATTCTAGTTGTGGTCAATCATAACAAAAAATGTGTCTGCAACTTAGATCCACCACAAACAGGCAAATCCCATGTCCATAACCAACAAAATATGTGTCTGTGACTCAGATCCACCAGAAACGGGCGAATCCCATGTCCAGAACCAAAAAAATATGTGTCTGCGACTCAGATCCACCACAAACGGGAAAATCTCATGTCTAGAACCAAAAATATATATGTCGATGTCCATATAAAGGAGCAACCATCCATCGAAATGAATGGGTACCAACCACTGCAACCGCTAGTCTTGTAGGATGTCCTTCACATACATGGTTCTATTAACCATTATCACTGCATACCTATAACTGTATCTTGAAATCCCCTCCTCTGTGAGCACTAAGGATCCTGTGTGCACCCGGGGCACTGTAGCCATGAAGGCTCTGTATGTGGTTTCTGGTTTCTGGTACATAAAAAAACCACTACAAAACCATCCTAGACTTGCTTACCATTCAACTGTGTGACTCATCACCAAGAGTCTATTCCAAGAAACTCACACAAAACAAACTTTCAACTTAGTTGTCCATCATAATCAATGTTGCTACTCGTTCATCTCATCTTCTCATTGTTCATATCTTGGGCAACTTTGTATTTGTCAATTAGGTCTTGGAACTCCATGCTTTACCTGTCATTTGTTAGAGTCTCGAATTCTAACAAAGTAAATTTACCTACATTGAGTTAGCTAGGCTCAATAAGGCTCAATAATTTTAAACATGATTCCAAGAAAAAAAATAAAAACATAAACTTTTCAGATTACCAAGAACATCAAATTTCTGTATCTCTGCCCAAATATGACTATTTCCCGAACATAACAACAACCATTCTTCTCTAGCGATACATCAGAGGGGTCCACTAATAAAGAAATAGATTGATGACTTTTAAAGTGGTCTCAATGCAGTGCATTCTAGCATAGATGATCCAGACATAGGCACTCATAGCCACACGAAGAGAAAAAATAACAAATTGTCCCTCTCAAAGCGAGAATCTAGGACTCCACGGTGCGATCCTCCATCGTCCACAAATTCATTGTCAACATGCATAAAATTCAACGATTTTACACAAAAAAGTTATCATTTCAGTATCCAATTCCCCTAGCATCGTAGCATAATGTCAGTTCCCCTGTTCACAATATCAAGGTTGGTGACTACTCCAAGCATGCCTCCTCATGATCACTACCAGGCTGCAACAACGAAGACCCGATATCGAGCTAATCTCCTCATAATTGAACATGCAGATCTGTTTCCATCATAATCTACTCCCGTGATCACTCTAGGCACACAGAAACTCGATCATCCTCCAATCTATGATGTAGCTCCAAGCACTATCCTTTGATGCCATTTTCATTGTCATGTCTTCATCATATCTGGTAGTTAATAATTTTCCTGCAAATTTTTATATTGTTGTAATGACCATTTCCAACACACACTCATAATTCTGACAATAGTTGGTCAGAATAGTGTCACTTCAATGAAAACCAGAAATACCATTCCATGACATATTAATATACTCAACAATGACATATTAATATACACAACAATTCTGTGTAACTCGTAGCATCCAACAAAACATTGACATCAATAGCATAGAAATTAGGCTATACGAGAACAAAAACTGAATGAATGAGCCTCGCCATAATTCTTCAACCACGCCCAAACTTATGTTAAATGTGTCAAAGAAATTGACACCAAAATATTTTACTCCATTTTCTTCCCCTAAAAAGAGGGAGAGATTACTTATCATCTCATCTCAACTCTCTTCGTCAGGACCCTCAACATATGCGAGTCTTCCAGCTCTTCCATATGCTTGGTTAAGCATCATCATGAACACAATAAAGGAAATCACCATCATCGCATTTCTCCTTCCTGTTCTTCCAGACACAGGACAGACTAGGCATACATTTCATTGGGAGAATTCAAATAACAGTGGCTTACTCGTGGCAACACCCACAACAATGCCCAATTTCACAGTAATCGACCTTCTCACAGCCTCTGAGCAACAATTCAATTCTAATAAAATTGTCAATGTAAATTTATTTGGATGCAGTAGTGATTGTTTTGCTAGCATTCTTCAGATTCAAAAAAAATTCCAAGTAGTTCCAATCACGTGTCCAACAACTTCAAATGTGTCATGCGTCACTACTCCCGTGGTGGGCTCCGAGGCTAGCAAAACAAATCTTCCGCATGCTACCTAGAGAAGTCCTTTTGGCTTCCTTGGATGTAGTCAACAAAGTTATAGAAGCTGCAATTGCACATTCCTTTAAAGTATCTTTAATATGTTCCTCCAAGAAGTAGGGAAACATTTCCCAGGACACATTAATCTTCTACTAGGGCACCAATCTGTGAAAAATTTCCTTCCGAAACTTTGAATTCTCTGATAGAAAGGGTAAGAATCATTCATCGAAGAGGCCTCAATCATCCTCTTCCCGATCCTTCAACAACGACAAGAATGCATTTTTTCCATCCTCTTTCTATGCATTCTTCCCATCCATAGCTAGCTGCATAATGAAGAGTCGTGTTTTTGTTCTTACCAAGTGCATCAACAACTTCATCTGCTTCAAGACGTATGTCAATGCATTCCATGCTCATCGCCCATACCCACAAGAAAAGTGAAAAGTTGTTCGGCCCTCAAAGTCCGCCTCATATTTGGCTACACCCATTGTGAGGACATTATTCAATCCGTGTACATTACCAGCACTTGCAGTGTGATGAGCTCATCATCATCCTCATCCCCATTATCCTCTTTAGATTCATCTGCACCAGTCAATGACTAGGAGTTATCTAATATCCTTAGTATAACAAGAAATCTCAGTCACAAAGGCACCAATCAAAGGAGTGATCTTGGCCACCACCATCGCAAGTCGAACCAATCCACCATGGCAGATGGAAAAATCCACCACACTGTCGATCATACTTCCGCTGCAGGTCTTCGACCACCAGTAGCCACATTCAAAGGAAAGGATTGCTATAAGATAGCTCAAAAAAAGGAGAGCACTAGCATCATGCAAGAGGAGTCAACAATACCCCAATGGGGAGGGTTCCCAGCTCCACCATGCCCAACAAATGGAACGAAGCACTGCTCAGAAAATACAGAAGCATGACAGACTCTAGTAGCAGCCTTCTCTGGCAATAAACAATGGCTTTCTTCTCCTCCACATGACTCAATCCAACACTGCTGATAGGAAGCAAGCCTAGCAACACAACAAACACAGGTAATCTGGCCCATGCAAACCAATGTTGTTTACACATTTGACGATGGGTGCACCGCTGCTCCAGTACACCTTCGCCCAAAAAAATGGACAACCAAAAAACTAAAACAAAATATACTCTTATTTCCCTTAGCCTAGGAGGGGCTGACGTTCAGGCCCGTATGGGCTCCAATACCAAGATAAAATCTCACTATGCAAAATATATTGTATTAATAAAAAATGGTTACATATATATACATGAAATATAGTCTCAAGATAAGAAAACTATCTCGGATGCACAATAAGGTGGTTGAGAGAATATCTCAACCACACACTAAACTAGGAATATTTAGATTTAGCTACCTCATATGATATAGGAACAAACTCCTTACATAGAGATTCAACACCGCAGACAAGTAGGAATTACATATTCCAACACTTTCCTCTCTTTGTTTTGTTACCTCCTAGAAATGTAATTATTTAAATTGAGAAAATCATGACCCTCATTTCTTACAGGATGTTATTTGTGACCCTCTCATAAGTATACTAAATCCTTAGAGTTGCGTAAGAATTTTATGTTTCCTATGGATTTCTTCATCACCCTCAATATAATTTGACTTCCTCCTTTACAAGTTTTCCACACTTGTGCTTTGTTGACCATTTGTAAAGAAACTCCTTTGTAATTTTTTTAGTCGCTCAACAGAAAATGCAATGCCGAGAATTAGTTCTCTCTAATAGGCATTAGAAGAAATGCTTCGGCTCTTACCCTAAGGGGATTTTGATTTCTAAGGGAAAGATGCCTCTTATATGCTTAGATATAGTTGCAAAGGTTGAAATCATGTACTCATGTTTAATTTATTTAAATGAATAGGTCGATCTAGACCTCTTTTTAACACTTGGAATTTGTAATGATACTCAGTTGAGTTTACCTCACGAAGGGATCAATCCCTACTTATATGGAGTATATTTTCCCTTCCTTTTCTTTTCTAGAATAAAAAAATGTATTTCATTGAGTTAATTTCCTGTATTCATATTCATTATTGTACTCTTGGATAATAGTTAACTTCAATACTTTCCTTCAATATTACCCATTTTTGGCTCTTTTTCCTTTTTCTAAAATAGTAGAGGTTGGCTATCGCCCTCTCCTTACCTGTTTTAAAAAAAACCATATTTATCATATTCTTAGATTTATAAGTAATATCTTAATTCCTTATCGCTTTGAGTTATTGCATGACAATTTCCTTTGCATTCTAATATAGCCTTTAAATACAAGCCCTTTCCCTTATAATGAAGACTTCATATGAGTGGGTAAAATAACTTGATCTCGAACGAACTAAGTGAGTTATATGGTTTTCTTCTTAAGAGATTGTATATAAAGTTTTTATATCATACTATTTTTCTTATATAATTACATATGCATAGTATACACCTAAAATAGTGTTACACGTTAGCACTTATGCCTCTTGAAATCTAATCGAAGGACTATGTCCTTTACAATTTTGTATAATATGTATATCAGATTAGAGGATACAATGGTTCATGTATCCCCCTTTCGTATATGATTACAATACAAGGTATTTATGACAAAATGCTAACAACCCTCTTATAATATAGGCATGATAGACAATTACTCGAATTCAAAAAGTGGGTCTTAGCTAGACTCACAAATATAAATAAATTCATTATTTCTTTTAATGAATCTTTGTATTCCATGGTTCCTTACATATATAAAATTTTCAATCTCAAATTCAGTTCCAGGATGTATAATCGTGTCTTTGTTCCAAACGATTTATCTCTTGTTTTATGTTTTGATCTGTTCTGCATGGTTAGCCACAATCTATCCCACAATTATCACGAAGATTTATGTTTTAGGTTATATACTTCTATCAAAGTGAGGATTGGGTCTACACTCTAGGTTTCCTTAATATGTTCTGGTAAATTTAAACCAATATTCTTAATGAAATGAAGCAGATCAAGATACCTCACAAAAGGTTTAGGACTCAAAAATTGTATCACATGCGAAAATGTGTGTGTGTGTGTTTCTATATATATATATATATATAATTTACAATATAAAAACGAATATGAATCAAACATATCATCTCATTTCAACATACCTTGCATCATGCATATGCATGACTTCTACTTCTCATATATGTTACTGTGTACAAAAATATACCTCTTAACCAAAATGCTTATAGACATTCATGCACGCATCCATTTAAATTGAATCTATAAAAAACCACAATATATATGATTCAACAAGTACAAAAAACACAATTATCTAATTGCAATAGATATCTTAAGAAACTTTTGGGAGAAGGCACTTTCCTCTCAACCAATAAGATGCCACCAAAAATTCTCCCCAAGCTTAGACTTCTTGCTTCCAGGAATAAAAACATCTTTTGCA
The DNA here is from genome assembly GCA_034641835.2 of Pinus albicaulis. Lineage (NCBI taxonomy): Eukaryota > Viridiplantae > Streptophyta > Pinopsida > Pinales > Pinaceae > Pinus > Pinus albicaulis. The sequence goes on along the minus strand of CM076580.1, from coordinate 1,340,866,589 downwards.
TTCCTTAGTGGTATTTTTATAATTTCTTCCAAGGATATTTTTCTTTAGTAGTGTCATTCTTTCAGGGTCTGCACCCCTTTAGTAACCTAGGCTTTTTATTTTCTATTAGTAAAAAACCTTTCCTTTTCCTTTAAAGCACGTATCTCTCTCTCCCATTTTTATTTTCTCTTAATTTTCACCCAACTTAGCATTTCTGTCGAGCTAAGTTCTATTTTTCACTTAGCATAATATTTGTCTCTCATTATCTTATTCTTGAAATGACATTTTTTTCCTAGGATTTTTAGGACAAAAATTGGGAAGGTCCACCATGAGGACCTAACAACTTAAAACCTTTCTAGAATTACAAGAAATATCTATTACTTATGTGATCTTTCCCATACATTCCCAAAATTAAATAAATTTATTCATAATATAAAATTTAATTACATAATCATTCAGTTCAAACATTATTCTCCACAACCATTAAGTTCAACCAATAATCATAATAGTCTAAAAATAATCATGTGTTTAAAAGAAAATATCACGCTATCATGTCTTCCTCCTCTTAAAATAGACACCATCCTCGATGTTTTCTAGTTTCCATTACTTCTGGAACAAAGCCAAAAAATTTTCATGCATTTTATCCTTTATCTCCTAGGTAACCTCCTTTAGGAAGAAGTACTTTCATTACACTTTAATATGGATGAAGACCTTATTTCAGAGTCAAATTTCCTTCTGATCTAATATTCAAAGAGGTTAAACCTGCACCATATTTCAATCAATCACATGAGTAGGGTCATGAACATTCTTCTTCAAGAGGGAAACATGAAAAACATTATGGAATTTTATATTTCTTGATAATGCTAGCCGATAGGCGACTAACCTTACTCTATCTAAAATATCTAACAATCCATAGAACCTAGGTTCTAAATTACGACATGTCCTGAATTTCAGAGTACTTTTCATTGGCTTAACTTTGACTTAGACATGCTTTCCCACAATGTGCTCTTTATGCAGTCTCTTATAGTATGCATAACTCTTCTGCCTATCTTTGACAGTTTTCAAGTTCTATATTATCTTCTTTCCCAACCATTTCATTCCTTGAAGAAGATCAGATCCTAAAATAAACATATCTTCTAGTTGACTCCGACTTAAAGGAGTGTGGCACTTCCAGCCATACAAGGCTTCAAATGGACTCGTCTTAATGGGTGTTTGATAGTTTTATATTGTAAGCAAACTCCACTAAGTGAAAATAATCCTCCCACTTTATGGGCTAGTCCATAACATACATACGCAACATATCCTCAAGTATTTTATTTTTCCATTATGTTTTACCATCTGTTTGGGGGTGGTAGTTTGTACTAAATTTTAGATGCATACCCATTCTTGCAAACAATATCTTTCAAAAATTAGAAGTAAACTTAGCATCCAAATTTGATATAACTATTTTTCATTTTCCCATACAATCTGTTGTTGCTCCTAGTGATAGCCTTGAGTTGCAAAAGACTAGTGCCAAGGACATCTTAGAATCAGAGGTTAAATGTAGAAAATTTCTAGGGTGCCTCTAATAGAATATGGATTAAGAGAGTAAAGGTTGTGGTAGTTCAGAAATGACAAATACTTTGGAGTCTGGTTCATGTGAATTACCTGATTCTATGAGAGGGCTCAGGAAGTTTTATGGCTCTATGGATTTCAAATGGGCCAAGTATGAAACAGTGAGTAGAGGCTTTCAAAATATGCAGAGGTATTGAGAAGGAACATAGGAGGAGGAACCCGCGAGAAATAGGCTTAAAAGTCTTAATAATTTGTCTAAGAAGAAACGGATGCAAGTGGAATATGACCAAAAATAGAGATTCGTGGAGAGCTAATTAAGGGAGCGAATAAAATTTAACACATGGGCATTATACATACACAAATTCATGGATAAAAATACATACCAATGGTAACTACATTACACGAATCATCAAAGCAACAGAACATTGAAAGATTATTACACATAAATATGAGAATACTAATAAACAAAAGAATACAGATACATACTACTCATTTCTCCATATGGAATCCAAATAAACAACGTTGTATATAAGATTATATTCAAAAAAAATCTCCCAAATATGTATCTTAGAGCATAAAGAGCATAATCGCACAGAACTATAGCAAAAATTCTCCAAAATTCTGAACCCTTGTTTCATCTTTGAACTCTCTACATATATAGTTCCTCTGAGGCTTTACGATCCTATCCTCTTCCCATGATCGACCCACACATGTAAAATCAAAATATCCTAACTAACTTACAGAGTGTGCATCAAGAAATCACTTCTGTAATCAGAAAATAAAAACAGAATCGGGGGAAATCGACATTTCACCAGCAGAACATCGCAATCAAATAGTAAAAAGAAACTGCATAGTTGGCCACAGAGGCCAAATTCTGGAATCTTCAAAATGGGGCAGTGAGGAATAACCATGAGCAGGTGGGAAGTTTGACTTCCATCACTTGATTCCACCTGTTGTTGAAATCCTCCACTCCCTTGTTCTCATGAATTCCACTAACCTTTACGAAACGACTAGTCATGTTGCGTGTGCCTCACTCTTTGACAGGGAGTTCTTGGGAAATTGAATAAACCATAACTGTGCTTGTTCCACCCAACAACCCATGATGTGCTTAACTTGCAAAACGGGAGACCGAGATTCAGAAGGGGGCCTATGGAATTAACACACAATGGGACAGTTTAACACTGAAAAGGACAGAAGAAAGGTTGTGGAAGGGCTACTGATGACGTGGAAGGGAGGTGGGGCCAAGGACGAGAAGTAAGAACGAGATAATGTGAAGTGCGATGTGCAAAGGCAGAAAGGTGACATGGAAGGATGGAGGTGGGAGCGCCCGTAGATCACAATCATAGGTTCAATGTTATGAGAAATGATGGTAAAATTTATAATATGCAAAGTGTGATGTGCAGTGAGAGGAGAATGGAGAATGACGTGGCGTGAAGAAGGTGGGGCCCTCTTGTAGATCGCAATCGGAAATGTTTCGTGACAAGAAGCGAAGGGTAAATGTTATGATTTGCGATGGGAGGAGCGTAGTGAGTGGAAGGTGACATGGCAGACGGAGGTGGGGCTGCCCGCACATCGCAAATCACAAGGTTTATAGAAGAGCAGCGGAGGGTAACGTTTAAGATTTGCGATGGGTGAAGTATGATGAGCGGAGGAGTGACACGGAGGGACGGAGGTGGGGCCGCCCCCACATCAAAAATTGCAGGGTTTATATATGAGCGAAAGAGGGTAAATCGTTATGATATGCGAAATTCAATGCACGATGTGAAAAGGCATATGGGTGGCGATAAATATTTAGAGCAGAGAGGAGTGAATTATTGATGATAAAGGTTCATGCAGGAAAGTGAAAAGGGCTAAGGTTGAATCGCATCAGTGGTTTTGCGAAAGAGTGCAATGGTAAACGTATGGAGTTTTGCGATAAGAGATCAATGATTAAGGAAGGGGCCCACTTATCCACCTTATGTGCGGTCACAGGCCAACATTGGCTCCATCTGGGGACAACGTGTTGCTCTAAGTGCGTTGATAACCCACATACCTGAATGCCTGTGCTTTATTGGATGCATGGAGTCGCAAATGCACACTATTAATCTGAGTTGAAACTGAAATTGAGTTGTGCACTACCAACTATCAAAGTGGAAATCACTGTCACACCCTAAAAATCTTGAATGTTGAACTCTAAACTATGCTGAAACTGGAAACTGAAAAACACTTGAATTGAAAATTGCAAAGAAATATGAAACTAAACTGGAAAGATGCTCATAGCACTGAGCTTATTTTCACACCTACCTACCCTAATTTGCTGGAATTACTGTTATTCTAAATGATACAATAATGCGAGTGTAACCAGGAAAGCAACTGCTCTAATAACATTGTTCTTTCACTATTTTTCACCAAACTTAGGAACAAATATGTTAATGGTATTTGATAGGAATTCTGAGCCTGATATTCCTTTCAAGGGGCTTGGTAAACCCGAACAACAACAAAAATGCTGGAAAGGTATGGTGGCCTTGTGATGAATAATTTCTCAATATAGATAGCCACTAGATCAAGATACACTTGACCTATTTTTGAATATTCTGACCCAATCGATCCAACTTCACAAATTGGTACTGCACATGTGTTCTCCATGTCTTCAAACAACTCAAAACATGTTTTCATTTTATTTGATGAGTTATGGCATAAATGTAGAGAATAAAACTGGATCAATTCTTCCTTTGTTTTAAAATTTACCTCTCTGTTCAACAGGTTTACTTCCACATCAACTGCAAAATTTGGCATTTCTTCAAGGGTTGCAGTGTCCCTTTCTCTTATTGGAATTCCATCCCTAGATTAAATGCATTTGGGTAGTGCAAGAGAGCTACTCCTGGGGGTGGCCTTATATCAGCAAGCATTGAATGATACACCTTATTGAACCTGGCTGAAAAATATTGTACTGTCTCCCTAGGCTGCCTTTTTAAATGTCCATATTCTTCTATGATAAGAAAGGCATTTCCCGTGATTACCCATCGACCTAGGAAAACTTTCATGAATTGATGAAAAATTCTTATGCTATAAGCTCAAAGATTCTCAAACCAATTTTTTAATTTACCTTGCCATGGTAGGAAAAACATCCTGATACATACATCATCTTCTTCCTTTACTGATGACTGCAATACCCTGACTAAAGGATCATGGTAAACATGCAACATAAGATATTTTAGAAGATTAGTAATAGGAAACAAAACCTCATTCCAAACTGCTGCTTTGCTTGTGTGTTGAAAGTGGTTCTCTTCGAACAACAAGGGAACCAATTATCTTTCCTCACTATCCACGATAGTCAAGTGATATGAGTGTTTTTTATCTTTCTCTTTGTCATACAAAATCTTGCAAGGGAGATACAAAATATCGTTAATTTTGGCTGAAGGAGCATGATCTGTAGCAATCCACTGTACTACTGAAAGAGAATTTGAGAGATGGCCTTCATCATGCAAATCTGACTGGTCTTTAATCTCTGAAGGAAATGTTGATTGTTGAGGACGCTCTTTTGGATCTACATAATTAAGCTTTGTTGCCTCTGTTTCCAGATCACAAGTCTGTTGTTGATTTTTAGTGATGTCCTCTGGGAAATACTCCAGCTCTTCCCCTTATTCATGGAGGGTAAGCTCACATCCCTCTTCTTCATAATAGGCTAGGAACTAGCTTTCTACATGCGGTCCAAAGACCACCATGGGAAGTTCTTCTTGGGGATTAAAGGGTGTGGGCCCTTTTTTTGTAATGGATTATTTGAACTTCTCTTTAGGAGGGTCACACAGATTCAAGGGTATAGATGCGGACTTCTCATTTTTGGGAGGATCAACTTCTTGCTTTATGAAAGTGGATGTAGTGGTCTTATGAGGGGTTGAATATTCTAATGGCTTCTTCCCTTTACTAGAAAGATTAGGAGGGGTTTGTTCTCTTTATATTGAACCTTAATTTTGTTCTTGCCTGCAGGTTCTCTTTCTGAAGGACCTAAGGTCATATTTATTTTTGAGTTGAGCCTGCATGAAATCCTAGAACTGTCTGCAGTAATTGTCATTATCTTGATCTTCTGGAGGGATTTCCTTCTCTTCTTTCTCCCATTGCAGGATGAGTTCACCCTCCTCATCATCATAGTAAGAGATGAATTGATATTCTTGGCTGTCTGTGACTTCCTCGACTTGTACCTCCACTTATCCCTCCAATTATAGAGGGGGTTGGATGTGATCTTGCTGTTACTCCCTCTCCCACTGCAACATCTGCAAATGGGGCTTCCGATATTGAGGATTAAACCATTGGTTAGGAATCATTTGGTTGGGATGAGGAGGGGAATCCCGGGCCTCCAATTCAAGGTTAACCATCTTATTTGAGAGGTTCTAGATCAGCTTATTCATCTCTTTAATTCTATACTCTTGTGATTCCCTCTCTTGATTAGAAGTAGACGTCTCCTCCCTGTTCTTTCTTCTGGCTTCATATTCTGTCTTCCCCTTGAATTTACCAGTATAAGAAAAGTTTGCTTCTACCTCCAATGCAACAGTCTGGATCTGATCCAGAGATGTGGATTTTCTCTCTTAGGGTGAACCCAAACTTCGGTTCGAAAGCTCCTACGAAGACCACCTTAGCGACTACTTGTGGAGGCTTTATTTCAGCTGGAAGATTATTATAGAGATTATTGAACCTATTTATGAATTATGTTACATCCTCATTGTGTCTCTTCTTTAGAGCATTGAACTCGGTGAGAACGTATCCATGGTCCCTCTTTTCTCCCCATTTTAATGTGAATAAATTTTCCATTTCTTCTCAAGTGTGGACTGTGTTGTTGGCTAGAGAATTGAACCATTTCCGGGCTTATCCCTCCAAATATTGGATGGAAAGCCTTAATACCACATCTAAGTGCTCTACATTCACATTCTCAACAAAGCCACAGAAGGTTTCAATATGTCTCCGCAAATAATTATTATCTTCCCCAGTGAACTTGACACAACCATCTGATTTAGAGGTGGGGGTAGATGGTGGATCTGGATCTGGTGTGAGGCCTAGTGAAAGCCAAGATTACTTCTGATTAGGAATATTTTACAATGGAGTCTCCAAGGTGAGGAATACACAACTCCTAACCCTTCCTGCTCACCTGTCTGAAGGGTGGAATTTATGTCGTCTCCCAAGGAAAATATTTCTTCATTCGTATCCCCAACAATGGCGCCAAAAAGATGTTGTTGCTCCTAGAGAAAACCTTGAGTTGCAAAAGACCAGTGCCTAGGACATCTTAAAATCAGAGGTTAAATGTACACAATTTCCAGGGTTCCTCTGACAGAATATGGATTAAGAGAGTAAAGGTTGTGGTGGTTCAGAAATGATAAATACTTTGGAGTCTAGTTCATGTGAATTACCATATACTATGAGAGGGATCAGGAAGTTGTATGGCTGGATGGATTTCAAATGGGCCAAGTATGAAACAGTGAGAACAGGCTTTCAAAATATACATAGGTGTTGAGAAGGAATGAAGGAGGAGGAACCTGCAAGAGACAAGCTCAAATGTCTTAATAATCTATCTCCCATGAACTCAAAAGAAGTGAATGCAAGCGGAATATAACCAACAATAGAGATTCATGGAGCGCAAATTAAGGGAGTGAAGAAAATTTAACACATGAGCGTTATACATACACGAATTCATGGATAAAAATGGATACCACCGGCAGCTACATTACCCGAACCATTAAAGAAGTAGAATATTGAAAGATGATTACACATAAACAGGAGATTACTGATAAACAAAAGAATACAGATACATACTAATCATTGCTCCATCTGGAATCCATATAAACAACGCTGTATATCAGATTATATTCAAAACAAATCTCCTAAATATGTATCTCAGAGCATAAAGATCACAGTCACATAGAACTACAACAAAACTTCTCCAAAATTTAGAACCTGTGTTTCATCTCTGAACTCTCTACATATAGAGTTCCTTTGAGGGTTTACAATCCTATCATCTTCCCATGATCAAACCACACATGTAAAATCAAAATATCCTAACTAAATTAAAGAGTGTGCATCAAGAAATCACTCTTGTAATTAGAAAATCAAAATAGAATTGGGTGAAATTGAGTTTTCACCAGCAGAAAATCGAAATCAAACAGTAAAAAGAGACTGCATAGTTGGCCACGGAGGCCGAATTCTGGAATCTTCAAAATGGGACAGCGAGGAATGGCCATGAACAGGTGGGAAGTCTGACTTCCATCACTTGATCCACTTGTTGTTGAAAGCCTCCACTCCCTTGTTCTTATGATTTCCATTAACCATTATGGAACATCCAGTCATGTTGTGCATGCCTCACTCCCAATAAACCATAACTGCGCTTGTTCCACCCAACAACCCATGATTTTCTTAACTTGCAAAATCGGAGATTGGGCTTCAGAAGGGGGCTTATGGCATTACCACACAATGGGATGATTTAACACTGAAAAGGATGGGACAAAGGCCGTGGAAGGGCTACTGATGACCTCACATGGAGGTGGGGCCCAAGTTCATATCGCAGATCAAAATTGGGAGTGTCAGGAATCAGGATGGGAAATAAGAATGAGATAATGTGAAGTGCGATGTGTGATGGCAGAAAGGTGACGTGGAAGGATGGCGGTGGGGCCGCCTGCAGATCACAGTCGGAGTTTCTTTGTTACGATAAATAGTGGTAAACGCTATAATCTACGAAGTGTGATATGCGGTCAGCAAAGAATGGAGGTTGACGTGGCGTGACGAAGGTGGGTCCCACCCGCAGATCGCAATCGGAAATGTTTCATGATAAGAAGCAGCGGGTAAATGTTATGATTTTCGATGGGCAGAGTGTGGTGAGCGGAAGGTGACGTGTCAGACGGAGGTGGGGCCCCACATACATTGAAAATCGCAAGGTTTATATATGAGCAGCAGAGGGTAAATGTTTAAGATTTGTGATGGGAGAAGTGCGATGAGTGGAGGAGTGACGTGGCAGGATGGAGGTGGGGCCGCCTGTACATCGCAAATAAAAAGGTTTGTATATGAGCGATGGAGGGTAAATGGTTGTGATCTGTGAAATGCGATGTGCGATGCAAAAATACATATGGGTGCCGATAAAGGTTCAGAGCGGAGAGGAGTGAATTATTGATGATAAAGGTTCATGCGGGAAAGTGAAAAGGGCCAAAGTTTAATTGCATCGAGGGTTTTTCGAAGGAGTGAAATCGTAATAGTATGGATTTTTGTGATATGTGATCAATGATTAAGGAAGGGGCCCACTATTCCACCTTATGTGCGGTCACAGGCCAACATAATCGAAATATCTCCTTCATGAAAATGTCTACAATTTGATACTTTATATGTGGAGTAGAGAGTGATAAAGTGAGTTGGCTTACCTAATTTTCCACCACGTCATGCTGCTTCCTGGTTCTACATAAACCATTGATAAAATCCAAAGAAATGATTTCCCATTTCCATTATTGAATAGGTAAAGGATTTAATAGTCCAACAGGGTGTTGGTGTTCCACCTTAACTTACTAGCACTCTAAGTACCTTTTTGAATACTCAGCTTATTTTCCTTTCATACTTGGCCAACGAAACTCTTTTCTTAAATTTTTGATAATTTTTTCATACCTTGAATGGGTTGAAAAGGGTTTCCTCTGATATTTTTCAAAGTAGGTTCATTTGGAATGTATATTATTTTTCTAAAATTCAGTGGCCCATCCTGATTTTTTTCATAACCAAATTTCTCTGCACTGTTTAATTTTTGTTGGAGCTATCCATAAGCTTCATCCTCTAAGGATACTATTGTGATTTGTTTTGGATTTTCTTTTTTTAATTGCTAACAACAATTTCTACAATTTAAAGTATTCATACTCAATGCATCTTATACCTCATTCTCTTTCCATTTAATGTATTTAATATCAAACTAAAATTCAATTAAGAATCCCATACACCTTTTCTACCTCACACTACAGTCTTGTTAACTAAAAAAATAATTCAAAATAATGTTATGAGTAACAAGAGTAAAATTCATCCCTAACAAATAAGGTATCCAAATCTTTAGTTCATTTACAATTGTAGCTCACTTAATATCTTGAAAAAAATACTTCTTCTCATGTTATTTTAACTTTCTTGATTCATATATAATTACATCATTCTCTTCCATAAATACACCACCCAAACATTTAAGACATGTATTTGTGCAAAAAATAAAATATTTACAAGGATCGACAATTTTTAATACTAGAGCTATTGTTAGTAAATATTTTAGCTTATCAAATCTCTCTTGACACTTCTGTGTCTAATTGAACTTCACTCTTTTTTTCTGCAATGAAGACATGGGGTAAGTTAGTTTATAGAATCCTTCAATAGTACCTAGTGATACACATGAAGGACCTAATGGCTTCCATGATCTTATGTTCTAGCCAATTTAAAATGGAACTGAATTTTTCAGGGTCAATAGATATTCCTTCCTTAGAGATCACATGTCTTGATTACTAGATTTTATGCTGATAAAAATCACATTTGCTGAAAATTGAATACAAATGGTGTTACCTAAGAGTTTGCAGCACTATGCTCAAGTGTTATTCATGTTCTTCTTGATTTTTTCAATATATTAGAATATCATCGATAAACATTAATACAAATGTGTCTATATACTTGTTGAAAACATTATTCATAAGTCACATAAAGGTAGCAGGAGAATTTGTAAGATTGAATGGTAGTACAACAAATTATTAGTTCCCATACCATGTTAGAAATGCATTTTTGTGTATTCGTCGACTTTGATTCTTAATTCATGCTAACCAGATCAAAGGTCTATTTTATAAAATATTTTTTCCCGCCTAACTTTGTCAAATAAGTCATATATCCTAGGTTAGAGATATTTGATTTTAATAGTCAATTTTTTATCTATCTATAATCTATGCACATCCTAAAGGCTCCATCCCTTTTTTCTACAAACATTACTGGGGATCCCCAAGGGGAAACACTTGGTTTGGTGTACCATTTTTCTAGAAACTCTTGCAACTGCATTTTTAGCTCCATCAGTTCTGCCACACTCATTTTGTAAGGTGATTTGGACATAAGTGTGGATCCTAACACTAATTCAAATGTGAAATATATGTCACTTTTCAAGGGTTTTCCTAGAATATGATCTAAAAATACGTCTTTAAATTCTCTAATCACTTCAAGGTTATCTATACTTATGTTTTCTATTTTCTGTGTAAATTCTTCTATCTGAACACCAAATAATTTACAACCTTTCCATGCAAATTATTCTAGTTGTAAGGCTGAAAATTTCCTTGTGGATATATGCCTTGGTATTCCTTTTATAAGTTGTACATTTCCCTCTTTAGTGGTGCATGTAACAATTTTCTCTTAACAGTTGACTAAGGACCTATGTTTCTCCAATAAATCCATTCCTATAAACAAATCATAGGAAGTTAGAGGTAATATATTAATATTTAATTCAGTTGAGAATTAATTTAAATTTACAGCACAATTTTTAACCCAATTGGTCACTTTTATTTTAGTTCCCATAGCCAATTTAATTAGCCATGAATTTTTGAATTTTTCAGTACTCAATTTCCATTTATCTACAAGCCATGGACTAACATATATAATATTAGTTCCTAGATCTACTATAACAAACACATGCTGGTCTAGAACCATACCTTCAATTTCGATCATTGTTTATTGATGTTATGCCTAATGGTATTTTAATTCAACATTAATCCTTGATATATTTATAGCTACATGGTTTATTGTAGATGCCTCCTATACTACCTACTAATCTTGGACTGATCTAGTATTGTATGGGGAGTAAGTTTGAGTAAATAGGGTTTGCCCTAACTTGAACACTTTAACGATTCTCTCTCCTTTCCTTCATTTGTTCCTTTGTTATTCGGGTAAAATATTTTAGAAATTTCTTAAGGCTGTGTAGGATGTGGCTGATTGTTCCTATTAAATTTTTTGGGATAATTATTTTTCCCAAAAAGAATTAGAATTTTAGATTTGACTTTTTAACACATGTTCCAAATGTGATATTTTCCTTATTGGACCATGATATTGAGCCCTCATTATTTTGTTTGAACTGTTGATAACATATTTTGGATTTCCACAACTTCATCCATACATCATTAAAGTTAATACGCAGTAGATATTCTAGGAAGGGAATCTACGAAAGATGTATTATGACATTATTAAAGTTAATACACTCTAGATGTTCTAGACAGGGAATCTATGAAAGCTTGACTTAAAGTGTCTTTACATAATGGAGATCCTTTTTCATAGTAGAATCTTCAAAATATAGTTATGTGATCTGATCCTAATATGACCCTTTGGGGCTTCTGTCAGAGTCATATTTGCTTGGTGGAGAATAAATTTCATCATTAGAGGAAATTTGATGGTTCATGATTTGAACTCCTAGAATGTTTTGATCAAGCCATTGTGGAAAATATTATCCAAAGCATGCATAGAAAGGACTGAATTTGAAATAGTGATCTAATTCAATTTCATCCAGACATGTGTCTCCTATAAAATCTAATGTTAAATAGAATTCATGCTCTAAGGTGATAGTTACTGTTGTGGCTTGAAAAGACAGACTGGCTTGAAAATACAGACTGAAGGAAAATCCATCATAGGCTAGTGCTCCTTGAAGTTCGATTCTGAGAAGATCAATGGTATCTCTTACCCTTACATTTACTAGCTCTGAGCTTCTAGGAGTGAACATAAAGAATAAAATATTCATATGTGAACCCTAGTATCTGTAACTGCCCATGATATCCTCACAATACATATAAATAAAAAAATTTGTGATTCCTGCCAAGTTGTAGGATTCCATAATATTCATACCAGGAGATAGAGGGATAAAAAATATAAACAATCCACATATCCCTAGGAGGTCTGGTATGGCCAAAGTAAAGATGAATGCTATTGAGCATATTCTAGTTGATATTATAAGTTGATATTCCTTCTTGGGATTTTTACCATTTACAAAGGATCAACTATTGAACTTCTATAGGAAGTGATTTAATCTTCTGAGAGAAACATTCTTAACAATACTGGTGTAAACAGTTTGAACAAAATTCAATTTGAAAATTTTTTCTCATTGATTTTGAGCTTTCACCTTTTTCAAAAACCTTAATATCTTTGATGTTGCCTTCCCTAGTAAGCATGTCTGCAAGATAATTTTCCTTACCAGATTTGTAGATTATATCAAAATCAAAACCGCCGAACCATAATGCCCATCTTAATATCCCAAAGTTTCCTTGTTCTAACAATATTTTGTTAGAAAGCATCCCTTTCATATATTTAAGATCTGTTTTGACTGTAAAACGAACACTTCTAAGGAAAAGATGAAATATTTTAATACCTCTTTTGACGGCTAATATTTCTTTGTGAGAAGAAGGATATTTGTATTCTATTTCTGAAAAATTACCCAAAGTAAAAGCACATACTTCTTCTCTCTTCTAATGCTTTTGTAGGAGAATTACAGCCCAGACATCATTAGAAGCATTTGTCTCCAAAATAAATGGATAATTTGGACGAGGCAAAGAAAGAGGAGGCAAAAATTGTATCTTTTGTTTGATTGATTTGACTGCTGCTATCATTTGTTATGTCCATGTAGCTCCTTTTTTGAGCCTTTGTTGAATAAATTTAGTATTTGTTGCTTTTTTTACATAAAAATTTCTGATATAGTTGAGACATCCTAAAAATATTTGATTCATCTTAAAGTCTACAAATTGATCAGGAAAGTTAAGCAATTTTTTCAAAACATGTTCCTGTAAAAGAATTCTCCCTTGAGAAATGGTGAGGCCAAGATAATTTATCTTAGTCTGTGCAATGACAAACTTGTCAGTTCCTGAAGACAAGACTAGGCCATGGCTATATACAAGATGATAGAATGCTTCAAGATGTTTCTTATGTTCATGAAGGTCTCTACTGAAAACTAGTAAATCATATATGTATACTATGAAAAAATCAAGATGCTGAAATATATCTTACACCCTTTTTTGAAACTCAGAAGGGGAGTTTTTTAGCCCAAAAGGGAGGATTGTCCAATGGTGTCGGCCACCTGGAACTACAAATGTAGTTTTGTATATGTCAGAAGGCTCAATTCCTATTTTCCAGAATCCACTTTTCAGATCAAATTTACTGAAAACATCGGCTTTAGATATCTTTGATAACAAAATTTCTTTGTTAGGAAGAGGATACCTCATAGGACTAAGAGCATCATTTAATGATTTGTAGTTTATCACTAGCCTTTTCTTTCCCCTTTTATGCTCAGAATTCTTATTCACATAAAAATCCGGACATGCCCATGAACTTTTTGATGGTTCAATCAAACCTATGCTAAGAAAATCTTGGATCTCTTGGTTTCAATATTCTTGTTCTGATGGGCTCATGTGATTAGAAGATGCTTTCTGAGGAGTCTACTTGGCATTCCATTTATATGGAAGAGTGATAAAATATTTCTCTTTGAACCAGAATGCGCCACAATGTTCTGACATGCAATCTGTTTGGATCTTTTGAAAAATTTCTTTCAAAACTTGGGGAGCATGAAGATCTGCATGTTTAACAATATTTTGGATTTTTTTTAGATCTTTGAGTGTAACTTCTAGATTTTTTGACTGCTGGTCTGGATCAATCTTGACGATGTAATTGCTTTTGACAGGATTTTTTTACCTCTGCTAACTGGATTGTAAAAGTTATTGCATCTTTATCAACAATTAATGGCATATAATTCTGTACAAATTCATTTCCTAAAACAATGTCAACACCTGTATCATAATTACACAATATAACATATACAACATAATTATTTAACAAGATTGGAAAATTTGGAGCAACATGAGAAATCTTCATGATTTGATGATTTACAGCCTTGAATTGGAATTTGGATCTGTGTAGGCTGCCAGAAATAGGAAGGAATAGCTTTGTATTTGCAACAACTACTCATTGCTCTTGTGTCAATCTGGACATCTAGATGATACAATTTATAACCAGGGATCTTTATGCTGATGGAGATATCCATTTGATATCCAATTCCACTTATATATCTTATATCTGGCTCTTGGTATTCAATAATTTCAGTTGAACTTTGGAGTGGAAAATTTGCTGCTTCATAGCACATGGTTACAAACTTAGAGTTCAATTCATCCGATAATTGCACATCCTTCTGAATGTCTTTAGAAGTTTTTGCCATAATATCTCTTTTTTTCTAATCCTTTCTTCTGCCTCACTGATCTGCTTTTCTAGAGTTCCTCTAATTGAAATATAACCTTTTGGTAGATCCTCTCTTTGCTCCTCTAGGAGTAAGCTTTTTACTGGAGGAGTATTCTTCGTTAATTTATCAATTCTTCTTTGTAATCTTTTTCTAGAGATCAACAGATTTGGAGGAAACTTTTCTAATTCTTGTTGCAAATACTGGATTTCATGAGAAACATTAAATGATGAGAACATCGTAACATCTAAAATATATTTACAATCATCAATATATGAATCTGTACAAACAAGTGATAATTTATGAAAATGATTTATAATACCACCACTTTTGGAATATGAACTATATACAACTATGCATTCTGCAGAAGAATCATAATCTGAAACTAAATCCCATTTCGCAGGATTGTGTGCAGAATTAAACAAATCAAAAATATTTATCTGAGTATTTTTCTTCTTATTTGGACATCTATTGGCAAAGTGTCCATGTTGTCCACAAATGAAACACTTACTTTTATTCATAGAGAAATTTTTTCTTCTTCTTCTAAAGATGTATCTGGATCTTTCTTCTTTACCTTTAACAAACTTCTCCTTTAAAGATTTCTTATGACCTTTCCATTTTGATTTGGAAAAATGGCAGGCTGTAGATTTATCTTGTCTCTTCTTTTTTGGTGTTTTATAACATCCACATCTATGTGTTTCATTAAAGATATCACAAATTTGTGGATTGAAAGACAATTTCTTCTCGAGATTATTCTTATTCTTATAACCAGTAAATTGATTCCTTAATATGGTAAGAATATGTGGATGTAGAGCTGCTAAAGAAAGAGAAACAATGGAGATTTTCTGAGTAGCTATTTCCTGAGTGACCATTTCAGGGATTCTACCTTGCATAGAAGCAATGTAATGTCTGAGATATGTTGTGTTATCAAGATCAGGAATCTTATAATAGAGCCCTTGCATGGTACAATAATACTCAGTTAGTAGGTCTAGATCACAGAGTCTTTGACTCATGAACATCTGAGCATAATGTGTTGCATATGATGGTATGATTCCTAATAATTCATGTGATAGTGCCAACAACATAGCTTATAATGGATTTGATTTTTCAAGAAGTTCTATTTGTTGTGTTCTTCCTAAATTTTCCCACCACAAACGAACATTTCCTGTAAATGCCAATGAGATATACATAACTACTTCTCTCCATGAATGTTTAGACTCAAATTTTTCTTTTTAGCCCATGTGTCAATTCTTTGTAGAAGAATCATTGTTTTATTTTTGTCTAAACAATCAAAGTTTATAAATAGAGCGTTTCCAATGCTATGAAAACAAGTTGATTTTTCTCTAATTTCTATGTTGACTAAGTTTTGATCCCAGCGATTGAAAGGACTGGAATGAGGTTGAGATGATACATCTCCTTCTGAAGTCTTGGGAGTTTTGCTAGAAAAATCAAAAGCATCTCTTCTTTTTGTTTTATAAGGTATTTCTCCTAACTCTTCTAAGACAATATCATTTCCTTTGATATCCAAAACTAATTGAGAAAATTCATTGTTAACCAAGGCTAATTTTTCTTGGGCTAATTTAGAACCTTGGTGGATTTTATCAAGAGTAGTTGCATCTGGAGACTTGATAATATTTAAGAATAAAGTATGATAATCTTTTACCCGATGATAAGTAAAATTCGGACCTTCTCTTTCAACTTCTTCAAAATCCGAAGGAGAAGGAGGTCTTGGTATTGCATATTGAAAGTTTGAAACTCCTCTACTGATTGTATTTAGTTGATCTGTAATTTCAACTAAATTTTCCTTATGAGCTTTTAGAAAATCATAATTTTCTTGGTGCAATTTTTTTATATGAGCTTTAAAATCTAAAACATCTATTGCTACATCATCCAGATTCTGTGAAATACAAACTAACTAGTATTTTGTATAATTTAACATCTTAATTTGCTCTGCAGGCTGTGGATCAAATTTAAATCTGAGATGAAGAAACTGTAAATATCCTTGTAGGGTACCATTCTTGAAATGTTGGGTACAATTTCCTGGGTCAAGATTTCTTTCTAAAAGAAGAGGAAAAGTATCCTAATTTCTTCTGGGAATACTGTGCGTTTTTATATATTTAGTGGGAATTAAGATTTTTATACAGTCTTTACAGTCAGGATGTTGGCCTTTATGATCTGAAGATGACGATTTTGGAGAATCAAGTATTTTGTATCTTGCTTATTTTTAGATTTTTTCTTGGCAATATTCACAATTATATGAAGAAACTGAACCATGCTTCTGTACATGTTGATGAAATGGAGTAGAAGGTATTCTCATACTAGAGGAACGGGAGAACTGATAAATGGGCTCCTTTGGTAAAACCATAGCAGGACTTATATTTATCTGAGGGTTTTTCATTTATGACTTAATTTTAACAAACCTGATTTTTCTATAACCATCTGAGATTTTTATCATTTGCAACTGATTTGAACCTGTTGAAAAATGAGGATATTTTTGGGTTATGGGGATGTATGAACTATCCCATTCTGAAGGTAAAGATACTTCAGAAAATCCAAGTTGAAGAGGCGTAGTGTTGCTTGGTCCAACTATGACACCTTCCTTTAGGGATCTCTTAATGAGTTTGGGATTTATGGGAGGCATGGTAGTAGTTACAAATCTAAGACAGATAGAAGTATGTAACTGTGCAATATGTGTGTCAGGTGCAACATCAAATCCTGAAAAATGAGTATAGGCTTGAAGAAAATTATTGCTGTAGGGATCTATCAAAGAGACTTGATATCTTGGGACAAGGGAAGACCATACTGGACCATTATTTAATGGACCCTGAAAATAGCCTAATAGTGCATCATTAAAATTATGGAATTTGGAGTCTAATACACAATTTAAGCAGGATGTGTTTAGTCCTGGTCTAACCAATGGATTAATACCAAACTGCATCATGCCAATATGAACATACTTAATTCCATTCTCTAATCCCCATGCAATATCTTCTTGATTTATTAATGGGATCTGATATATTAGTTTACCAACTGAAATAGGAATATTTACAAAATTAAATCTAAACAAACTTGCAGCTTTAAACTTTAACATAGGTAATTCATATATTTTTTCAACATCAACCTTATGAAGTGTCCAATTGGGTTGAGGGTCGAATTCCTGAGAGACTATACGAGAATTATAGGTTGGGTCTTGTTCTTTCTTATTAAGCAATTTTAAGAAATACCATTTTTTTCAAGTGTTTCTTTTCTATTGTTCGCACTAGATTCCGAGTAACCATCCATTGTAAAGCAAAAGAAAATATTATGCACCTGTAAATAGAGATCGAAAGAACCTTGAATGCAGATAGCCTAGAATTTCCTTGAACACAGTGACTTACACCCTTTGTGCCAATCAGGAGGCCTCGCCGTCAGCAATCCAGAACACACTAGAACTTAACGAGTTGAAATACAAATACACAATATAACTCTTCCTCACAAAAGACGAAGAATCTAGCTCAGATACCACAATTTATGCAAACAAAAAAATGAATACAAACTATTCACCAAACAAACGACACCATAGATATTATATTCATAAAAGTTTGACAAATAAATTCTCTCTCCAAAACCCAATGCCTTCTATAGCCTCCAAACCCCTCCTCCTTGAATCTAATAGATAAACACAAATATTATCTAAATATATTTGAAATGACTAAAAGTATTTACATAGTAGATATTCCAGATAGGGAATCTATGGAAGTTGTACTATGACATCATTAAAGTTAATACACAGTAGATATTCCAGGCAGGGAATCTATGAAAGTTGTACTATGACATTATTAAAGTTAATAAACAATAGATATTCTAGACATGGAATCTACGAAAGCTCGACTTAAAGTGTCTTTACATAATGGAGATCCTTCTTCATGGTAGATTCTTCAAAAGATAGTGGGGAATTTATACAATAGATCTTATGTGATCTTATCCTAATATGACCCTTTAGGGCTTCTGTCAGAGTCATATCTGCTTAGTGGAGAATAAATTTCATCATTAGAGGAATTTTGATGGTTCATGGTTTGAACTCCTGGAATGATTTGATCAAGCCATTGTGGAGAATATTGTCCAAAGCATGCATAGAAAGGACTAAATCTCAAATGATGATCTAATTCAGTTTCATGTAGAAAAGTGTCTCCTATAAAATCTACAGTTAAATAGAATTCATGTTGTGAGGTGATAGTTACTGTTATGGCTTGAAAAGACAGACTGAAGGCAAATACGTCATAGACTAGTGCTCCTTCTTGAAGTTCAATTCTGAGAAGATAAATGGTATCTCTTGCCCTTACATTAACTAGCTTTGAGCTTCTAGGAGTGAACATAAAGAATAAAATATTCATCTGTGAAGTCCAGTATTTGTAACTGCTCATGATATCCTCACAATACATATAAATAAAAATATTTTTGTGATTCCTAGAAAATTGGAGGATTCCATAATATTCATACCAGGAGATAGAGGGATCAAAAATATAAACAATCCACATATCCCTAGGAGGTCTTGTATGGCCAAAGTAAAGATGAATATTACTGAGCATATTCCAGTTGATATTATAAGCTAATATTCCTCCTTTGGAGTTATAACATTTACAAGGGATCAACTATTGTACTTCTATAGGAATTGATTTAATCTTCTGAGAGAAACATTCTCAACAATACTAGTGTAAACGATTTGAACATAATTCGATTTGAAAATTTGTTCTCACTGATTTTGAGCTTTCACCTTTTTCAAAAAACTTAATATCTTTGATGTTTCCTTCCCTGATAAGCATTTTTGCAAGATAATTTTCCTTACCAGATTTGTAGATTATATCAAAATCAAAACTGTCGAACCATAATGCCCATATTAATATCCCGGAGTTTCCTTGTTCTAACAGTATTTGGTTAGAAAGAATCCCTTTCATATGTTTAAGATATGTTTTGACTGTAAAACAAACACTTGTAAGGAAAATATGAAATATTTTAATACCTCTTTTGATGGCTAAGGTTTCTTTGTGAGAAGAAGGATATCGTTATTATGTTTTTGAAAAAATACCCGAAGTAAAAGCACCTACTTCTTCTCTCTTCTAATGTTTTTGTAAGAGAATTGCAGCCCAAACATCATTAGAAGCATTTGTCTCCAAAATAAAGGGATAATATGGATGAGGCAAAGAAAGAGGAGGTAGAAATTTTATCTTTTGTTTGATTGCTTTGACTATTGCTGTCATTTTTAATATCCATGTAGCTCCTTGTTTGAGCCTTTGTTGAATAAATTTAGTATCTGCTGCTTGTTTTTCATAAAAAAATCTGATATAATTGAGACATCCTAAAAATATTTGAGTCGTCTTAATGTCTGCAAATTGATTAGGAAAGTTAAGCAAGATTTTCAAAACATGTTCCTGTAAAATAATTCTCCCTTGAGAAATGGTGAGGCCAAGATAATTTATCTTAGTTTGTGCAATGACAAACTTATCAGTTCTTGAAGACAAGACTAGGCCATGGTTGTATACAAGATGATAGAATGCTTCAAGATGTTTGTTATGTTCATGAAGATCTCTATTGAAAACTAGTAAATCATCTATGTATACTATGAAAAAATAAAGATGTCGAAAGATATCTTACATCGTTTTCTAAAACTTAGAAGGGGCATTTTTTAGCCCAAAAGGGAGGACTGTCCATTGGTACTGGCCACCTGGAACTACAAACGCAGTCTTGTAATTGTCAGAAGGCTCAATTCCTGTTTTCCAAAATCCACTTTTGAGATCAAATTTACTAAAAACATTGGCTTTAGATATCTTTGCTAACAAAATTTATTTGTTAGGAAGAGGATACCTGATAGGACTAAAAGCATCATTTAATTATTTTTAGTTTATCACTAACCTTTTCTTTCCCCTTTTCTGCTCAGAATGCTTATTCACATTAAAAGACAGACATGCCCATGGAATTTTTGATGGTTCAATCAAACCTCTACTAAGAAAATATTGGATTTCTTTCTTGCAATATTCTTGTTCTGATGGGCTCATGTGATTAGCAGATGCTTTCTGAGTAGTCTTATTTGCATTCTCTTTATATGGAAGAGTGATGAAATATTTATCTCTGAACCAGAATGCATTAGGAAGTTCTAACATGTAGTGTGTTTGGATCTTTTGAACATTTTCTTTCAAAACTTGGGGAGCATGAAGATCTGCATTTTTAAAAATCTTTTGGATTTTTTTTAGATCTTTGAGTGTAACTTCTAGATTTTCTAACTGCTTGTCTAGATCAATCTTGATGATGTAATTGCTTTTGACTAGAATTTTTACCTGTGCTAACTGGACTATAAAAGTGATTACATCTTTATCAACAATTAATGGCATATACTTCTGTACAAATTCCTGTCCTAAAAGGATGTCAGCACTTGTTTCATAATTATACAATGTAACATATACAACAGAATTATTTAACAAGATTGGAAAATCTGGAGCAACATGAGAAATCTTCATGAGTTGATGATTTACAGCCTTGAATTGGATCTGTGTAGGCTACCAAAAATAGGAAGGAATAGCTTTGTATTTGAAACAACTACTCATTTCTCCTGTGTCAATATAGGGATCTAGATGATACAATTTATAACCAGGGATCTTTATTCCGATGGAGATAACCATTCGATCTCTAATTCCACTTATATTTCTTATATCTGGCTCTTGGTATTCAATAAGTTCGGTTGAAATTTGGAGTGGAACATCTGTTGCTTGATAACACATGGATACAAACTTAGAGTTAAATTCATCCAATAATTGCACATCCTTCTGAATGTCTTCAACAATTTTTATCGTAATATCTCTGTTTTTTCTAAACCTTTCTTCTGGCTAACTGACCTGTTTTTCTAGAGTTCCTCTAATTGAAATATAACCTTTTGGTAGATCCTCTCCTTTCTTTTCTGGGAGTAAGATTTTTACTGGTGGAGTATTCTTCGTTAATTTAACAATTATTCTTTGTAATCTGTTTCTAGGGATCAGCAGATTTGGCAGAAACTTTTCTAATTCTTGTTGCAAATACTGGATTTCATGAGAAACATTAAACGCTGAGAACATCTTAACATATAAAATATATGTACAATCATCACTATCAAAATCTGTACAATCAAGTGATAATTTCTAAAAATTCTTTATACCACCATCACTTTCGGAATCTGAACTATATATAGATATGCATTCTGCAGAAGAATCATAATCTGAAACTAAATCCCATTCCGCAGGATTGTGTGTATAAATAAACAAATAAAAAATCTTTATCTGAGTCTTTTGCTTCTTATTTGGACATCTATTGGCAAAGTGTCCATGTTGTCCACAAATAAAACACTTACTTTTATTTGTAGAGACATGGTTTCTTCTTCTTCTAAAGATGTATCTAGATCTTTCTTCTTTACCTTTGCCAAACATCTCCTTTAAATATTTCTTATGACCTTTCCATTTTGATTTGGAACAATGGAAGGTTGTAGATTTATCTTGTCTCTTCTTTTTTGGTGTTTTATAACATCCAAATCTATGTGTTTCATTAAAGATATCACAAAGTTTTGTACTGAAAGACAATTGATTCTTGAGATTCTCCTTATTATTATAAGCAGTACATTGATCCCTTAAGATGGTAAGAATATGTTGATGTAGTGCTGCCAAAACAAAGAGAATCAATGGAGATTTTATGAGTAGCTATTTCCTGAGTGATCATTTTAGGGATTCTACCTAGCATAGAAGCATTGTAATGTCTGAATATGCTATGTTATCAAGATCACGAATCTTATAATAGAGCTCTTGCATGGTACAATAATACCCAGGTAGTAGGTCTAGATCACAGAGTCTTTGACTCATGAACATCTGAGCATAATATGTTGGATCTGATGGTATGATTCCTAAGAATTCATGTGATAGTGCCAATAGCATAGCTTCTAATGGATCTGTTTTGTCAAGAAGTTCTCTTTGTTGTGTTCTTCCTAAATTTTCCCACCACAAACAAACATTTTCTGTAAATTCCCATGAGATCTGCAAAACTACTTCTCTCCATGGCTGTTTAGACTCAAATTTTTTCTGTTTAGCCCATGTGTCAATTCTTTGTTTAAGAATCACTGTTTGATGTTTGTCTAAATGACCAAAGTTTATAGACAGAGCGTTTCCAATGCTAGGAAAAGAGGTTTATTCTTCTCTAATTTCTATGCTAGCTAAGTTTTGAGCCCATCGATTGGAAGGAATGGAATGAGGTTGACATGATACATCTCCTTCTGAAGTCTTGTGAGTTTTGCTGGAAAAATGAAAAGTGTCTCCTTTTTTTTTAGAAGAGCTTTCTCCTAACTCTTCTAAGACAGTATCATTTCCTTTGATATCCAAAACTAATTGAGAATATTTATTGTTAACCGAGGCTAATTTTTCTTGGGCTAATTTAGAACCTTGGTGGATTTTCTCAAGAGTACTTGCATCTAGAGACTTTATCATCTTTAAGAATAAAGTATGATCATATTTTACCTGATGGTAAGTAAAATTCAAACCATCTCTTTCAAATTCTTCAAAATCTGGAGGAGAAGGAGGTCTTGGTATTGCATATTGAAAGTTTGAAACTGATCTACTGATTGTATTTACTTGATCTCTAATTTCAACCAAATTTTCCTTATGAGATTTTAGCAAATCAATATTTGCTTGGTGTAATGTTTTTATATGAGCTTTGAAATCTAAAACATCTGTTGCTATATCATCTAGATTCTGTGAAATACAAACTACTGGAAGTTTGTATAATTTAACATCTTAATTTTCTCTACAGGTTGCGGATTAGATTAACCTCTTTGATGAAGAAAATATAAATCTCCTTGTAGGGTACCATTCTTGAACTTTTGGGTACAATTTCCTGGGTCAAGATGTCTTTCTAAAAGAATACGCAAAGTATCCTGCTTGCTTATGGGAAGACTGTGCATTTTTATATCTTTAGTGGGAATAAATATTTGTATACATTCTTTACAGTCAAGATGTTAGCCTTTATGATCTGAAGATGAAGATGATGGAGAATCAAGTGTTTTGTATCTTAGTTCTTTTTGTAGTTTTTCTTGGCAATATTCACAATTATCTGAAGAAATAGAACTATGCTTCTGTACATGTTTATGAAATGGAGTAGAAGGTATTCTCATACTGGAGGAATGGGAGAACTGATAAATGGGATCCTTTGGTAAAACCATATCAGGACTTAAAGTTATCTGAGGGTTTTTCATTTCTGACTTAGTTTTAACAAACCTGAGTTTGCTAGAACCATCTAAGCTTTTTATCATTTGCAACTCATTTGAACCTGTCGACAACTGAGGATATTTTAGGGCTATGGGGGTGTATGAACTATCCCATTGTGAAGGTAAAGAGACTTCATAAAATCCAAGTTGAAGAGGCGTAGTGTTTCCTGGTCCAACTATGACACCTTCCTTTAGGGCTCTCTTATTGAGTTTGGGATTTATGGGAGGCATGGTAGTAGTTACAAATCTAAGACATATAGAAGTATTTAACTGTTAAATATGTGTATTAGGTGCAACATCAAATCCTGAAAACTGAGTATAGGCTTGAAGAAAATGATTGATGTAGGGATTTGTCAAAGAGAATTGATATCTTGGGACGAGGGAGGACCATACTGGACCATTATTTAATGGTTCCCGAAAAATGAATAATAGTGCATCATTGAAATTATGGAATCTGGACTCTAGCACACCATTTAAGCAGGATGTGTTTAGTCCTGGTCTAACCAATGGATTAATACCAAACTGTATCATGCCAATATGAACATACCTAAATCCATTCTCCAATCCCCATGCTATATATATATATATATATATATATATATATATATATATATATATATATATATATATACATACATACATACATACATACACACATACATACATATACATATATATATACATACATACATACATACATATGTTAGCGCTCGAATATGCCACAGGCTGAAGAAGGCAAAACTCGAGGCAACATCAAACCAAGCTCAGCCTCGTAGCTAGCCCTATGAGGACAGGAGAGGGCTCTCTCCGGGTCAAACTCAGCAAAAGGTCTTCAAAGGGGCTGAGATGACCTATAGTGAATACTGATCTTAGGCTAGTAAATAGATATGAAAAGGGGTATTTGATAAATGATGGGTTTCTGGGTTGTGTGGGGCAAAGACAGCAAGAGTAGAGATTAAATGAAAAACACAGATTATCTCCTGAGGCAAGATAAGCATGAAGTTTAACAATCAAATTGGAAGTATATGGAGTGAAAGACAGCCGAGAGGCCGAAAAGGGCATATATAATGTATCCTTATCAGACAAAAGAAGATACACAAATACTGAACGCTCCTCCAGGGCAGAGCAGTAAACTGGATTCTCGCCTTCTACTTAAAAGAATTCATATAGAAATGATTATGAAATGAAACAGTAAACATAACAAGGAACGTATGAGACAAAGAAGAAACATATGTCAAATGTCATACCACAGGAATCTCAGGAACCAGAGCTGTATCTTTTCATTAAAATCTCTGTCACAACTGTACAATAAAAGCTCTGTTTTTCTCCTACACCAGCTTTCAGAATTATTCCCCCCCTCATTACAATTGATTTACAATGTATAAATAAAACCCTGCTAGGGGAAAACAAATCGACCCCAAGACAAGGGATTTGTTTTAATTGAAATTGCAGAAATAGAAAAAACTATTCTTCTGTTCTAAAAACAGACCAATGTTTCCCTTGAAATCTTCTGATGGCCAATTAAGAGACAAATATTGTGAGCGCAGATCTGAAGTCTTTAATGGGAGATCGAATCCTATTGCTGTGATGAATATCTTCATTTCAAATTAGCCTTTCGATTTCTGACTGCCACGTTACATTTGTCATTTGGATTTTAATAAAAATAGCCTCTAAAATTATTCCAATTCCAGCGCATGATGACAACTGTGCCCGGAGAGGTTTGCATGGTTGCAAGATAATGTTGCAATTATCAATGGAGGAGGAAAATCTTGCAGTAATCCGTTATCGAGGAACAACTGGAAATCAGTAGTGCGCTTTTTCCTAAGGGATTGCCACGCATGTTCAATCATAATTCTGAAGCAACTTCAAGTCAACACCATTAATCTCATTTGACTTTCCATATGCTTGCCTTAACATTTTAACAAGTTTAGGTGAATGCAAAACTTTCTCCGTGATAGCAAGGAAGTCGCCATTTATTAAGTAACTGAACAAGGAACTCAGCCTTTGTATGTGCAAACAATTCACTGATAACTTTTTCTTCATTAGGATCGGGATCCTTGAGAACCCAACCTATGTCTACAAGTCACTCCAAGATACTCTGCCTCTTTACCAAATTTTGCTCGCAAATATCAGAACCGGAACTTCCGATAGCAAGCCGGATTTCAGAACTTCCTGCTCGAGCATTTGAAACTCGGAACAAATTTTCTCTGACTCTCCACAAAAAACTAATTATATTTGCTGGAACATTTCTGGTTTTGAATCACGGACAAGAAAGTGTCAGTTTCCACATATTCCAGACGCAAAAACTGAACTTATCTGACATCGGAGCTGAACCTGCAATAACTATGGTTGAACGTTCTACAGGTGCTTGTTCATTGACCAAGTGGAGAAAACCATCCATATGCACACAAGTTCAAGGAGACATGTTGCAGAAGTCTGATGAGTCTGTAGCAAGTTATTGGAGGCGTTTGAGCTCGAAATCGGACGCAAAGAAAAATTTTCTGGGCTCTGTCACTGTATGGGTAGCGCCCGACAAGTGGGTAGCGCCCGTGTTAATTAACACTGGCTATGGAACTTATGTGGGTAGCGCACCTTATGTGGGTAGCGCGCACCTCCAAACACTGTCCACGGCTATGAAAACACGGCTTCGGCCTTCAAGAACACAAATTCGACTTCTACCTTGCGGATTTCTTGCAAATGATTTTGTTTGCCATGTTTTATATATGAAGAAAATATCTCATCAAATCAGATTTGATTTAAATTTGTTTGCTAACCCACTTTATAATGTTTCAGCACTTTGACATTTGATCTTTTAATACAACGCTTCTCTTTTGGCATTTTCTGAGTTTGATTGATGGCTCTTCTGTTGATTGTTTTGCAGGGATAGGAACTGATGAGTCCTGGCAAGGTGACCAGGGCCAACTTTTGACATTTTTCATGAGGGCAGACTTTAAAAATATACTTATTACAAACAACTAATCTAACAATTTCTTCTCCAAAACAGGGTTTTGGAGAAGAATCATCCTTTTGATCATTGAAACTCCTGAAATAATAACTCACTGAACCTTCCTTTGGCTTGCACTTGTTATTGAAGCACTTCTGAAGACAAAACCCTGGACTCAAGAATTAAAATGACTCTTTTGATCAAAATGGCATTTAATGACTGCCAGTGACGGGAAATGAACTTTGGAGAATTTGATTATGACCAGGGACTGACAGGACCGTGTCTAACAACATACATATACATATACATATACATATACATATACATATAGGGGTTCTTCTTTCTTTACCTTTTTATGGTAAGGATTGACCCCATCCTTATATTACATTCTATGACCTTGGCATAAAATATTCAATCTAATGCACTCTGTGGTTTAATACTTCAACTGATTTATGGGTCATGGATTTCCTTGCTCCACACTTGAGGCGACATATGACCATTTTGTGGGGACCATTTCTTGGCCATGTGGCTTGACTTGATTGATGCATGAATGGGCCCCCCACCTACCCTCACATGCCTTCACATGGAAGTGAGTAATATTTGAATCAACGGTCTTCACTTGGTTTTGGAATTTAGCGGTGCTAGATACAAGGGTTTATATTAGGGTGGAAAAAAACTTTGCACCAATTCATTTGGTCATTTTATGTTTTGGAAATACTACTAAAGTGTCACTTAGCTCCACTATTAGGTATTGAATTTCCACCACTACTAGTTAAATTTAACAGTTGTCATCCCCCGTTCTTTCCACGCATCATCTCGTCTACTTCAATGGAGACACATTTCAACTCCATGTGGAAAAATTGGTAAGAACATAGTATAGGTCTACCTTTTTTATGCATTTCATCAATTCATTTTGTCATTATATTGGATACTCTCATTTAAGTAGTTAGCTTCTTGGCCATGCAGGTTTGGTAGGAAATAATTCCCTGAAAGACACCGAGAACATCTCAGTCTCCTTCATGGTGATTTTTATTTGTTAGCGCGTTCCCTTTCTAGGTAGATTTTATCTCCATTCTGCATCCATATGGTGCTTTTATTTATTTAAAAATGTGGTAGGGTTTATATTAACCCAATTCCTTCTCTGTGCAAGTGTTATGAGAGAAAAAAATGTTTACATAAATCTCTTCTTGACAAGGGTTGGCCCTCTTTAGGAAAATTATTTTTACTTTTAAAACTCTTAAGCATTAACCTACTTCTCAATTTTTTTCTAGTTATTGTTTGTGCTCAACCTAGTGTTCCTAAGTTGAGTTCATTAATTGTCAACCAGGGCTAGTAAACTGCTGAAGTGTGGTGCACTATATGTGCCTAGGTATTTTTTTCTCACTACGTTATGTTTAGTGTTTTTATGATGTTTTTGGTTTTATGGTTTTATGTTAAAAAGGAAAGGAACTAAATGTTGGAAAAGAGAAGTGGATGGATACACTAAAACAGAGCAAAGTCTATTCTAAACTTGTGTATGGCACTAAAGAACAAAAAAAATGCAAAGCTTGATAATGACTCCTAAATCACAACATGAATTCAGTAACTCAGAGCATGAACTTATCAAATTCAGTCATTAGAGATGTATTGGAATAGCTTGGGAAAAAGGACAAGTGCAATGCAAATGAGGTTCTCCTAAGTTAAACAATTATCTTACAATATTACAAAGAATCTCATCCATGGCTAGAGGTTTATTGGAACACAATTTAGAAAATATTACTTGTAGCACAATAAGATTTCTACTCTAAATCAACTTGCAATGCTAATATTAATCCATTCTACAACTTCAACTTATCACTACTAAGCCTTGTTCGAAAATTAAAGATTTTCTAGAATAGTTTTGGGAAAAAGGCTTATGTATGAAATTGCAAAAGATTGCAGAACAATCAAGGCCTTAAACTGATATCATTAATTCTTGTTCATGTAAAGATGTATAAATAGAAATTCAAAACAAGATTAATTTGTAAATAATGAAGGCCGTGAAACCTAGTTTTGATAGCTTACAATGCAATAGATGACACTCAACTAGAATGCAACTGATCAAACTTAACACATAGTGACCAAAACTAAACTAAGATACCATTATCCTAACTTGAAAGACAGTGAAATGGAACTAAACTAAAATTCCACTACTCTAACTTGAAGTACAGTGAACATAGTTAAACTAGAGTGCCATTAAGAGTTAAACTAGAGTGCCATTATCAAACTTAAAACATAGTGACAGAATTGAACTAAAATGACATCTACCTCCGGAGTATTAACTGAGCTAAAATGAAAATAATTCTGTGGAATACTACAGCCCTACTTTGTTTAATGTGAGTAATGTTTTAGAACAGCTTGTAAAAACAAGTCTGGCTGTATCACTCCATGCATAAAACATAAAATATAAAATTCAATAGAACGCAGTAAACTCTGAAACACCACCATAGCTATGTCTCATCCGAAATTAGTGATATTTTGGAAGAGATTAATAAAAATAAGACTAGCTGTATCAACTGATGTCATTGAGCACGAAAGCATAAAACTCAAAGAAATGTAACTAACTCCTAAATACTATAGTTATGCCTTATTCCACATTAGTAGTCTTTTGGAAGAGTTCATAAGAACAAGACTAATCTGTAGCATCCAATTCAAATGAATAAAAACATAAATTATTTAAACTAGGAATGCAGTTACTTATCTAAAACCATATAAACAAGGCTGCTCAGGTAGCAGGGGCCCTCTACCACCGGAGTAGCACGCAAGATCTACTTCAAGATTTAATCAACGCTTTCAATAAAGTGATGCTTCTTTCATTAAAGGATAAATTACTTCAAAACAAAGTGTTTCGGACTTCTAAGATCTAGCAGCCAAAAATAAAATCTAACCTTGTCTCTCGGTTTCCCGAGCCATATTTATAAAAAAATTACATAATCGTATATGAGATAACATAGGGATAAATGTCTTTCCATATTAAAATCAAACTAGAACTCTAATGGTGGTCTCGTAATATGATTAAGGACATCTGGTCTGTCCTTGTCCTATTAGGAATCTATCTCCTAGTTTTAGTTCCCACGTATATAACCACCTACAGAATTCCGTTCAAACTTCGTGGAGAGCAACAAACGATGAGGGGATGATGTGGAATACGACCATATGTGTTTTTCTCTGAGATGACACCTAGAACCTACGTAGACATGAAGACAGCTGCAGAATTGGCAACTAGCTACAGAATGTCTGCATTCTGTAGCTAGGTGTATTCAAAAAGTACTACAACAACGAAATCATGAAAACAAACAAGTTAGTTATTATATTCATTCTCAAAGCAATTTTAACTAATCTTATTGATCATTTAAGCCTGAAATTAATAATGGACAAAGGAAATGAAGTGGAATGTGGTGGAAGAGAAAAACATCTTTGGAGCTTAACATACCCCCACTGCATGGTTCTTGCATGTCCTCATGCAACTATTCCATGAAATCTGACACCTCTGCAAGGACATCCAACCCTCTTCTTCTGCTTTTCCTGGCAGTCAAAGGCCTTCTGGGCTTCCTTATGACTAACTTGAATCTCAAATTTATTAATGCCCTACTTAACTTTTTATTTTTCTTCTTCAATTTTTCACTGGCCTTGTACAACTTTTGCATTAGTAGAGACAGAGTTGAATTCATATCAATTTTCAGTTTAACCTGTTCTCTTAGAATTTCATTCTCATTCTTGATATGCCTGTTGAGTATTTCTAACTCATATTTATCTCTCCTTAGGATATCAACTACAGATTTTGGTGGACTAGGAGTTCTATCTCTACTTTCTGACGCTCTTTTCTCTAATGTCTCAACATAGTTGTAAATTTCTTGCTGTGCTGGGTCTATTTCAGGAGCTCCCTCATCAAAATCCTCCTCAGTAGGTGTTTCTTCATCCTATATTTTTATGACTCTAGTTTGTTTAACCTTTGTTTTCTTTAGTATTCCTCTAAGTCTGTGGCTCCGTCTTGGTTGAGATGGCCCTTCTCCTTTCTCTCTGGAAAATTTTCTTATTATCCTCTCCCTCTTAAGCTGCTTCTTAATCTAAGCCAATTTCTCAGAAATCATTTCTTCACTACCTTCTTGTATTGTTTTACCAGTTTCAGTTTTGAAGGCTTTCCATCTTCTGCTTCTTTTTGTAGGTTTGTCTTCAGGTGGAGGTTCCTTGGGTTCTTCAAAGTGATTTCTCACTAAGAACTCTTCCCAATTATCTCCCATTTTTCCCAACTGATGTTCAATCAAAATTTTGACTAAACCATGGTGGTATAAGGTTGTTTCCAGAAATTGAACTCTCTTTTGAACACTTGAGGCCATTTTCTTTAAACTATGAAGCAAGTGTTAGAGTCGATCCTTACAGCCCTCCGTCAGAGATCATTTCGCTTTTTGCATATTCATTCTTAGGTGTCTCGCTTGTTCCACTTCGTTGCATTTCGCTAGGAGCATGCCACTGACTGACGAGGGGGTCTGGTTGTCATGTGTTTCCTCATGCTTGTACCTGCAGGGCTATTTAGAAATTCCTAAAAAATCACTAAAGTTCATCATCATTGCATTCATGGTCGTTAAATGATTAGTTTTGTCAAAAATGGTCTTTAGTCCTAGAGTCTAGGGTTTTGAAGTCCTTTGCATACATGTCATAAAGCCCGCAGGCCATGAGGATTGGTTTCGCAAGTTTTATATTTCACGTTTTTATTATCAAAAGTATTTGAAAACATTTCTAGTCCAAAACTCTGTTTTGGAACTAGAAATTGTTTAATTCCATTTTTGTAATAATTGTGTCCATTTCACCATGAGAAGCTTCAATGCAAGCCTCTGATCTTTTCCAAAGCCACAATGCCGCATCCCTGCAAAAGACAACAAGCATTTTTAGTCCAAAGCTCAGAAAAGCCAAAGAGAAACATTGTATTAAAATATCAAATGTCAAAGTTCAGAAACATTATAAAGTGGGTTATCAAACAAATTTGGAAAAAAAAATCTGATTTGATGAGATATTTACTTCATATATAAACATGGCAAACAATCTCATTTGCAAGAGATCCGCAAGGCAGAGGTTGAAATCGAGTTCTTGAAGGCCGAAGACAAGTTTTCATAACAGTGGACAGCGTTTGGAGGTGCGCGCTACCCATATGTGGTGCGCGCTACCCACTTGGTGCGCGCTACCCACTTGAGCGCCACGACCAGTGTTAAATTGAACGGGCGCTACCCACTTGGTGCGCGCTACCCATTGGGCAGGGGCGCTACCCACATAGCAACAGAGCCCAGAAATTTGTGTTTTGCGCCCAGTTTTGATTCAAATCAACTCCAACAACGTGCAAAAAGGTTTTTATCATTGCTCAGTAGATTTTTATCATGCTTGTGATGTTATTGATGTTGGGAAAGAGGCCATGTTTGGAGAAGAATGAATAAACCCTACATTCACATGCAAATTAATTCCTCAAGGGTTTTGGAAATATATGGACAGTTTTATGAAAAGTTTGAAACTCTTGAATGGTAAAAATGCTAATGTCATAGCACGTTGTGTATATCATCCTCACACCCTCAGTTATCATTTTTTCACTGCTGTCATGCCCTTTCATGTTTTTGCACAATTTCATGTTGACTAGTCTATAACCACCATCACCATAATCTTATCACTGCTACCATCACCATAATATTGCCACTGTCATGGCCATTTGTGTCACTATGGTTATTGTCATATTGTCCCTATTCTCCAGTTCATAAAACACAGTCCCATACTTGTTGCCCCTTTGACAAATTTTGGCCATCATTATAAAATTGTACCATGCATCTGCATTTGGTTTTCATTTGTCAAACTCACTTATGATCGAAACAGTGATAGTTTTCATGCCACTAAAGCAGAGCCATCCTCATTATAATTTTGTTTTCCTGTGATACTTGGGTACATGGGTGACATCTATTGGGTTTTGAACATACATTAAAACTTTTCTTTCACTGCACCTATATCAGCATCCATATTACAAATATCTTGTTCAAAGCCATGTCAGAGACATAGTCAGTTTATGAGCAGGAGTCGGATAGTGATTCCACAGCAGAGGGAAATGTGCCACGGAGGCCTCACAGAGGTGGAAAAGGTGGTAAACATCTCAAGGAGGAGCCTACTTCTTTGGCTCAATTGCAGGCATGTCCGCTTGCAATGGATTGTTTTCGGGTTCAGTCATGTTTTTGATTCTGTGAAATGATTTCACAAACCCAGCTTCATCGTGAACTAGCTCGCCTGTTTTTTCTACATTTACGTGATGGCCGTGTAAATCTCGCTGGAGTAGATTTCATTCTGTCACCAATGACTATTGCTCAGGCCACTGGCATACCAAATTTAGGAGAGGAATGGAACAAACGTCAGCAGTTAGAGAAATTCCACTATGAGCCATACATCAAACCTGGGTATATGAGGCACTTGGGCAGAGTTTTTCATTTCAGATTCCTGAGGGATGAGTTTGCACCACTGATGAAACTCATCATTCGGTATTTCAGTTGCGAGGGCAGATTCTCGCGTCTCTTTGCGTACCATGTTCGTTTGTTGATGCACTTCACGAGGGTATGTATGATGAACATTCCGTACTTCATGTATCGCAACATAGAGAGGATGATGATTTTTGTACAGAAGAAGAGCCCAGCACAGCAGCATAGAAGTATATATCATTACGCTTTGATCAAGATCATAGTGTTACATCAGTTGGCACAGCAGGGCATCGCTTGGGAGGATTTCATCTCCCGTGACTTTTTCACAGCGTCACAGCCGCCTCCCAAGGTAGTTCATGATGCGGGAGAGCCTTTACACCAACCTGACATTCCTGAGATTGAGCATATTAGTGCTCCATTGTACGTGACATACTAGCGAGGCCACAGAGCTTTATTTCCAGCTACACGGCGAGTATTATCTCCACCCAGGGTGGAAGGGGTCTCACCGTCTCCATCAGCAGAGCGAGTATTATCTCCACATGATGTGGAAGGGGTCTCGCCTTCTTCTTCAGCACAGGTACAGATCCAGGACAGGGGCAAGAATCCCATGCATGATGAGGGCCCATCAGGAGGCCGGGACACAGATTTCACGATCATTGATGTTGATGCGAGCTCTCCTAGCTCGAAACTGAGGGAGATCATCCAGGAGCAAAGAGACGAGAATTACACGCTGAAAGATAAATTGCAGAAGGCTCAGTGGGTGATAAACTATCTGGAGTAGCGCAACAAACAGCTAGAGGATGAGCACACACTTTATGAGTTGCGTCGAATCCGTGAGGATCGACAATTGGCCTGGAAGAGACCAGGTGATATGACACCAGTTGAGCGAGAGAATGAACTCACGCATGTTAACATTCATTTGGAGAAGTTGTTGGAAAAGGCCAACAGAGAGAAAGACATGCGTCATCACATGAAAGGCCATTATTGGGCTCGCATGCATGTCGGCAAAGTGAGAATGAAGATTCTGAAGAGGAGGTTGAGCGAAGCACTAAAACGGCGGAAAAGGCCTGATCCACTCCGGATTTTGGCCGAGGCTTCATTGGCTGGGCAAGATACATGATGGAGGGTCTTCGCTCCGAATTTGAAAAAATTCGGAGAAATTTTTGTCATTTTGAAATATTTTGGTCTAAAAACAGGTTTTTCAGCTATACGGGTAGCGTGTCCATATGCTCACTTTTTTTCGGGACACTTGCTGAAGGAAATATTTGCATTTTTGGATTTTTCATGGTAATTTATGCATCCTCAGGCATTGCCGAAGCATTTCATCATATTCTGGATGGTCAAAAAGCTCAAAAACACCATGAAAACCACCTTGCTGCCATCTTTTGCACCAGCAGGAAGTACTTCTGGGAGAATGAAGTTTTGGAGGGGCAAATGAGCTCGAAATTGAGAAATTCCACTTGGGTTGGATAGCCAACATCCAGGGCTTTCCAACGAGATATCATGAGCTCAATTTGGATGCCAGGAAGTGCCTAAAATCAGGTTGAAAGGTGCGCTACCCACTCAGCTCAGGGGCGCTACCCACATAGATTTTTGACTGAATTTTCAACTTCCAGCTCAGAATTTCGGCCAGTTGGGACCAGTTTTTCTTGTGGATGAAATTTTTGGGTTTTCATGATGTAAATTGATGGTTGACATGTAACTTTGGATCATTTTTACCTATTCTAGAAGATTCACTCTCAAAAAAGTGAAAATCATGTAAATGAATCAGTTTCCACTCTTTTAGAGGCAAGTTGTTAGCTGCCTAGATTTTAGCTCATTGATTAGAATTTATTGGAACTGCTCCTAGAAGGAGGATTTCGACCCCTAGAGGTGTGTGGAGGGGTTAGAGTGATCTATATATTGTAATTTCTGAGACATTCTACAGGTTGGACTCTTGGGAAACTTTTGGCACTATTGTACATATTTTTCATATTTTGGCTAAGGAAAGATCAGAGGTTTTGCGGCACCTGTTGGGATTCTTGTGGCTTTCTGTTCTTAATGGTGTTTTATCTCAGTTTATTGTAATTTCCTTCATGTTTTATGTAAGCCATTTCTCAGTTATGCTTCTTAAATTAAATGAATGAGTAGATGAGGTTGAATCCATTGTTCGCAGTGCTCTGCCTTTGAATTCATTTAGTTTTTCATGTTTTCGCCTGTTTGAAAAGGATCCATGTTCATCCTTGCCCTTTTCAGCTCCTTGTCTTTCTGATCCATCCATATATCCAATCAAAAGCATTAAGACTATTGCCTACCTCACCCCAACTCGAATTCTGCAAAGATCTGGCCTTATCCCCGGACCCAAAATTGTTTTTTCCCATTTCTCCAACGAAAACCCAAAAAATCAAAATCAAACATTCCTATCTCTTTACTAGCCTAAAATAAGTATTCATTGTTCATTATAAGTCATCTCAGCGCCTCTGAAAACCTTTTTCCGAGATAGACCCGGAGAGAGCCCTCTCCTGTCCTCGTAGGGCTAGCTACGAGGCTGAGCGTGGTTTGATGTAGCCTTGAGTTTTACCTTATTTCAGCCTAGGGTAGATTTGAGCGCCAACATAGTGGCGACCATACTAGGGAATATAAAATCTCAATGGTTTGCTTGTTGATGTGTTTGTTTCATGAGTCTTAGACGGAGTCTGAAGTCACGCCAGGTAGCTTTCGAAACGCTTTTGCCATGCATAAGCGGTAGTGTTAGAGTCAGCCCTTGCTGCCCTCCGTCAGTGATCATTTCGTCTTTTGCATATTCATTATTAGGTGTCACACTTGTTTCACTTCTTTGCATATCACTAGGATCATGCCACGAACTGACGAAGGGTTGTGTCATCTTGTGTTTCCTCATACTATACCTGCAGCGCTATTTTAAAAAAAAAATTTCCTCAAAAAATTATTCATAGTTATTGTCATGATATATGAGGTCATTAAAATTGTCAATAAGTGTCCTAGGTCTTGGTGTCTAGGGTTTTTGAGTCATTTATACACTAGTCATAAAGCCTGCAAGGTGAGGAAGGTCCAGTACTTGAATTTCTATTTTTATTATCATCAGCATTTTAAAAAAAAAATATATTTCTAGTCCAAAACCCTGTTTTGGAACTAGAAATTTGTCATTATCATTTTGTAATAAATTGTAATTGTTCCGCCATGAAGACATTGTAAAAGCAGACCCCTGGTCTTTTCTCTAGCCAAGATAGTCATATCCCTGCAAGAAGACAATAAAATCATTAGTATCGACCACAAAAAGTCAAAGGAAATTTGTGTTTGAAAAAGCCAAAGTGAAAATTACAAAAACATTTGTAATATGGGTTTTGAAATTAGAGTTGAAATAAAATCTAATTGTGAAGATATTTGTGAGATTTATAAAGCCAAGCAAGTTTATTTGAACCAAATTCATACCTCCCAAAACGTATTTGCAAAGTTGAAGGCCGATTTCAGACTTTTGAAGGGCGTAGACAGAGTTTTAGGGCTGCGCGACCCAACTTGAGGCAGAGCGACCCACCTGGGCTGCGCGACCCACGCAGACTCAGTTCAGCACTGTGGGTTTGCAGGTGCGCGACCCACCTGGGCTGTGCGACCCAAACAGAGCCTGCGCGACCCACGCAGACACAGAGTTTTGGAATTGAGTTTGAGCGCCCAGATTGGCTCGGAATCGACTCCAGTTGCCCTCAAAACAGGTTTTCATCAATCACTTGGGGTTTTCGAACATATTTGTGTCATCATAGGTGGTTTCTAATATGCAAATGAAGGATTTAAAACCCCACTGTTATAAGATTATTGTTTTCAGGGTTGAAATGAAAATGAATGGTGTAAAGAGTGTGTTTGCTATCTTAAACAGTGATATGGCCAGCCTTCTATATAACATCAAAATCAATTTGCTATCATACCCATAATACCACTGCTACCATTGTTAGTGTTATGCCATGTTTAAACCCTTTGAGTCACATTCCTCATGTTTGTAATGAGTCACATTGCCCAATGTTAGCATATGCTCATGTCTTTGTTTCAAATAGCCCATTGAAACCTTTATGGTCATAACTTGTAGACAAACATATCACTGTTAATACCATGCTCTCCTTTGACTAGATGTGTTCAAACTTTTGAAGGTTGCCTGCTCCTATTTGGTCAAAATTTCATTTGCATTCAAAACAGAGATGGTGCCTTTTCAGTCCATTTGAAGCAGAGATTTTATCCATAATTTGATTCCTTGATGGTGTTTTGACGGTGGGATATTGATTGAATGTTAAACATACGTCCTAATCTTGCTTTCACTGCATTCATATCAACATACACATTGCCAAAGGTTTGATCAGAGATATGTCAGAGACAGAGTCAGAATATGAGCCAGGGTCAGGCAGTGATTCGGTGGCTGAAGGTAATGTGCCACGGAGTTCCCGCAGAGAAAACAGAAGTGGTGATCATCGCAGAGAGGAGCCTACTTCTTTGGCTCGGTTGTAGGCATGTCCATTAGTTATGGATTGTTTTCGATTCTTGTCATGTTTCAGATTTTGTGAGATGGTTGTACAAACCCGACCTCATCGTGAATTAGCACGTCTGTTTGTTCTTCATTTGCGGGGTGATCGGGTAAGCCTTGCTGGGGTTGATTTCATTGTATCACCTTTGACTATTGCTCAAGCCACTGGCATACCGAACATAGGCGAGGAATGGAGCAAGGGTAAGCAGTTAGAGAAGTTTCACTATGAGCCATACATTAAAACTGGATATGTGGCTTACTTGAGCAGAGTTTTTCCATTCAGATTCTTGAGAGATGAGTATGCACCATTCATGAGGCTCATCATTCAGTATTTTAGTTGTGAGGGCAGGTATGCTCGTCTTTTCTCATATCATGTTCGTTTGCTGATGCACTTCACAAGGGTGCGTATGATGAATATTCCGTATTTCATACACCGCAACATAGAGAGGATGGTTACATTTGTACGAAGAAAGCCGAGCCAGTCCCCGGCTGATACACAATATCCTTCGCTTTGATCAAAATCTTGGTGTCACATCAGTTGGCAGAGCGGGGCATCACTTGGGAGGACTTCATTTCTAGAGACTTTTTCAGAGTGCCACAGCAGCCTCCCGAGGCAGTTTATGAGGCAGGAGAGCCTTCACACCAGCCGGACATGCTTGAGGTTGGGCATATCATTACTCCTTTGGTTCAGACATATCAGCGAGGCCACAGGGCCTTATTTGCAGCGACACGGCGGGTACTATCTCCACGCGAGGTGGAAGGGGTCCTGCCGACTTCATCGACACGGCGAGTACTATCTCCACGTGATGTGGAAAGGGTCTCGCTTTCTTCTCCAGTGCAGGTACAGGTACAAGACAGGGGCAAGAGGCCCATGCATGATGAGGGCCCATCAGGCGGCCGGGACACCGATATGACAGTCATCGATGTGGATACGGGCTCTCCTAGCTCGAAGCTGAGGGAAGTCATCCATGAGCAAAGGGCCGAGAATGACCAGCTGAAAGACCAGTGCAGAAGGCTGATGAACAGATTAACCCTTTGGGCTTGAGCACAACAAACAGCTCGAGGATGAGCTCACATTTTATGAGGTGCGCCAAATCCGTGAGGACAGGCAGTGGAATCGAAAGAGGCCCGGTGACATGACACCAGCTGACAGAGATACTGTACTCACGCGGGTGAATATACATCTTGAGAAGCTTTTGGCGAAGGCCAACCGAGACAAAGACATGCTTCGCCACATGAAAGGCCATTACTGGGCTCGCATGCATGTTTGCAAAGCGAGGATGAAGATCATGAAGAGGAGGTTGCGCAAGGCACTTCGACGGCGGAAAAGGCCTAATCCACTTCGGATTTTGGCCGAGGCTTCATTGAATGGGCAAGACACATGATGGAGGACCTCCGCTCCGAATTTGGGCAAATTCGGAGAAAATTTTGTCATTTCCAAATTTTTGGTTTTAAAAACAGGTTTTGTAGCTAGGTGGGTCGCGCGCTCATGCGCTCGCATTTTTTTGAGGCACTTGCTGGAGGAGATTTTTACATTTTTGGATTTTTCATGGTTAAATATGCATCCTCTGAAGTCAACTTAGCATTTTAACAAAATCTGGATGGTCAAACAGCTCAAAAACACCATAAAAACACCTTGCTGCCACCTTTTGCACCAGCAGGGAGTACCTCTGGGAGAATGAGTTTTTGGAGGGTCAAATCAACTCCAAATTCAGAAATTCCACTTGGGTTGGAAAGTAGACATCCAGGGCTTTCCAACGAGCTATCATGAGCTCAATTTGGATGTTGGGAGCTACCTCAAAATCAGCCTGGAACATGAGAGACCCACGCAGTTCAGGAGCGACCCACCTAGAGATTTTTTTTTGAGTTTTCAGCTGCCAGCTCAGTATTTCGCCTATTTTGGACCAGTTTTGCCTATGGATAGAATTCTTGGGTTTTTATGATGTAAATTCATCTTTGGCATGTAACTTTGGCTTGTTTTTATCTCTTCTAGAAGATTCACTCTCAAATGAGTAAAAAATCATGTAATGGATCAGTTTCCACTCTTTTAGAGCCAAGTTGTTAGCTGCCTAGATTGTAGTTCCATGATTAGAATTGGTTGAAACTGATCCCTGAAGAGGGAATTCGACCCCTAGAGGTGGGGAAAGGGGTTAGAGTGATCTATATATTGTAATTTCTGAGGCATTCTACAGGGTGGACTCTTGGGACACTTTTGATACTATTGTACATACTTTTCATATTTTGGCTAAGGAAAGATCAGGGGTTTTGCGGCACTTGTTGGGATCCTTGTGGTGTTCTGTTCTTGATGATGTTTCTAATTTGTTTACTGTAAGTTTCTCCTTGTTTAATGTTGCCATCCTTTCATTATGCTTCTGAACTAAATTGAATGAGTGAAATAAGGTTGAATCCATTGTTTACAGTGCTTAGCCTTTGAATTCAGTTAGTTCTATATGTTTTCAGCTGTTTGGAGAGGATCCAAGTTCTTCTTTGCCCTCTTCAGCTCCTCGTCGGTCTAATATATCCATAAAATCCAATTCGAAGCATCAAGATCATCACCTACCTCGCCCCAGCTTGAACTCTGCAAAGGTCTGACCTTATCCCCGGACCCAAAATTTGTTTTCCCATTACTCCAGCGAAAACCCAAAAAACCAAAAATCAAACATTCCTATCTCTTTACTAACCTAAAATCAGTTCTTATTGTAAGTCATCTCGCATTCCATTGCTTATTTTCTCGAGATTGACGGAGAGAGCCCTCTCCTGTCCTCGTAGGGCTAGCTACGAGGCTGAGCGTGGTTTGATGTAGCCTTGAGTTTTACTTCATTTCAGCCTGAGGTAGATTTGAGTGCTAACATAGTGGCGACCATACTGGGGAAAAACTCAAAACGTTTGCTTGTTATAGACGGAGTCTGAAGACACGCCAGGTAGCCTTCGAAACGTTGTTGCTATGCATCGGCGAAGTAGATAAACGCTGCTTCAGTCGATCTCCGGTATAACTTGTAATCGTAGTATTTAACTTGTAAATTGCCCCAGTACATGTATCAAGTTCAGATCTGATCGTTGATGGTGAACAACGGTCAGACATCGCAAGGCTGAAATCATTCACCTGGTGACTTCATTCACTGAAAAAATCCAGAAATCGATGCTTCATGGTGATTTCACTGCAGGGAGATCAGTAGCTGTGAGATTTTCAAGATGGACCGAATCACGAGAAGATATGCTCCCATGAGCCGAGATCACATTCCAGGTTTTCCGAATAAGATGCCCAAGGTAGATTGGTCAAGGAATCTGCCTACGTTTAACAATGATGGTAAGAAGAATGCTGCTTTACATTTGGTTAGATTTCATATGCATATTCGCAAGTTGAAAGTGGATTTTCCTGAAGATTGTTTGATGAAGATATTCCTAGCCACTCTGGAAGGTGAAGCCCAATCTTGGTATGAAAATTTTCCGCTGGCCTGTATTTATTGTTTAAAGGATTTTCATGCCCTGTTCATTGAAAGATATCAAGTATCTTATCCATCGTTAAATTTAGTTCATGATTTTTGCAAACATGCTTCTACTTTTATTGAAAGCCTTGAGAAATATTATGAAGATGATAATTTCATGGATGATGAGATCATGGAAGCATTGTATGAAAACCCATTTCAGCAGCATAAAGACGATCATGAAAATTTGCAGCAGGATCAAGATTTTAGTGTGGTGGAAGATGAAGGAGTTTTGAATCTTGATAGTCAGCCGGAATTATATGAAATGGATCAGCAGTATGAGGAAAATTTGTATACTCCTTCACTTGAAATCAATGAAGACAATCACTGTTTGAGCAAAAGAAAACAAAAGGTATTATCTCCTCTGTCTGAAGATGAGATAGATCAGCTATTGAAAGGTCATGTTCCAGCTCAAGTTAACACAGATCTACAGTGTGCACATGGTAAAGAAAGTGATGGTGGAACTTCTTCCTTTTCTGAAATGGATGACAGTCCTGTAAGCAACTTTATAGATCAGCAGGTTGAAGTTGAAGTTTGCCATATGGTTGAAAATGATGAAAGAGAAGAGCTTGTTTCATATCTGCCCACAGAAGAAGACAGCATGCCGGGAACTCACGTTTCAGTTTCAGATTGTGATAATGACCAGCCAGCTATTTCAGATCTACATTCAGATTGTGATGACCAAGCATATCTTGTGCTGAAACCCATCAAGGAGAATTCTGCTGTTGAGATCATCCGGAAAGAAGAAAACAAAGGTATGGATTCAAATTTTTTCAGTTCATTAGAACACCGCCTTCAGAAAGAAGTAATTCAGTCAGTTCATGAACAACGAGATGAAATCTGTGTTCAAGTAAGTGAAACAATTCCTTTGGATGAATTTATGGTAGATGATAGGAATGTCATGTTTGGGTTTCAAGAATCATCTAAAGTTTCTTTTCTCATGATTGATGGATGCAATGAGGAACATGATAATCTGACTGTCATATCATATGAAGATGACCTACAATACATTCATACTATAGAAGATCAAAACATTCAGGATTTCCATTCAGTTTCTTCTTCATATGTTTCATGTGTTGAAATTTTTTCTCAAGAGGAGAGCTGCTCATCTACCTGTTCAGAATTTTTTCAAGCCCAGGAACATATTATTACTGAAGTACATGATGAAGACAGATCAAAATCAGAAGAGAAAGACACCTTGTTTCTTCAGCAGGAGGTAAATCTTCATGTTTTTCAGGATCCAATGGCAGATTTGTTACAGTCAACAGTGAAAGTGATTATTGCAGTGTTCAGTGGTGAAGGAGATCATGGTCAGCTATGTTTTTGGATGCCCAATTATCAGTTTGTATTGTTGACCAGGAGATCTGATCGGGAGAATCAGTCAAGAGGGCATCTACTGGTTTGGTTACATTGGAAATCCCACTATACATGATTGTACATATTTCATTAGTATGCAGGTGGTTGTCATCATGATTCCAAATCTTGATGGACTGCTGCCTTTTTCCAAAAGCTTTGTAAAGTCTTGTTTTAAGTCAGTCATGAGTCATTTGTGTTTGGTCTGTTGAGTCAGTTTTTTCAAGATTATTTCAGTTTGCCATCGAGTCGGTTTGAGTCAAGTTTTCAGTCAAGTTTTCATTCAATAAATGTGTCGAAGGTTTGTGTTATCTGTTCAGAATAATGATTCCATCGCCCAATGGATGAGAGGCACTGTCTGACTCCCCCAGAGATCTGCTGTTCTTGGCATCTCCATGGAGCCACCATCCTCATTGGAGCCAATGTTAGAGTCAGCCCTTGCTGCCCTCCGTCAGTGATCATTTCGTCTTTTGCATTTTCATTATTAGGTGTCTCACTTGTTTCACTTCTTTGCATATCATTAGGATCATGCCATGAACTGACGAAGGGTTATGTCATCTTGTGTTTCCTCATATTACACCTGCAGCGCTATTTTAAAAAATTTTCCTTAAAAAAAAATTATTCATAGTTATTGTCATGATACATGAGGTCATGAAAATTGTCAATAAGTGTCCTAGGTCTTGGTGTCTAGGGTTTCTGAGTCATTTATATATTAGTCATCAAGCCTGCAAGGTGAGGAAAGTCCAGCACTTGTGATTTCTATTTTATTATCATCAACATATGTTAAAAAAAAATACATTTCTAGTCCAAAACTCTGTTTTGGAACTAGAAATTTGTCATTATCATTTTGTAATAAATTTGTAATTGTTCCGCCATGAAAACATTGTCAAAAGCAGACCCCTGGTCTTTTCTCTAGCCAAGATAGTCATATCCCTGCAAGAAGACAGCAAAATCATTAGTATCGACCTCAAAAAAGCCAAAGGAAGTTTGTATTTGAAAAAGCCAAAAGTGAAATTACAAAAAACATTTGTAATATGGGTTTGAAGTTTGATTTGAAATAAAATCTGATTGTGAAGATATTTGTGACATTATAAAAGCCAAACAAGTTTATTTGAACCAAATTCATACCTCCCAAATCGTATTTGCAAAGTTGAGGTCTGATTTCAGACTTTTGAAGGGCGTAGACAGAGTTTTAGGGCTGCGCGACCCACCTTGAGGCAGAGCGACCCACCTGGGCTGCGCGACCCACACAGAGTCAGTTCAGCACTGTGGGTTTGCAGGTGCGCGACCCACCTGGGCTGCGCGACCCAAACAGAGCCTGCGCGACCCACGCAGACACAGAGTTTTGGAATTGAGTTTGAGCGCCCAGATTGGCTCGGACTCGACTCCAGTTGCCTTCAAAACAGGTTTTCATCAATCACTTGGGGTTTTCAAACATATTTGTGTCATCATGGGTGGTTTCTAATATGCAAATGAAGGATTTAAAGCCCCACTGTTATAAGATTATTGTTTTCAGGGTTGAAATAAAAATGAATGGTGTAAAGAGTGTGTTTTCTATCTTAAACAGTGATATGGCCAGCCTTCTATACAAAATCAAAATCAATTTGTTATCATACCCATAATACCACTGCTACCATTGTTAGTGTTATGCCATGTTTAAACCTTTTGAGTCACATTCCTCATGTTTGTAATGAGTCACATTGCCCAATGTTAGCATATGCTCATGTCGTTGTTTCGAATGGCCCATTGAAATCTTTATGGTCATAACTTGTAGACAAACATGTCACTGTTAATACCATGCTCTCCTTTGACTAGATGTGTCCAAGATTTTGAAGGTTGCCTGCTCCTATTTGGTAAAAATCCCATTTGCATTCAAAACAGAGATGGTGCCTTTTCCAGTCCATTTAAAGCTGAGATTTTATCCATAATTTGATTCCTTGATGGTGCTTTGGCGGTGGGATATTGGTTGAGTGTTAAACATACATCCTAATTTTTCTTTCACTGCATTCATATCAGCATACATATTGCCAAAAGTTTAATCAGAGATATGTCAGAGACAGAGTCAGAATATGAGCCAGGGTCAGGCAGTGATTCGGTGGCTGGAGGTAATGTGCCACGGAGTTCCCGCAGAGAAAACAGAAGTGGTGATCATCGCGGAGAGGAGCCTACTTCTTTGGCTCGGTTGCAGGCATGTCCATTAGCTATGGATTGTTTTCGATTCTTGTCATGTTTCAGATTTTGTGAGATGGTTGT
Source organism: Pinus albicaulis (assembly GCA_034641835.2). NCBI lineage: Eukaryota > Viridiplantae > Streptophyta > Pinopsida > Pinales > Pinaceae > Pinus > Pinus albicaulis. The sequence goes on along the minus strand of CM076580.1, from coordinate 1,340,821,602 downwards.
ACAAACCCGACCTCATCGTGAATTAGCACGTCTGTTTGTTCTTCATTTGCGGGGTGATCGGGTAAACCTTGCTGGGGTTGATTTCATTGTATCACATTTGACTATTGCTCAAGCCACTGGCATACCGAACATAGGCGAGAAATGGAGCAAGGGTAAGCAGTTAGAGAAATTTCATTATGAGCCATACATTAAAACTGGATATGTGGCTTACTTGAGCAGAGTTTTTCCATTCAGATTCTTGAGAGATGAGTATGCACCACTCATGAGGCTCATCATTCAGTATTTTAGTTGTGAGGGCAGGTATGCTCGTCTTTTCTCATATTATGTTCGTTTGCTGATGCACTTCACAAGGGTGCGTATGATGAATATTCCTTATTTCATATACCGCAACATAGAGAAGATGGTTACATTTGTGCAGAAGAAGACGAGCCCAGTGGAGCAGTACGGGAGTATATATCATTTCGCTTTGATCAAAATCTTGGTGTCACATCAGTTGGCAGAACAGGGCATCACTTGGGAGGATTTCATTTCTAGAGACTTTTTCAGAGTGCCACAGCAGCCTCCCGAGGCAGTTTATGATGCGGGAGAGCCCTCACACCAGCCGGACATGTTTGAGGTTGGGCATATCATTACTCCTTTGGTTCAGACATATCAGCGAGGCCACAGGGCCTTATTTGCAGCGACACGGCGGGTACTATCTCCACGTGAGGTGGAAGGGGTCCTGCCGACTTCATCGACACGGCGAGTACTATCTCCACGTGATGTGGAAAGGGTCTCGCTTTCTTCTCCAGTGCAGGTATAGGTACAAGACAGGGGCAAGAGGCCCATGCATGATGAGGGCCCATCAGGAGGCCGGGACACCGATATGACAGTCATTGATGTTGATACGGGCTCTCCTAGCTCGAAGTTGACGGAAGTCATCCAGGAGCAAAGGGCCGAGAATGATCAGCTGAAAGACCAATTGCAGAAGGCTCAGTGGGTGATTAACTATTTGGAGCAGCGCAACAAACAGCTCGAGGATGAGCTCACATTTTATGAGGTGCGCCAAATCCGTGAGGACAGGCAGTGGAATCGAAAGAGGCCCGGTGACATGACACCAGCTGACAGAGATACTGAACTCACGCGGGTGAATATACATCTAGAGAAGGCATTTGAAGACGCCGGGAACAAAGACATGCTTCTCATGAAAAGTGTCGGCTAGCATGCATGTTTGCGAGGATAGAAAAGATCAAGAAGAGGAGGTTTGCGCAAGGCGCCGACGAGCGGAAAGGCACAAATCACTCGGATTTTGGCGAGGCTTCATTGGTAGGAGCCTGGACACATGATGGAGGACCTCCGCTCCGAATTTGGGCAAATTCGGAGAAAATTTTGTCATTTCCAAATTTTTGGTTTAAAAAACAGGTTTTGTGGCTAGGTGGGTCGCGCGCTCATGCGCTCGCATTTTTTTGGGGCACTTGCTGGAGGAGATTTTTACATTTTTGGATTTTTCATGGTTAAATATGCATCCTCTGAAGTCAACTTAGCATTTCAACAAAATCTGGATGGTCAAATAGCTCAAAAACACCATAAAAAACACCTTGCTGCCACCTTTTGCACCAGCAGGAAGTACCTCTGGGAGAATGAGGTTTTGAAGGGTCAAATCAACTCCAAATTCAGAAATTCCACTTGGGTTGGAAAGTATACATCCAGGGCTTTCCAACGAGATATCATGAGCTCAATTTGGATGTCGGGAGCTACCTCAAAATCAGCCTGGAACATGAGCGACCCACGCAGTTCAGGAGCGACCCACCTAGAGATTTTTTTTTGAGTTTTCAGCTGCCAGCTCAGTATTTCGCCTATTTTGGACCAGTTTTTCCTATGGATAGAATTCTTGGGTTTTTATGATGTAAATTCATGTTTGGCATGTAACTTTGGCTTGTTTTTATCTCTTCTAGAAGATTCACTCTCAAATGAGTAAAAAATCATGTAATGGATCAGTTTCCACTCTTTTAGAGGCAAGTTGTTAGCTTCCTAGATTGTAGTTCCATGATTAGAATTGGTTGAAACTGATCCCTGAAGAGGGAATTCGACCCCTAGAGGTGGGGAAAGGGGTTAGAGTGATCTATATATTGTAATTTCTGAGGCATTCTACAGGGTGGACTCTCGGGACACTTTTGATACTATTGTACATACTTTTCATATTTTGGCTAAGGAAAGATCAGGGGTTTTGTGGCACTTGTTGGGATCCTTGTGGTGTTCTGTTCTTGATGATGTTTCTCCTTTGTTTACTGTAAGTTTCTCCTTGTTTAATGTTGCCATCCTTTCATTATGCTTCTGAACTAAATTGAATGAGTGAAATAAGGTTGAATCCATTGTTTACAGTGCTTAGCCTTTGAATTCAGTTAGTTCCATATGTTTTCAGCTGTTTGGAGAGGATCCAAGTTCTTCTTTGCCCTCTTCAGCTCCTCGTCAGTCTAATCTATCCATAAAATCCAATTCGAAGCATCAGGATCATCACCTACCTCGCCCCAGCTTGATCTCTGCAAAGGTCTGACCTTATCCCACAGGACCATTTTTGTTTTCCCATTACTCCAGCGAAAACCCAAAAAACCAAAAACCAAACATACCTATCTCTTTACTAGCCTAAAATCAGTTCCTATTATAAGTCATCTCGCATCCTATTGCTTATTTTCTCGAGATTGACGGAGAGAGCCCTCTCCTGTCCTCGTAGGGCTAGCTACGAGGCTGAGCGTGGTTTGATGTAGCCTCGAGTTTTACTTCATTTCAGCCTGAGGTAGATTTGAGTGCTAACAGGTAGTAGATAAACGCTGCTTCAGTCGATCTCCGGTAAGCTTGTGAATGCAGCACCTGATTTGCGAATCACCCCAGTATACTTGTTCGTTCTAGACCTTTGGATGACTGAGTCTACAAGTCGAAAGGCTGAAGATAATTGATTGTGTTCCTTGAAATTTATCCCGAGAAGATTAATACACTGGCTTCAAGAAGGAATACTAGGTCGAATCCCGACCCTGATCCACCAACGATATTTGAAAATCCAAATCTGATTCCTAGGATTCTTAGAAGACAAGGAAGTCAAGAAAGTTCTGAAAGAGAAAGTCAAGTGAGTTTTGGAAGTTCCAGATCGCTTTCTAGATCTGCATCCTGTCCTGTGAAAATTATATATGTTGATGAAATTCCTTTTGATGAACGGTTTGAAACATCCTTATTCGTAAATTTTTCTGAAACTGAATTATCAAGATTATTTCCAGATCCTTTGTTTTTTGAAGATTTGCAATACAGATTTGTTTCATATCACTTGGAAAGACAGTTGCAAGATTCCATTGTGGCTACCAACACCCCCGAATTCACTGAATCTGCTTCACAAACTCTTGAACCATCTGAAGTTGCATCTAGTTCACGGGTCCCCACTGAACCTTCCTTTATCCCTACCATTCCGGTTCAGCCTGAGATTTCTGATCAGCAATCAGTAGTAGTTTCTCCTCCGTCTCCACCGCATACACCTCGTTCACCTACTGCTCCCAGTCCTCCTGTTTCTCCGAGACAGCAAATTATAAATCCGCCAAGAGTCATGGCAGCCAGATTTGCACCTCTTGCTTTGCCGACCAATTTAGATCCTATGCCTGCTGATTACCAGAGCAAGATTCCCATATTTTATGGCACACCACAGAGTATATCAGCTCAGCAGCATATTGTCCGGATGACAGACTTTTTGGACCTGCATGAAGTTGATGCAGAAAATGTTTCAATGAGATTGTTTGCCCAGACTTTTGGAGGAGAGGTTCATAAATGGTTCAGAGCTCTACAGGCCAGAAGTATCAATACATTGCAAGAACTTCAGACACAGTTTTTAGATCGATGGGAGATGAAAAAAGATCCGCTGCAGATCACTTCAGAGTACACAAACATCAAGCGTAATCCTGGTGAGTCCGTTCAGGATTATATCATCAGATTCAATACAGTGTACAATGCAATTCCAGATGACTTAAGACCGTCTAAAAAGTCAGCTCTTCTTAAATTCCCGGATGGTTTTGATCCGAAGATGGCTTATTCGCTACGTGACAGAGATCCGCCTACCTTAGAAGATATGCAGAAGATTGCCGTTAGTGTTGAGGCGAATCTGAACGACAAAAGAGCACGGTTGAAAGCAGAGAAAAGAGTGACTATAAAGGAAGAGCCTTCCACATCTACATCGGAACCGCCCTGGCTTCGTGAGATGGAAAAAATGTTCAAAAGAATGAACCTTGATAAACCAGAAACGCAGATTCAGAATCCAAACTATCGTGGTCAGCAGCAGCCACAGTTCAGAATAAAGCAGCGTGAACAAAGACCACAAGAGCCGGCAGCCCAACAGCAGATCAAGACACCTCTTTTGCAGAATTTTGTGAGTCAAGATTCAGACGATGATGATGATGTAGCAGGTGAGAAAAATCATTTCTTCACTCTCGACGATTTTCCTATTTATATTACTGAGGATGAAGAATATGGAGAAAGTTCAGCTGCACAGAAAGATGAAGATTTCATTTTAGCAAATGATGCGGAGTTAGAGGAAGAGTCAGATGATTACCAAAGAGGATATTTGAATGCTTTGTCCGCTCAACAAAAGCAATACTCATTGAGAAACCGAGATGTGCCCATAAATCCAATTCAGAAACGAAAAGAAGCTTCAGCACCAAAGGCAGATTCACCGATACCATAGAAGAAAGGAAAAGAGACAATTGATCCCGCAGCTAGTACAGTATCATCAGCAGAAAAGGTAAATCAGCCAAACATAGTGAAAGATAAGGCTGAAAAGAAGGAAGTTCCGGTCAAAGAGGTTGAGAAAGTTTCAGCATTTAGTTTGGAAAATGAAATTTCCAAATTAAAAATATTTATTCCTTTGACAGAGATCATGAAGAACAGCAGCTACCGCGGTCAAGTCTCCAAAATTCTAAACTTTGATCCAATGTTCGATACGGTAAATGTTGAGGATGATCAGCCAGAATTGATTTTCAGGCCTGCATTAGATGGTGAGTCCTCTGACAGTGATGTTCCTCCCTTTTATATCAGTTTGAGGCTACATGAATATGTTTTGCACAATGCCATGTTCGATTCGGGTGCTTCGCACAATTTAATGCCAAAGGCGATCATGGAAAAGTTGGGACTAGACATTACACGAAAATATCATGATTTGTATTCATTTGATTCCAGCCTTGTGAGGTGTATAGGACTCATCAAAGATTTGGTTGTAAGCTTAGATCAAATTCCAACGAAGAATGTCTTAATGGACGTGGTGGTGGCGGACATTCCTCCGCGATTTGGGATGCTCCTTTCAAGATCTTGGGGAGCAAAGTTGAAAGGTACACTTCAGTTAGATTTTTCCTATGCTACAATTCCAGTCTTCGGTCAAATGAGAAAGTTATATCGAGAGCAGAAGATGAAATACATGATAACTAGCAAGGAGAAGCTAATCAATCATCTTGTAAATTATGTACATACCGACTTAGAGTCGTTTGTGTTGCTTGCTGATAGTTTTAATGATATAGATAGTCAATTAGTTCAGGCGGAAGATATACCAGAAATCACTGAGAATTTTAGAGAAGTTCTGCAAAAAGAAAGAAGAGAAAAAAAAGCTACTGTGGAGCAATCAGCTAAAGACAATGGGCAGCAAACAGAAAAAACAGAGCCGGCGCAATTTCAGCATTTAGAGGACGATGAAGATGGTCTTTGGACCATGGATTTTGATGGCGCAGTGGGTAGTGACGGTGCTGGAATTGGTGTTTGGATTCGTAGTCCATTTTCCGCTCCGGATAAGGTTCCAAGCAATGTGAGAGTGTGTTCATACAAACTTGCATTTGACTGTTCTAATAATGAAGCAGAATATGAGGCTCTAATTGTTGGCCTTAAGATTCTTAAGAAGCTGAAAGAGAAAAGGATTGCAGTGTATGGTGATTCAGAGTTGGTGATAAAGCAGGTTAAAGGTGAGTTTTAGGCCAAGCATCCTCGCATGAGGGCTTACCGTAATGCAGTTTTAGACATTCTGAAATTATTTTCTGATCATACCTTGACATGTGTGCCCCGCATACAAAATGGTGTCGCTGATGGACTTGCTAAGGCAGCAAGAAATTTAAAAATTCCAATGAATTCCAGCAACAAGTTCGAGATTCATGTGAAACATCGCCCCACCATTCCAGACAATCAACAATGTTGGCAAGTCTTTCAGGATGATGAGGAGATTAGTGATTTTCTGCAGAATAAGGGTAAGTTTAAAGACACCTCCATAGATACAGAACATGATGATGGTAATGATGACATACAAATAAAACAAATGGAAGTGCTGCAACTTAAAGATAACATCATTTCTAAAGGATTGATTCCATTGGAAGAACTGTTTGACCAAGACGATGTAGCCCGCAAACCGACATTGAGGCCAACGGAGAAAGGCGTTGAGGAGGTAAATATTGGGACAACTGAGAATCCAAAGATGGTAAAGTTATCAAAGTCATTGTCACCGAAGGTAAGGGCTGAGTATGTGAAATTGTTGTCTTCATTTTCTGATGCTTTTGCGTGGGATTACTCAGACCTAAAAACATATGACACTAATATCATTCAGCATACTATCCCCATCAAACCAAATCAGAAGCCTTTTCGTCAAAAGTTGAGGAGAATCAATCCAAAGCTGCTACCATTGATTGAAAAAGAGGTAAACAGGTTGTATAAGTCAGGAATCATTGTGCCTATCCGATTTTCAGATTGGATATCAAATTTGGTGCCCGTAAGAAAGAAAACAGGTGAGATCCGTTTATGTATCGACTTCAGAAATTTGAATAAGGTATCATTAAAAGACAATTATCCGCTGCCAAAAATGGACCATATATTGCAGCGAGTAGTTGGAGCATCAAGGATGTCACTACTCGACGGCTATTCAGGATACAATCAAATTTTAGTGCATGAAGATGATCGTGACAAGACTGTGTTCACCACTCCATGGGGAACGTTTCATTATGCAAAAATGCCGTTTGGTTTGAAGAATGCAGGTGCCACCTTTCAGCGTGCAATGGACATGGCTTTCGTCAACGAGAAAGATGTATTTTTGGTTGTTTACCTTGATGATTTAACCGTGTTTTCAAATTCTGATGAGGAACATTTATATCATTTGAAAGTTGTTTTCCAGAAGTGCAGAAAATATGGCATTTCGCTGAATCCGAAAAAGAGTCTTTTTGCCATGGATGAAGGCAAGCTCCTTGGCCACATCATATCGAAAGATGGCATTCGAGTTGACCCTGCACATGTTGAAGCCATACAGCAGGTTGAACAGCCCCGGAACAAGAAAGAAATAGAGTCATTTAATGGTAAAATGAATTTTCTGCGTCGTTTCATTCCAAATCTTGCAGAGCATCTTAGAGAAATCACAAACATGCTGAAAAAGGACAGTCAGGTAAAGTGGACAGAAGAGGCAGTGAAATCATTCAATTTGGTAAAGATAGCTCTTTCTTCAGCCCCTATTTTAATTAGCCCGGACTACACACAAGACTTCATTTTGTTTTCTTTTGCTTCTGAGCACACATTGGCAGCTGTTTTAATGCAAAAAAGGGATGGAGTTGAGAAGCCCATTGCTTTTTTCAGTCAGATTATAAGGGACGGAGCATTGAAATACAACATTATTGAGAAACAAGCACTTGCGCTTATAAAGGCCTTGAAATATTTCCGTGTGTATATACTGCATTCCCACATTATAGCATACGTTCCTAACACAGCGGTTAAAGATGTTTTGGTACAGGCAGATCCAGAGGGAAGATGGGGTAAGTGGATCGCTGCGTTGTTAGAATACGATGTGGAGATTAAACTGACCAAGCTGATTAAAGGACAAGGACTTGCCAAACTCATGGTTGAAACAAATCTGCATGCTCTAGATATAAATTTGATCGCTGCCATGTCCGATGAAGATGAGGAAAGTACGTCAGTTCAGGTATCTGATATTTTTGTTTCTTCTCCTTGGTATGCTGACATTTTATACGTGCTTCAGAATTTGTCTCCACCTCCCGGGATGCCTAGAAATAAGAGTAGAACATTGAAGTTGAGAGCTGCAAAATTTTGTATATTGAATTCTGCATTGTATTGGAAAGACCCTGGGGGAGTGTTGTTGAATTGTTTGGTAGAGGAGAAAGCTCAAAAAGTCTTGGAGGACTTTCACAAAGGTGACTGCGGAGGCCATTTATTTTGGAAGACCACAGCAAATAATATTCTAAGGGCAGGGTATTATTGGCCTTCTTTGTTTTCTGATGTATTTAAGGCTGTTAAGAATTGTCATGAGTGTCAAATTTTCGAAGGGAAGCAGAAACTACAGCCTTTTCCTCTCAAACCAATCGAAGTTAGTGCACCATTCCAGCAGTGGGGATTGGATTTTATCGGGGAAATCCACCCAGCATCTTCCGGACAGCATAGATGGATAATGACAGCTATGGACTACTTCACAAAATGGATCGAGGTGATTCCCACTCGATAGGCCACGGATGCGGTAATTATCTCTTTTCTTGAAAACAATATTCTGTCACGTTTTGGGTGTCCTAGTAAAACAATCACAGATAATGCAGCAGCCTTTAAGTCTAAGAGGATGGTTGAATTTTGCTATAAGTATAATATCAGTTTGGGACATTCGACTGCCTACCATCCACAAGGGAATGGCTTGGCGGAATCTTCAAATAAATCCTTGGTGAATATCATTAAGAAATTGCTGGAAATTAACAAAAAGGGCTGGCACAAGAAATTAGTGAATGCACTGTGGGTTGATAGAGTAAGTCAGAAAAAGTCTATTGGCATATGTCCTTTCGAGTTGGTGTACGGAATAGACGCAGTTTTTCCTACTTCACTTGCTGTCTCGGTGGTAAAATTGCTTCAGGAAGCTGGTAGTGAGGAAGATCCCATGCAGCAGAGGATTAATCAGATGATTCATTTACAGCAGACACGGGAGGAGGTATTTCAAAATACTTTCAAGTTGCAGGAGCGCATAAAGAAGATATACGACAGAAAGGCAAAAGCAGATAAGTTTCAGTTGGATGAGGTGGTTTTGAAATGGGATGCTCGGAATGAAGATAAGGGAAAGCATGGTAAATTTGAAAACCTATGGAAGGGTCCTTTTAAGATTGCAGCGTATCGTGGTCAAAATGCCTTTCTTCTCAAGGAAATGAATGGAGATGATTATCCTGGAGGACCGATCAATGGTCGGTTGCTGAAGAGATACCACTTCTGAGTATTTTCTGTCGATCTCATCATCATTGTATATATCGTTTTACTTATGTTTTATTGCAAGTGTGTACTGATCTCTCATCTTCAGTCTGGGGCCCGGAGCGAAGGCTATAATTCTGGAGATGGAGGTTGGTTGGTTTGAAGTTTGTCAAGTCAATTCTATCAGTCTTTTCAGTTTTAGAATCGAGTCAGTTTTGGTCAAGTTTCAGTCGCTTTTCAGTCAAGTTTGCAGTCAATAAATGTCTCGAAAGTTTTGTTTTATTTGTTGAAATAATGACTCCATCGCCCAATGGATGAAGGCACTGTCTGACTCCCCCAGAGATCTGCCGTTCTTGGCATCTCCATGGAGCCACCATCCCCATTGGAGCCAATGTTAGAGTCGGTCCTTACAGCCCTCTGTCAGAGATCGTTTCGCTTTTGCATATTCATTCTTAGGTGTCTCGCTTGTTCCACTTCGTTGCATTTCGCTAGGAGCATGCCACTGACTGACGAGGGGGTCTGGTTGTCATGTGTTTCCTCATGCTTGTACCTGCAGGGCTATTTAGAAATTCCTAAAAAATCACTAAAGTTCATCATCATTGCATTCATGGTCGTTAAATGATTAGTTTTTTCAAAAATGGTCTTTAGTCCTAGAGTCTAGGGTTTTGAAGTCCTTTTCATACATGTCATAAAGCCCGCAGGCCATGAGGATTGGTTTCGCAAGTTTTCTATTTCACGTTTTTATTATCAAAAGTATTTGAAAACATTTCTAGTCCAAAACTCTGTTTTGGAACTAGAAATTGTTTAATTCCATTTTTGTAATAATTGTGTCCATTTCACCATGAGAAGCTTCAATGCAAGCCTCTGATCTTTTCCAAAGCCACAGTGCCGCATCCCTGCAAAAGACAACAAGCATTTTTAGTCCAAAGCTCAGAAAAGCCAAAGAGAAACATTGTATTAAAAGATCAAATGTCAAAGTTTAGAAACATTATAAAGTGGGTTATCAAACAAATTTGGAAAAACAAATCTGATTTGATGAGATATTTACTTGGCAAACAATCTCATTTGCAAGAGATCCGCAAGGCAGAGGTTGAAATCGAGTTCTTGAAGGCCGAAGACAAGTTTTCATAACAGTGGACAGCGTTTGGAGGTGCGCGCTACCCACTTGGTGTGTGCTACCCACTTGAGCGCCATGGCCAGTGTTAAATTGAACGGGCGCTACCCACTTTGTGCGCGCTACCCATTGGGCAGGGGCGCTACCCACATAGCAACAGAGCCCAGAAATTTGTGTTTTGCGCCCAATTTTGATTCAAATCAACTCCAACAATGTGCAAACAGGTTTTTATCATTGCTCAATAGATTTTTATCATGCTTGTGATGTTATTGATGTTGGGAAAGAGGCCATGTTTGGAGAAGAATGAATAAACCCTACATTCACATGCAAATTAATTCCTCAAGGGTTTTAGAAATATATGGACAGTTTTATGAAAAGTTTGAAACTCTTGAATGGTAAAAATGCTAATGTCATAGCACGTTGTGTATATCATCCTCACACCCTCAGTTATCATTTTTTCACTGCTGTCATGCCCTTTCATGTTTTTGCACAATTTCATGTTGACTAGTCTATAACCACCATCACCATAATCTTATCACTGCTACCATCACCATAATATTGCCACTGTCATGGCCATTTGTGTCACTATGGTTATTGTCATATTGTCCCTATTCTCCAGTTCATAAAACACAGTCCCATACTTGTTGCCCCTTTGACAAATTTTGGCCATCATTATAAAATTGTACCATGCATCTGCATTTGGTTTTCATTTGTCAAACTCACTTATGATCGAAACAGTGATAGTTTTCATGCCACTAAAGCAGAGCCATCCTCATTATAATTTTGTTTTCCTGTGATACTTGGGTACATGGGTGACATCTATTGGGTTTTGAACATACATTAAAACTTTTCTTTCACTGCACCTATATCAGCATCCATATTACAAATATCTTGTTCAAAGCCATGTCAGAGACAGAGTCAGTTTATGAGCAGGAGTCGGATAGTGATTCCACAACAGAGGGAAATGTGCCACGGAGGCCTCACAGAGGTGGCAAAGGTGGTAAACATCTCAAGGAGGAGCCTACTTCTTTGGCTCAATTGCAGGCATGTCCGCTTGCAATGGATTGTTTTCGGGTTCAGTCATGTTTTCGATTCTGTGAAATGATTTCACAAACCCAGCTTCATCGTGAACTAGCTCGCCTGTTTGTTCTACATTTACGTGATGGCTGTGTAAATCTCGCTGGAGTAGATTTCATTATGTCACCAATGACTATTGCTCAGGCCACTGGCATACCAAATTTAGGAGAGGAATGGAACAAACATCAGCAGTTAGAGAAATTCCACTATGAGCCATACATCAAACCTGGGTATATGAGGCACTTGGGCAGAGTTTTTCCTTTCAGATTCCTGAGGGATGAGTTTACACCGCTGATGAAACTCATCATTCGGTATTTTAGTTTCGAGGGCAGATTCTCGCGTCTCTTTGCGTACCATGTTCGTTTGTTGATGCACTTCACAAGGGTACGTATGATGAACATTCCGTACTTCATGTATCGCAACATAGAGAGGATGATGATTTTTGTACAGAAGAAGAGCCCAGCACAGCAGCATAGAATTATATATCATTACGCTTTGATCAAGATCATAGTGTTACATCAGTTGGCACAGCAGGGCATCGCTTGGGAGGATTTCATCTCCCGTGACTTTTTCACAGCGTCATAGCCGCCTCCCGAGGTAGTTCATGATGCGGGAGAGCCTTCACACCAACCTGACATTCCTGAGATTGAGCATATTAGTGCTCCATTGTACTTGACATACCAGCGAGGCCACAGAGCTTTATTTCCAGCTACACGGCGAGTATTATCTCCACCCAGGGTGGAAGGGGTCTCGCCGTCTCCATCAGCAGAGCGAGTATTATCTCCACATGATGTGGAAGGGGTCTCGCCTTCTTCTTCAGCACAGGTATAGATCCAGGACAGGGGAAAGAAGCCCATGCATGATGAGGGCCCATCAAGAGGCCGGGACACAGATTTCACGATCATTGATGTTGATGCGAGCTCTCCTAGCTCGAAACTGAGGGAGATCATCCAGGAGCAAAGAGCCGAGAATGACACGCTGAAAGATAAATTGCAGAAGGCTCAGTGGGTGATAAAATATCTGGAGCAGTGCAACAAACAGCTAGAGGATGAGCACACACTTTATGAGTTGCGTCGAATCCGTGAGGATCGACAATTGGCCTGGAAGAGACCAGGTGATATGACACCAGTTGAGCGAGAGACTGATCTCACGCATGTTAACATTCATTTGGAGAAGTTGTTGGCAAAGGCCAACAGAGAGAAAGACATGCTTCGTCACATGAAAGGCCATTATTGGGCTTGCATGCATGTCGGCAAAGCGAGAATGAAGATTCTGAAGAGGAGGTTGAGCGAAGCACTAAAACGGCGGAAAAGGCCTGATCCACTCCGGATTTTGGCCGAGGCTTCATTGGCTGGGAAAGATACATGATGGAGGGTCTTCGCTCCGAATTTGAGCAAATTCGGAGAAATTTTTGTCATTTTGAAATATTTTGGTCTAAAAACAGGTTTTTCAGCTATACGAGTAGCGCGTCCATATGCTCACTTTTTTTCGGGACACTTGCTGAAGGAAATATTTGCATTTTTGGATTTTTCATGGTAAGTTATGCATCCTTAGGCATTTCCGAAGCATTTCATCATATTCTGGATGGTCGCAAAGCTCAAAAACACCATGAAAACCACCTTGCTGCCATCTTTTGCACCAGCAGGAAGTACTTCTGGGAGAATTTATTTTTGGAGGGGAAAATGAGATCCAAATTGAGAAATTCCACTTGGGTTGGATAGCCAACATCTAGGGCTTTCCAACGAGCTATCATGATCTCAATTTGGATGCCGGGAAGTGCCTAAAAATCAGGCTGAAAGGCGTGCTACCCACTCAGCTCAGGCGCGCTACCCACATAGATTTTTGACTGAATTTTCAACTTCCAGCTCAGAATTTCGGCCAGTTGGGACCAGTTTTGCTTGTGGATGAAATTTTTGGGTTTTCATGATGTAAATTTATGGTTGACATGTAACTTTGGATCATTTTTACCTATTCTAGAAGATTCACTCTCAAAAAAGTGAAAATCATGTAAATGAATCAGTTTCCACTCTTTTAGAGGCAAGTTGTTAGCTGCCTAGATTTTAGCTCCTTGATTAGAATTTGTTGGAACTACTCCTAGAAGGAGGATTTCGACCCCTAGAGGTGTGGGGAGGGGTTAGAGTGATCTATATATTGTAATTTCTGAGACATTCTACAGGTTGGACTCTTGGGAAACTTTTGGCACTATTGTACATATTTTTCATATTTTGGCTAAGGAAAGATCATAGGTTTTGCGGCACCTGTTGGGATTCTTGTGGCTTTCTGTTCTTAATGGTGTTTTCTCTCAGTTTATTGTAATTTCCTTCATGTTTGATGTACGCCATTTCTCACTTATGCTTCTTAAATTAAATGAATGAGTAGATGAGGTTGAATCCATTGTTCGCAGTGCTCTGCCTTTGAATTCATTTAGTTTTTCATGTTTTCGCCTGTTTGAAAAGGATCCATGTTCATCCTTGCCCTTTTCAGCTCCTTGTCTTTATGATCCATCCATATATCCAATCAAAATCATTAAGACTATTGCCTACCTCGTCCCAACTCGAATTCTGCAAAGATCTGGCCTTATCCCCGAACCCAAAATTGTTTTTTCCCATTTCTCCAACGAAAACCCAAAAAATCAAAATCAAACATTCCTATCTCTTTACTAGCCTAAAATCAGTATTCATTGTTCATTATAAGTCATCTCAGCGCCTCTGAAAACCTTTTGCCGAGATAGACCCGGAGAGAGCCCTCTCCTATCCTCGTAGGGCTAGCTACGAGGCTGAGCGTGGTTTGATGTAGCCTTGAGTTTTACCTTATTTCAGCCTAGGGTAGATTTGAGCGCTAACAGCAAGAAAAAGGGCAAATTGAGTTCTTCTTCTAAGAAATGCATTATCAACCGAATATGATAAACATAGAAGGTACCATATCTTCCTTCACAAGTGATGAATTTTTGCAAAATGAGCAACATGTTCCTCCATTTGTTTTTAGTGCTGAGCTAGGGATACCCTTTTTAAAAATGGAAACATCCATACCTGGTGATTTGAGTATCTGCTTCCATGCCTCGTTATGAAATTCTCTATTCTTGAACCACCTTTCTCCTTGTCTGGGAAATTCTGTTGCTTCTGCAATGGAGGCTTCTGTAATGGTGAATTTAATATCTCCTATCTTGACCTCAGCTTTATTGAAGGACCGTGCAAACGTTTTAGTCACCTCTTTGTGAAAACCACTGATTTTTTCAAAGAATTGCAACCACCCTGCTTGCTGTAACATTTCTCTGATTTGGGGATAACCTTCCATGTACTTAGTTCCAACTAGTTCGGTTCTCACTATGAGACCCATCACTTCTCTTTCCCACCTTCAAATTGTTGCTCCTCTATTCACGGTGACAACAGCTGTTACAGAGATGTTTTTGCCCCACAGATGTTTCCTCTGTTTTACAGACTGAAATGGTTAAGAGTTGGCTACGGGAAAGAATGATATGGGGCGGTTACAGAATGAATATAATGAGGTGAGGATGATGTATATGAGTTAAAAGATATCACGGAAGAAAAGACTGCGGAGATATTTTGTAAAGAATTCAAAATCATCATTAAATGCTTTGGCCTAGTGACGTGACTAATCCAATCACTTCAGCACTTTAACCGTTTAGATTTTTAGATGATGATCGGATATGGGAATTGAAATGTCGGAATAGAAGGAGTTTTATCCAAAGTTTTTACGGGAGGTTTGTTAGGCATGATCAACAAAATTAATTAAAACAACTTTTTGAATTATTCATAACTTAACTATACTAAATTTTTTCATGATATGTCATTATAATCAGAACTTTTACCTTTGCCTTTCCTCTGATTTTTGTGATCTTTATATGCTTTGTTCTCCCCTGAAAATCATTAATTTTTTAGTCTTCATAACTCCCTTGTTTTTGCTTGTTGCCATGGATATGCAGGATCATTTTATTGCAGATCAGGTGATTACTGGACAGTGCCTTCAGGATCTCTGGCTGCAGAATGTTTGTCTAGCTGCAGAATGTCTGATTAGCTACAGAATATCTGACTGATTGCAGAATGTACCTGTAGAAGACTTTGAAACATGAAATGGAATGGTTTGGAGCATGAATGGAATGTTGTATGGAATAAGTGAAAATTGATAATGAAGTATGATGTAATGGGATATAAATGAAGTGAATAATGGAATGAAATGGATCACAACTTATGGAGTGAAGTGAAGTATGAAAAGTAACCTGCAATTCATGATGTGTATTATTCAATTGCAGAAAAACATCAAACTTAAAAATCTGGGATGGAAATGAGGTGGACCATGGAGTGAAATGAATGAAGTGTGGATGAATGAATGAAATGGAGTATGGATGAATCAATGAAATGTAATATGGATGGATGAAATGAAATAGACCATAAGTGAAATGGATCTGCACTTATGATTTTGTAACAACTGCTTGCAGAAAGAACAATTTTGAAAAGCTAGAGTGTCAGAAAGATTCTGATTTTCACTTCACCTTTTCTGTATAAACATGCTAATTAGTGATTAGTTTTCATGTTTATACTTTATTTTATTTTATTTAATTTTATTTTTAATTTTAAAATTTTTTTTTTTTTTTTTCAATAAAGTGATTTCAGAAAATTCAATTAAGTTGATGAAGAAGAAAGATTCTTCTTCATTAACTTCACCTCACTGTTTTCCTGGAACTTCTTGACAAATTCTTCTCTTGAAAGTGGCTTATGATACAACTTCAATCTATGACCATTCACAAGAAAAGTGACCTCTTCTTCATCTATTGTCTTGATTTTTATTGCTCCATTGTCAAAAAATTTCACAATTTCATATGGCCCAAGCCAATGTGTTTGGAATTTACCTTGAAAATCTTTGAACTTTGAATCAAACAAGAGAGCCCAGTCACCTTCTTTGAACTTCTTTTCTTTGATGTACTTATCATGCCATCTAGTCCTTTGATGTTGGACTATACTTTTTTTCTGAACTGCATCTTGTCTGATCTCATCCAATTCATTAATCTGCTCCAATCTATGCTTTTGTGCCTCTGTTAGATCAAGTCCTAACTGAACTGCCATTTTGAAAGTTTGAATCTGGAACTCTATGGGAAACAAAACTTGCTTTCCATAAACAAGTTCATAAGGAGTATGGCCTGTTGTGTTTCTCCATGTAGTTCTATAGGCCCACAAGGCTTCAGAAAGCCTATCTACCCAATCTCTTCTATGTAAATGAACAGTCTTTGTTAGGATTCCTTCAATGACCTTATTAGTAGATTCCACTTGACCATTTGCTTGTGGATGATAAGGAGTAGATTTTCTATGCCTGATTTTGTACCTCTCCATCATTTTCTCCACTAGCCTTGATGTAAATTGAGCTCCTTGATCCGTAACAATTTCCCTTGGGACACCAAAACGAGTAAAAATATCCTCAAAAAGAAAAGTAACTACAGATGCTTCATTAGCAAAAAGTAATGGCTTGGCCTCTACCCATTTGGTAACATAATCAATGAAAACTAATATATATCTCTTTTGTCTTGATGGAGGACTAATAGGTCCTACAAAATCCAAAGCCCATTTTTCAAAAGGTTCAATATGTACCTGAGGTTGTAATGGCATCTCACCTGAAGGAGAAGGTTTCCCCACCCTTTGGCAACTGTCACACCTTTTGACATACTCTTTAGCATCTTTAAACAAGGATGGCCAATAATATCCTAAATTAAGGATCTTATAGGCTGTCCTCTTATCAGCAAAGTGTCCGCCACAAGGTTCATCATGACATGCTTTGAGAATCTCAGGCATCTCATCTTCATGAACACATCTCCTAATGATCAAATTTGTACCTGTCTTGTACAACTCATTAGCAATCCATGAATATTTTGCACTGTCATAAATGATTTTTATTTTATCTCTTGCATTCATTATTGAAGGAAATTTTCCTGAAACTAAATAATTAGCAATGTCAGCAAACCAAGGAGTTTGGGTAGAAATTGCAAAAAGATATTCATCAGGAAATTGATCTTCAACTGGAGTGTTATCTTTGATGTTTTGGAGTCTAGATAGGAAATCAGCTACTGTGTTTTGTTTTCCAGGCCTATCTAGAATAGTAATGTTGAATTCTTGTAAAAGCAATAACCATATTATGACTCTGCCATTAGTAATTGATTTGTTCATTAGATATCTAATTGCAGAATGATCTGTGTGAACAAAAGTTTCATAGCCTGTTATATAGTGTCTGAATTTGTTTATGGCATGAACAACAGCTAAAAAATCTTTTTCAGTTACAGTATAGTTTAACTTTGAAGGAGTCAAATTTTTATTGGTATAGTAGATGGCATAAGGAATCAGGTCTTTTTGTCCCAATACTGCTCCTAGAGCTGTATCAGAGGCATCTGTTGAAATATGAAAAGGTAACTTCCAGTTAGGTCCCCTTAAAATAGGAGCTTCAAAATTTTTTGTTTTCAGGGTCTCAAAGGCTAACTGGCAATCAAAATTCCACTTGAATTCACAGTCCTTAGTAAGCAATTTGAAGAGTGTAGATGCTATCTTAGTGAAGTTTTCTATAAATATTTGATAATATCCTGTAAATCCTAGAAAACTCCTAACATATTTTTGACAACTTGGAATAGATAAGTTAGAGATGACTTCAAATTTTGACTCATCAACTCTAATCCCATCCCCTGAAATGTGATTTCCTAAAACAATTCCTTCAGTAAACATCATAAAACACTTTTCATGACTAAGTGAAAGATTTTCTTCTTTACATCTCTTTAAAACTTTTTCCAAGTTTTCTAAGGCTTCTTCAAATGTGTTTCCATAAACTGTGAAATCATCCATATATACCTCTACACAATCATGTATTAGATCCTGTCCCTAGTACTTCCTTGAAATGTTGTGTAGAAATTAGCCGAATAAATCACTTATTCACTGAAGATTAACCCGATCATACATCAATTTCGAATTGCATGCATAACACATAACCTTCTTCTACAATTAATTGTCACATGCGGAAATAATAGAAGCAATCTCACATCAAATCAATCACACATTAACTCAATATGTATGGGGAAAGCCTATAGCTGAAAACCCCGCAGCTATTGTGTATATTATAATGGAGAAATCATGTAACCAACAAAGTACAATACTCCTCACAAGTACTCAGTACTTTCTCATAAAGTCACACACAATCTAACTCAGTTTTGAACAAGTCTCGGGTTCAAAACTCACTGCTGACTGCCTTGCCTCTATTGCGAAATCATGGCCTGTATATGAAGAGATCCAAGGTTCTAATCCCCTTGGCTTGACTGCGCAATTGTCATGGACAATTCCTCCAAGTGTAATGCAAATCCCATGCAAAACTGATCCTCCAACTGATAGCTTTACTCACCCTTTCATCTACCTCTTCCACTGGTCTCCACTGAACTGATCATGAACTGTAGTGAACTGAAGTGTTCTTGAGTTGACTAATGAGTTAATATTTAGTAAATTAAATATTATTTAATTTACTCCACTCATATATAGTTGATTAGTTAGTTAACTAATCCCAACTAGTTCAACTAAAACAAACAGAACACAACTCCACTATCTGTCCCGTTAACTCCTCCAAAACTCCTGCCACTGAAGTCTAACTGAAGCCAACCATGCAAGATGCCATCAAACCCTAGAAACCACGTGATTCCTTGTGTCAGTTGCATGAGTCACCTCCATGACTCAAACTGAAGTGCGCCAAGAGAGTAAACTGCTGTTTATAGTCAAAATATTATTAAGGGTAAATAATATTTGACTTCCATATTTTTAGGAGATCAGTCTAAAAATAGCCTGGGTCCTAAAAAATAGGGTCTCATCTATTTTTACCGACATGTCGCATACTTCAAGTAGAATTCCCAAATTATGCTCCGTATGCCTAAAAATAGACATAGTCTAAAAATAGACTTTGCGCCAGAATTTGCCTGCGGGCCCACTTAGTGAAGGCGACTTCATTTCACTAAGCTCCATCATCTTGCTGCATTCTCAACACTCCCTCTCAGCAAGATATGGATTATCTACAATCCCTATCCTGCCTCTGTGGAATTCGAACTTGCTCCTGGTGAGCGCCTTCGTCAGGATGTCGGCATCCTGATCCTCCGTGGGAACATATGAAAGCATCATGATCCTCCGCTGAACACAATCTCTGATATGATGGTACCTGATGTCGATATGTTTGGACCTATCATGAAAAACTGGATTAGCCGAGAGCTTGATGCAGCTCTGGTTATCACAAGATATCACCTCCGTAGGCTCCAAAATGCAACCTCGAACAACCCTCGCGAGGATCTTCTCCTCATCCAAATAGCCTCACATGCACGTTTGTCGCCATATACTCGCCTTCCGCTGAACTCGAAAAGCACGATCTCTCGCTTCCCCGCCGTACCAGAAACTCGCTCGTCGACACAATGCCGAAAACTCCCCTCCGGTATGTGCTTCCCGTCCGCGTCTCGCCCAACCGTACCGAAGAAATCCGAAAGCTTCACTCCATCCCCCCCCGTTCTGTACCATAGACCATATCCCGATGTGGCTCTGATATAGCGCAATAGATGCTTGTCCGCCTTCCAAAAGAGCTTGGTAGGCTTAACCATAGCTTGCGAAAGCTGGTTAACTGCATAGCATATATCGGGTCGAGTATTGACCAGATACATCAACGACCCCACCAATTGTCGATAGACAGTGGCATCCACTACCTCCTCCGAAGTAGCATCTCCCTTCCTCCAACCTCCAGGAAGAGGGGTATCAACAGGCTTGCAGCCTTGCATGTTGAACCTCTCCAGAATCTCCCGGGCATACTTGCCCCGAGAAACAAACAGTCCTCCACTGCGCTGCCAAATCTCCAATCCCAGGAAATAATGAAGGATGCCCAGGTCCTTCATCTCAAACTCTCGTGCAAGATCATCCTTGAAGTATCAACTGCTCGTCGCCAGTCAAAATCAGATCATCTACATACAGTACGATGATCAACAGCTTCCCCTCCACCACAATCTGGTACAGGTTTGGATCCGCCTCACTCTTGGAGAATCCAAGCCGGGTGAAGTAGCTGTCTATCCGAGTGTACCAAGCACGAGGTGCTTGCTTCAGCCCATACAGTGCTCTCTTGAGTCGGCACACATGCGACTCACTGCTGAAGATCTCAAAACCTTCAGGCTGCTCTATGTACACCTCTTCCTCGATAACTCCATTGAGGAACGCAGTCTTCACATCCATCTGATGAATGTGCCACCCCATCTGCGCTGAGAGAGCAAGGATCGTCCGTATGGAAGAGTACCTTGCGACAGGTGCAAAAGTCTCCTCATAGTCAATCCCCTCGATGTGTGAGAAGCCACGGGCGACAAATCTCGCCTTGTACTTCTCCACACTCCCGTCAGCCGCCTGCTTCACCTTGTAGATCCATCGCGAACCTACAACTGATTTCCCAACCGGTCTTGGGACAATCTCCCATGCACTGTTCCTGATGATCAAATCATATTCTTCGATCATGGCATCAACCCATGCGGGTTCCTCCACGGCTTCCTCAAAAGAGGATGGCTCCGTCACAACACATTGACTCACAAGAGCCATGTATCCAGTGTACCGATCCGGTGACTGTCTCTGTCTGCGCTGTGCTGTAGGTGGTCCTACAACCTTCTCTGCATCCCGAGCCAGTCGCTCAGCTTCTGTAGTGCGCATGCGCCCTCTGATGGTTGGCGCTGCCTGGGTGGTTTCTTCCACCTACTGAACCTCCTCTTGTGGCTGATCCACATCCGGAAGCTCCTCCTTAGGAACTAACAGCTCCTCATCTGCATGCAAGTGTAGCTCCCTCTCAAGCGAACACTGCATGGCTTTCTCCTCCTGGAATTTTATATCCAGTCGCACAACAGTCTTGCGACTGTCTGGCACATACACCCGATAGTTGTGAGGTGTATCAGTGTACCCCACAAATATTCCAACTTCAGCAGTTGGATCCAGCTTCCTTCTTGCATCCTTCGTCACATGCATGTAGACAGGAGATCCGAAAATCCGCAAATGGGGAATATCAGGCCTCTTGCCAGAATAAGCCTCCTCTGGTGTACTCATGCCAAGAACCTTGTGAGGACAACGGTTCTGCACATACACTGCTGTATTGCATGCCTCAGCCCACAAGTGAAGGGGTAGGCCCTGATCATGCAACATCGCCCGTGCAGCACCCACGATCGTTCTGTTCTTCCGCTCAGCCACCCCGTTCTGCTGTGGGTTATGGAGTGCGATGAGCTCTCTCCGAATCCCTTCTGCGCTGCAGAACTCCTTGAATTCAGCCGAGATGAATTCACCACCGTTATCACTCCTTAGAGCAATCACCTTCTTCCCCGACTCCTTCTCGACCGGTGCTTTAAACTCACAGAACTTCGCGAATGTATCGCTCTTCTTCTGCATGAAGAAGATCCAGCACTTTCGAGAGAAATCATCAACAAAGATCACATAATGCCTGTGCTTTGCTGTCGAAGCAACTGAGAAAGGACCACACACGTCTGTGTGAACTCTCTCAAGGATCGTCGTGGCGCGACTATCCTTCTCGTGAAGGGTGGCTTTCACATACTTCCCTAAAGTACACCCCTTGCACTGATCTGACTGCGCAAGGGTGCCCTTAGGAAGTCCAGTAGAAATCTGCTGCAGAATCTTCAAAGCTCCATGGTGAAGATGGCCCAATCTCCTGTGCCATAGTTCGCCCACATCATCCCGGCTCACCACATCTCCAGCCTTGCATGCCATAGCTGCGCAGTCATCTACCTGCAACTGATAAAGGTTCTGAGTTCGAACCCCTATCTTCCGAGTCTCTCCAGTAGTCTTACTGCGCAGGAAAGCTTTCCCTTCGCTGAAGACCACATCATAACCCTTATCCTCCAACATCGCTACTGAAATCAGGTTCTTCTTCAATCCAGGTACATGCATGACATCCTTTAAGACAAAGGGTTTACCAGACTCCCTCTGAAAGGATACGGTACCGATACCAGTCGCACTGTATCTACCGTTATCGCCCATCTCGATGTGCATACCCAAATCCTTGTCCTCCAGATCTGAGAACAACTCCCGATCTCCCGTCATATGAAATGACGCACCGCTGTCCAAGAACCACACCGATCCCATCACACTTGAAACCAAGCATGCAATCAGTGAAAAGTCAAGCTCGAACTGTGAAGCCAAAGCTTCTCCATCTGCAGATCTTCCAGCTTGCTTGTTCTTCTTCTTCTTTGGACAATTGGTAGCATAATGTCCGTGATCATGGCAGTGAAAACACTTCACTTTCGCCATATCCTGCTTCTTGCCCTTTGAACCAGAATGAGAGGTTTTCTTACCCTTCCCTTCTTTGCTTTGGCAACCAAAGCGCAGTTTTCTTCATCAGCTCCCTTTGATGAAGATCCATCTCGAGTAGTCCTCCTTATCTCCTCCTGCATGAGATCCGCCCAAAGGCGCTCCCATCCCGGCAGCTTCTCCCGACCATTGACACTATCTTGATATGAGTGCCAAGCCTTCGGAAGATCAAGGAGAGCCAGGTCGACCATATCCTCTTCATCGACAGTAACTCCCACACTTCCCAGTTCATCTCTGCATTGAGTGAACTTCGTGAGGTATTTAGCGATACTGTCGCCCTTCTCCATCTTGATGTTCCTGAGCTTGTCTTTGAGCGCCGGCTTCCTTTGGTCACTCTTACTCTGGAATAGATCCGTCAAAGCTTTCCACATTAAATATGGAGTAGCCTTTCCATGCAGGCTGGATACAATATGATCCTTGACGCCCTCCAACAGGATCCTTCGACATTTCGTGATCTTCTTTTGCCATGCATCGACCAGAGCTGCATCAGTGGGCTTTGGGACATACGCATCCACGAACTCCTTCGGACCATTATCTTACGCTAGGGTAATCCATTCGATCCCTTCCATGCCCAACATAGTTAGAGCGCCTTGAGCATATTCGAGTCGCAAACCATTGAAAGAAGACATCTTTCAACACCGGCACCAAGAAAATCAACCTTCTGCAAAATTCGAATTCCAAACTCCAAGCTCTATCGCTTCCGATCTATACTTGAAAAACAAATTATTTCCAAATCAGAGATTGACTGCAAAGGGCATTCACCAGATCTTTCACCTTACAAAGAAGGATGAATATTCCGGAGGCTACCTGGCCCGCATGCAGACTCTGTCCGAGGAAATAAGTTTGCAATCACCGTAATAGACTTCGACAATTAATCTTGCTCCAATACCATGTAGAAATTAGCTGAATAAATCACTTATTCACTGAAGATTAACCTGGTCATATATCAATTTCGAATTGCATACATAACACATAACCTTCTTCTACAATTAATTGTCACATGCGGAAATAACAGAAGCAATCTCACATCAATTCAATCACACATTAACTCGGTATGTATGGGGAAAGCCTATAGCTGAAAACCCCGCAGCTATTGTGTATATTATAATGGAGAAATCAAGTAACCAAACAAGTACAATACTCCTCACAAGTACTCAGTACTCTCTCATGAAGTTACTCACAATCTGACTCAGTTTTGAACAAGTCTGAGGTTCAAAACTCCCCGCCAATTGCCTTGCCTCTATTGCGCAATCATGGCCTGTATATGAAGAGGTTCAAGGTTCGAATCCCCTTCCCTTGATTGCGTAATTGTCATGGACAATTCCTCCAAGTGTAATGCAAATCTCATGCAAAACTAATCCTCCAACTGATAGCTTTACTCACCCTTTCATCTACCTCTTCCACTGGTCTCCACTGAACTGATAATGCACTGTAGTGAACTGAAGTGTTCTTGAGTTGACTAATGAGTTAATATTTAGTAAATTAAATAATCATATCTAGTTGATTAGTTAGTTAACTAATCCCAACTAGTTCAACTAAAACAAACAGAACACAACTCCACTATCTGTCCCGTTAACTCCTCCAAAACTCCTGCCACTGAAGTATAACTGAAGCCAACCATGCAAGATGCCATCAAACCCTAGGAACCACGTGATTCCTTGTGTCAGTTTCATGAGCCACCTCCATGACTCAAACTGAAGTGCGCCAAGAGAGTAAACTGCTGTTTATAGTCAAAATATTATTAAGGGTAAATAATATTTGACTTCCATATTTTTAGGAGATCAGTCTAAAAATAGCCTGGGTCCTAAAAAATAGGGTCTCATCTATTTTTACCGACATGTCGCATACTTCAAGTATAATTCCCAAATTATGCTCCGTATGTCTAAAAATAGACATAGTCTAAAAATAGACTTTGCGCCAGAATTTGCCTGCGGGCCCACTTAGTGAAGGCGACTTCATTTCACTAAGCTCCATCATCTTGCTGCATTCTCAACAGCAGGTGCATTGCACAATCCAAATGGCAACAGTTGGTAAGCATAGGTACCCCAAGGACAGGTAAATGTGGTTTTGTCTTGATCTTCAAGTGCTACTTGAATTTGGTTATAACCACTAAACCCATCTAAAAATGAGAAGTACTTTTTGCCAGCTAATGTATCTAACACTTGATCTATGAAAGGTAAGGGAAAATGGTCTTTAAGAGTAGCTTTGTTTAATTCTCGGTAGTCAATACATACCCTCCATTTACCATTTTTCTTTGGCACAATTACGAAAGGAGAAACCCACTGACTATCTGAAATAGGATAGATAAAGTTGACATTCAACAATTTCTGCAATTCTTCTTTAACAATCTCCCTAAGATTTGGATTCATCCTTCTTTGAGGTTGTTTGATTGGTTTACAATTTTCCTCTATGTAGATGTGATGAGTGCAAGTCTTAGGAATTATCCCTTTCATATCAGTGTACTCCCATGCATATGCAGAAGAATGTCTCTGTAATATCTTGACTAGTTCTTCTTGTTGAGATTTTTCTAGGTTCTTGTTTATGTTCAAAGTTTTGCCTGGAAATATCTCAATTATAGAGCTGCCAAATTTATCCATAGAATAAAGAGACATCTGTATTGACGATAAAAACTCAATGTTGGATTCTTCTTGAAATTGTTCATGTTTTTATTCCGAAGAGGATTCAAAGTTTTCTAAAGTATTCAGAATTTGGCTATCTTCACTAATTTCCGAAATTGTGAAGAGAGGTTGTAAGTCTTCTTCATCCTCTATCCATCGAGTATCATCTAAATCTGTAATTGTCCTTGCTGGAGGATACAAAGTGAATTTCTTAGTTTAACTACCATCAGAGATGTACATATCACCGGATCTACAACTAATGAAAGCATCAGTTGTAGCTAAGCAAGGTCTTCCTAATATAATAGGATGCCCTCCTAGATTATTCTTAGGAGTTAGGATCATGAAATCCACAGGGTACTCCCAAGAATCTAGGGACACTGGAATGTCTTCTATTACCCCATCAGGTTTGATCACAGATCTGTCTGCTAATTGTAATAATGTGGGTGTAAAAATAAGATTAGGAAGTTTTAGTTTATCCATGATTTGTCTACTCATGATATTGATTGCTGCTCCTAAATCAATGAGTGTGTTTTGGATTTCAATTCCATTGATGTGAATTTTAACAACTGGATTTCCTGGGTCTAGATACTTTGGAATAGAAATCTTACCCATCATGATATCTGCTATTTTTCCTTCCAGTTGAATTTTCTTTGTCTCTCTTATTCTTTTTCTTGTTTTCTTCATACTCAACTCCTTTATTGTCTTTGCTAAAATTGGAATTTCCTTGATAGCTTGTAATAATGGAATCTTAATACAAACATTTCTCAGCTCATCTAGGAAATCATAATTAGGCACCATAATTTGTTTTTCTACACCTCTATCAATTTGTAATCTTTCTAGAAAGGGAGGTGTAGGAGTAGATGTTGATGGCTGCTCTAATACAGGAGTTGAAATTATTGGTTTTTTTTTTTTTTGATTTTTCAATGTTTGGGTCCTGAAAAGATGTGTCTTCTTCAAGAATTTTATTTTCCCATAGAGAATCTTCCTCAGAGTTGTCTTGTTCTTGTATGATCACAGAAGGTTTCCTCTTTTCAAGTATTCTTCTAGACCTAAGTTGAACATCACTAAGGTCTAGAGGAGTAATCAAATAAGTTGGGAACTGTTGGCCTTCTATCATGTAGGTGTTCTGAGGATTTTTATTGTTGGGGTTTGGTATGGGTTGAGCAGGCAACTGATTTGTTTTCTGAGGAAATGGTAATGGAAGTGGTTGATTTGGATGTTGTAGATTTTGAGGATTTGGTTGAGGATTCTGTTGAGGAGGAAAATGTGGGTATGGTGGATAGGATGGTGGATACTGATAGTACTGAGAGTATCTTCCATAGGGATTTTGTGAACCTTGTGCCCAAGATTGAGATTGATTTTGAAATTAGGGCCAAGGTTGCTGCCAAGAATTCCAATTTGGTGGAGGTTGATTATACATTTGATCACGGAATCCTTGTGTTTGAGGTCCTTGCCAAGGCCTTCTAGAGACAAAATTGAGAGATTCTGTGGAATTTGTAGGAGTTTCCTCTTGAAAGACAGCTTTAAGACTAGGAAGTGAAGGAAAATTCTTGGTCTCATGTTTTTCTAAAAAAATTACACAAGTCTCTACAACTTTTGCATCCAAAGGACACTCTCTCAAGACATGCTTCTTTCTACATTTGGGACAAAAGATTGCTAAGGCATCAGATTCAAATTTTTGCTTGTTTTGTAATTTGAGGGTGTCTATTTGTTCACTAAGACTCCTTAAGATGTCAGATTTGAATTCATCAAGCATATGCCCTATCTCTGCCCTACTTACTGTCCTAGAAGCAGACTTACTTGCCCTTGCAAGAGTAGGGTCTCTTGGACCTTTTACAGTTTTAGATTTCCCTCTTGAAAGGTTAATAAATAACTCAGATATTTCAGGTAATGTGAGCTGGGATATATCCCCCTTTCCCATCATGTTAAGGATATCTAACCAGTCATCCCTAATTTTTTTCAACAAGAGAGCTTTTAAGGTGTCTTGATCTAAGTTCTCCATTTTTGCTCTTTTGATGTTGTAATGAAATCTCTCCAACAAATCTTCCAGGTTTTCATCTTCTTTTTGTAACATATTAAACACTTCCTCCTTATGATTGATTGGCATACAATAATCCAAATACCTCTCTAGAAATGCTTGTTTCATGTCTTCCCATGTCCTAATAGAACTTTTGATCAAACTCATAAACCACTTCAATGCTGCTCCTTTCAATGTTGAAGGAAATAGTTTAAGTTTTTGAGCATCTTGTAAGTAGTCATAGGTTCTACACAGGACTTCAAATTCAAATAGGAAGGTTTCAGGATCTTTATTTTTAAGTCCATAAAAGTTTGGAAGGACAGAGGGTGAAATGTTTTTCATGGTTGCATTGGTTTCTTCAACTACTATAGGAAACACAAAAGAGATTCCCATTTCTCTTCTACCTCTTCCTCTACCTCCTTCTCCTTCTCCACCTCTACCTCTACCTCTACCCCTCAAAATAGTGTGTGTTCTCCATTAAAGACTCCTCCTCCCCCTTCTTCTTCCATAGTTGATTCCTCTATGGAAGTGGAAAAGTTTGTGTCTCTATCAGGGGTCCTTGAATCTTCTTCTAAGATAGGTTCAGTGGATGAAGTGGAAGGTCTTTCTAATGGAATATCTGATCTTAAGTCTTCTGGAAGTCTAGGATCAGTAACGGATGGAATGTGGGTCTGTGTTAGAGGTGTGCTAGCTCTTGGTCTAGGTGAAACAAGTGGTGTTCTAGGAATCAATCTTCTGCTTTTTATGAATCTACCCCTTGAGTCTCTTTCTCTACGCATGTCATTGTTTTTGGGAGTTCAGAAACAAGGCTACCTAGTTACACTTCCCCGGCAACGGTGCCAAAATGTTTGTGCTCAACCTAGTGTTCCTAAGTTGAGTTCATTAATTGTCAACCAGGGCTAGTAAACTGCTGAAGTGTGGTGCACTATATGTGCCTAGGTATTTATTTCTCACTACGTTATGTTTAGTGTTTTTATGATGTTTTTGGTTTTATGGTTTTATGTTAAAAAGGAAAGGAACTAAAATTTGGAAAAGAGAAGTGGATGGATACACTAAAACAGAGCAAAGTCTATTCTAAACTTGTGTACGGCACTAAAGAACAAAAAAAATGCAAAGCTTGATAATGACTCCTAAATCACAACATGAATTCAGTAACTCAGAGCATGAACTTATCCAATTCAGTCATTAGAGATGTATTGGAATAGCTTGGGAAAAAGGACAAGTGCAATGCAAATGAGGTTCTCCTAAGTTAAACAATTATCTTACAATATTACAAAGAATCTCATCCATGGCTAGAGGTTTATTGGAACACAATTTGGAAAATATTACTTGTAGCACAATAAGATTTCTACTCTAAATCAACTTGCAATGCTAATATTAATACATTCTACAACTTCAACTTATCACTACTAAGCCTTGTTCGAAAATTAAAGATTTTCTAGAATAGTTTTGGGAAAAAGGCTTATGTATGAAATTGCAAAAGATTGCAGAACAATCAAGGCCTTAAACTGATATCACTAATTCTTGTTCATGTAAATATGTATAAATAGAAATTCAAAACAAGATTAATTTGTAAATAATGAAGGTCGTGAAACCTAGTTTTGACAGCTTACAATGAAATAGATGACACTGAACTAGAATGCAACTGATCAAACTTAACACATAGTGACCAAAACTAAACTAACATACCATTATCCTAACTTGAAAGACAGTGAACTGGAACTAGACTAAAATGCCACTACTCTAACTTGAAGTACAGTGAACAAAGTTAAACTAGAGTACCATTAAGAGTTAAACTAGAGTGCCATTATCAAACTTGAAACATAGTGACAGAATTGAACTAAAATGACATCTACCTTCGGAGTATTAACTGAGCTAAAATGAAACTAATTCTGTGGAATACTATAGCCCTACTTTGTTTAATGTGAGTAATGTTTTGGAACGGCTTGTAAAAACAAGTCTGGCTGTATCACTCCATGCATAAAACATAAAATATAAAATTCAACAGAACGCAGTAAACTATGAAACACCACCACAGCTATGTCTCATCCGAAAATAGTGATATTTTGGAAGAGATTAACAAAAATAAGACTAGCTGTATCAACTGATGTCATTGAGCATGAAAGCATAAAACTCAAAGAAATGTAACTAACTCCTAAATACTACAGTTATGCCTTATTCCACATTAGTAGTCTTTTGGAAGAGTTCATAAGAACAAGACTAATCTGTAGCATCCAATTCAAATGAATACAAACACAAATGATTTAAACTAGGAATGCAGTTACTTATCTAAAGCCATATAAACAAGGCTTCTCAGGTAGCAGGGGCCCTCTACCACCGGAGTAGCACGCAAGATCTACTTCAAGATTGACTCAACGCTTTCAATAAAGTGATGCTTCTTTCATTAAAGGAGAAATTACTTCAAAACAGAGTGTTTCGGACTTCTAAGATCTAGCAGCCAAAAATAAAATCTAACCTTGTCTCTCGGTTTCCCGAGCCATATTTATAACAAAATTACATAAACGTATCTGAGATAACATAGGGATAAATGTATTTCCATATTAAAATCGAACTAGAACTCTAATGGTGGTCTCGTAATATGATTAAGGACATCTGGACTGTCCTTGTCCTATTAGGAGTCTATCTCCTAGTTTTAGTTCCCACGTATATAACCACCTACAGAATTCCATTCAAACTTCGTGGAGAGAAACAAATTATGAGGGGATGATGTGGAATACGAAAATATGTGTTTTTCTCTGAGATGACACCTGGAACCTGCGTAGACATGAAGACAACTGCAGAATTGGCAACTAGCTACAGAATGTCTGCATTATGTAGCTAGGTGTATTCAAAAAGTACTACAACAACGAAATCATGAAAACATAGCAAGTTAGTTATTATATTCATTCTCAAAGCAATTTTAACTAATCTTATTGATCATTTAAGCCTGAAATTAATAATGGACAAAGGAAATGAAGTGGAATGTGGTGGAAGAGAAAAAAATATTTGGAGCTCAACAGTTATCCCATGACCTAGGGTTTTAATGTTATGACATTGGTACACACCATGGGGTTTGAATAACCACCATTATGATCTAGCTTAAATTATTAGTTACAGTTGTTTATACTTTATGGTATGAATGCATTTCTAATATATAATTCATTTATTATTTTAGGTTTTGTCTTTCCCTAATACATTAATTCAATAACCCTTTTGGTAATATTACTTATCATTTTTATTTTATTTACAAGTAATATTTTAATTCCTTACTCCTTCACGTTATTGCATGAAAAATTTCTTCATGTTCTAATATAGGATTTACATATAGGGCTATATCCTTATAATTAACACTTCTTTTGAGGGTAAAATAACCTTATCTCAAAAGAAATAAGTCAATTCTACTATTCCATAACACAAATGTATGAAACACTATAGATTTCTCTTCACAAGAGATAAAATATAATGTTGTTATATCATACTCTTTTTCGTATATAATTACATATTCGTACTATACTCCTAAAGAATTGTTACACACTATAACTTATGCCCCTTGGAATTTAATCTAGGGAATATGTCCTTCACAAGATTGTATAGTATTTATATCATATTAGAGGATATAATCATTATTGTATCCTCCTTTCTTAGTTGATTACTTACAGTATTAGGAAGTTATGACAAAATGCTAACACCCTTCTTCTAATATGGGAGTTAGGCATAATTCCTCAAATTTAGATAGTGGATCCTAGTTAGACTCATAAAGAGAACTCAATTCATTATTTATTTTAATGAATATTTGTATTCCATGTTTCCTTACATAACATTTTAAATCCATGTTCAATTCTAGGATGTATAATCTCATCTTTGTTGTAGACTAGTTATCTCTTGCCTTATGTTCTAATATGTTGAACATGGTTAATCCCAATTTAGCCCACAAATCACAATTTTTTATTTTTTTGGCTTAGTTACTTCCATCAAAGTGAGGATTTTATTCTATAGTACATGTTTCCTTAATAAGTTTCAGTAAATGTAATCCAATATTCCTCATGAAATTTGATAGATCAAGATACCTCACCTAAATTCTAGCACCCAAAAATTGTTTCACATGCAACTATATATATATATATATATATATATATATATATATATATATATATATATATATATATATATATATATATATTTATATATATAGATAATAATAATAATAATAATAATAATAATAATAATAATAATAATAATAATAATAATAATAATAATAATAATAATAATAATAATAATAATAATAATAATAATAATAATAATAATTCAAAATAAGAAAAATAATATGAATGAAACATATCATCTCATTACTACATGCCATGCATCATGTATTTGCATTACTTCTACTTACTCATATATAGTTCTATGTATACGCATATACACCCTAACCAAACTACTTATAAATATGCATGCATGAATCCATTTAAAATGAATATATAACAAATAGAAAAATATATGATTCAACAAGTACATAATACACAATTATATGACCACAATATATCACTTAAGAAAATATTGGGAGAGAGAACATTCCTCCCAACCAAGGAGATACCACTAGCAATTCCTCCCGAGCTCAAACTTCTTGCTTCGAGGAATAACAACCTATTATATATTCCTTACTGGTATTTTATAATTTTCTTCCCAACAAAATTTCCTTAGCAACATCCTGTTTTTAGGGGTTGCACCCCTTTAACTACCTAGGATTTTTATATTTTATTAGGAATTTTTTTTCCCTTTTACCTTTCTCTCCTGCTATGTTTTTTCTTACCTTTCACAAAACTTAGTATTTCTCTCCAACTAAGTTTTAAGTTTCACTTATCATAATATTTCACTAAGTTTAATTTAATAATTCAGGAACATGCAACATACATTAATCATAATTGTTTCCGATCCTCAGCTATTGTTCAACATGAGGTGAAAACGAAGCACCATGTCTACATTGAGGACTCCAAGGTCATCACTAGGATTGATCATTTCCACCATAGAAAGTTTAAAGAGGCCATTTAAATTGAGAAAAATACAAAAAATATCAATGGGGCTGATGGTTGGAAACAGAGTAAAAATTGGATTCCTTCCCTCTCCTCCTAATTGTTTAGATGTGTATCTTTTTACTTATTTATTTATTTGTATTTATTTATGTTTATTTTTTATATATACATATATTATTATATTTATTACTTTGACATTATTCACTTATTTATCTTATTTGTTCCAAGCTCTTTCCGTTGGTTTGTTATATATAAGTTCCTATTATAAGTTGTCCTTAATGATATTCATTAATTTAGTTATTTATTTTTAAATTTAAATTTAAATTGTTTATTATTTATAAATTTATAAATATTTATTTATTTAATTTATAATTTCATTTATTTATATTTATTTATTATTTATTTTCTTTATTGATGTGATTTAACTATAAATAAACTTCAATATTCTTCTTTAATATTTAGTAAAATATAATATTTTCTTTAAAAAATTAATGAGATATCTCCCCCCCTTCTTTCATTTTAATATTCTCATCCTTATTTTCTATAATCAAATTTAATCATAATCTCTCCCCCCCGCAACTACCTTCAACCATTTTAATCTTCCCATTAATACTTTCCATAATTAAATTTAATCATAATTTTGAAAAAAATTCTCATTGAATTTTATCTTTCAAATCAATTTTTAATTTAATTTATTTTTGAATTAAATGATTTTCACCATAGCATAACCAAATCATTGTCCAACGGCTATTTCAAATTAAATAAAATTTTAATTAAATGAATTAGTTTATTAATAATATTAGGCATTTAATTTTTATTATTTCTCCCTAACGAGTAATTTTGAATCCTATCAACTTCTTTGAATTTAATGGCTAGAATCTATTCTTATTTATACTTTAGCGTCTGCACTCTTCCTATCTTACGCTCAACCTCCTCCTCCTGAAGACAGGTGAAGTGTTCACCAGAAATGTCAAGTCCTTCAATCATATTACAGAGGATTCTAGAAGCTCTAATCTACATCTCGTACATATAGACAAGGTGGTTTGAACCACTCCATAGATAGTAGGACTTAACACCCAATCTTAGACTCTCAATCCTATCCTTATCAAAACAAACATATAAGTGTAGCTTTCTCCATTAATTCTAACACTCCCCCTTAATGGAGAAAGGGTACTGAAAGAATAGCATATGCCTGTTCATCTAGTCTCATCTAGGCTTCCAATATTTCTTAAAAATTACGTGGTAACAGAGTTTTCATTTTATTCTTCTTGCTTGAGAGTCAATGTTTGTTCATTTGTAGGCGAGGCTTCATCTTTAATTTTCTCTCTATCATGTAGTGATAGATCTTATCCTCCTTTTTATGTTTTCTTCCCTAAATATGTAACACTAGAACTGTAATCCTCCTTGATCTTCATTGTAGGCTACCATTCTTTATATCTTCATTGCTGGTAATTGATAACACATTAGAAAGTACAACCATGATAAGAGAATTTTTCCTCTCACTATTCCAGTGTCAAACATCTAAATGACAACCATGTTGTCTTCAACATTCATTTATGCAACTTCTACGTTGACTTCATAAAGACATGGTGTTTCAAGCCATTCTTCAAGAAAATTTAATTCCTATTCAAATTTTGTTGCTTCTTCCTTGTTGTTGTTGCTAACATTTGCACACACAGAAACATTCATGAGATCATCATAATTTGAATTCTTTCCAACTTTGCCTTTTTCTGCCAAGTCTTTGCAATCAAATTCATGTGGCTCATCCAATTGATCTTCAACAATATGTTCCTCTTTACTTCCTTCCTCAAGAATGACTAGTGGGTCTTCTTGATCTTCAACAATATGTTCCTCTTTACATCCTTCCTGAATAACAACCCGTGAGTCTTCAATCTCACGTTGTTTCAGAACATATAGTATCTCTCGATAATCATGTTTATTAATAAAACCACCAAGCCTCATGAAGAAAATATCACTAGTGTCAAATATGTTTAAAAGTGCAACCATATTGGAAAAGTCCAGCTTATATTGCTTCCAGATTTCTTTCTGACTCCACTCGATCCTCTCAAGAGCTCCAACAACCCCGTTACCACGAAGGTGGGAAAATTCTCCCTTTGGCATCTATTCAACTGTAGAACCTTGTGGTGCACACTCTAGCTTCTATGCCACACGATCAAATCTCTAGAAATCGATCCAGCAGAGGATGTAGCAACAATGCTTCTCCACCTTCGCTCACCACAACTACCGGCGACTCCACCGAACTCTTAGCTTGGCGATATTTCAATCTGCAGCGTGACTAAATAAAAAATGATGATTCTCTGTACTTTTCAACAAGCTAACCTTTATTTAAAACACGGGTTTAAACAAACGCAAGCAGATTTAACAAACACATTTTCTTATAGAATTCGACCACCGAAATATTGTTGGTTTCATACATGTTAGCCATTTATACATTACAGAATCGCTCCTCACAAAAAGAATCTACCTCTGCGTTGTAATCTCTCTTTGAACCAGTTCATAGCTCTCAATAATTGCTGCTACTAAACATTCTCAGTCCCATGCCACATCGGTTACTAAACACTTTATTTGCATTGCTCCATGCACATATGGGGTTAACAATCACGCATAGATCGGCTCACCAATCTACCTAACGACCTCCACGCTCCTTACGACGACTGCTGAAAAAATAACAGATTGAAAGTCAAACCTCCATGCAGTTTCACTCTCCACATAGCTGCACTCTCCTGCAACACTCTCCACGCAGCTGCACTCTCCTGCAGCACTCTCCACACAGCTGCATTATTTAGCAATAACCACATTACACAGAGCTTCAGTGAGATTTGGATGTGATAAAAAAAGGGCATGGCATGCTGGAAATATCCTTCTACAATAGCTAACACGCACCCTCATACAATAACTTCAAGGCAAGCGAAACACTCCATTTCCTCCCTCGATCGACATATATCTTACTGTATCGAAAAAAATGGGATCGTTCCCCACCAAGATGAGCAAGATGCCGTTGTACTTACCCAACTGAAACATAACAATAGTGATCCATAAAAAATTCTCACATCCTCTAGCAATCCTCCTCGGCCTTTAAGGACTTAGCCTCACAACAAACAAGCCACTAATCCTCTACTTTGATACCATGATAAAATATGCCAGAATCAGATTACTAAAAGTTTTACTGGTTAGATCTCTATGAGAGATTTCACCAAGAGGGACTACATGCACAAGTCGCTCTCAATTCTCATTAGATATCAAACAATATATAGGGTACATTCAAATAGGGAATTTCGAACCAAAACCTAAGAAATATGAACAAACTCCTAATTTAAGGTTCAGGTGAACCGACTCTCTCTAATATAGCTTCTCCATTATATTTAACACTCCCCCTTAATGGAGAAAGGGTTCACAAATGTTCCTAAAATGTCCCTAAAAATCTCAAATTTAATTCTACCAAGAGGGGTAAAAATATTGGCAACATTATCACAAGTATTACAATATTCAATATGGATTTCTTTAGACTGAACTTTCACCCCGAAAAAGTGGAACTGTGTATCAATGTGCTTAGTGTTTTTATGAGACACCAGATTGTTTGCAAGTTTGATGGAGCTCTGGTTATCACATATGACAACTATTACATCTTTTTGTTCTTCTCCTGCATCTTGGAGAAGTCGCCCCAACCAAACTTTCTCACAAGTCGCTGCACACATAGCTTGGTACCCTGCTTCCGCTAAAGACAAGAAAAATGTGTCATACTTTTTACTACTCCATGAAATTACCCCGGACCCATTGCTAAATGCATAGCCTGTAATGGATCTCCTATCATCTACGTTTCCAACCCAGTCGGAGTTTGGAAATACTATCAATTTCACATCACAAGAATCAATATACAAAATTCCATAGTATAAGGTTCCTTGTAGAGACCTTAAGACTCCTTTAGCTGTAATCCAATGGCTCTCAAGTGGCTTGGACATAAATTGGCTCAATGCACTGACTCCATAACCCAAATCTAGTCTATTAGTGGTCTAGTAGATTAAACTCCTGACCAATTGCCTGTACAATGTTGCATCTGCCTCCTTTGAACCATCATCACACTGAAGTTTGATGTTATATTGTAGAGGCATTGTTGCAGCCATACATTGGTCCATCTTAAACTTTTTTAGAAGATTCTTGAAATACTTACTCTGTTCTAGAAAATTCTATCCTAAATCTCTCTAGATCTGTAGACCCAAACAATAGTGAAGCTCATCGAGGTCTTTCATCTCAAACATTTATGGCATCTGCAACTTGATTTGTTCAATGAGTTTATCTGCATTTCCTGTAATGATGAGATCATCTAAATATAAAGAAATAAAAACAATTCGCCCCTTTTCTTCAAACACAATATAGAGACTGGGGCCATTTTCTATTCTATTATAGCTGTGATGTAAGAATAATGAATCAATTTTATCATACCATGACCTTGGAGCCTGTTTTAGTCCATATAAAGTTTTCTTTAATCTATAGACTAAATGTTCTTTTCCCTGTTTGACAAATCCCTCAGGTTTCTTTAAATAAACTTCCTCTTTCAACTCCCCATTCAAGAAAGCAGATTTAACATCTAGCTGGTGCATCTTCTAGTGATGTTTAGTAGCTAAGGCAATTAACATTCTGATTTTATTAAGTTGATAGGGTGAAGGTTTCCTCATAGTCTATACCTTATTTTTGTGAATACCCCTTTGCAACCATTATAGCTTTGAATTAAGAAGACCAGTAACCATACCTTTATTCTGAAGTAACTGCAAATATTTGAAATTTATATGGCCAAAGCTCTGATACCATGTTAAAAACTGATATTCTATTTAATTAAATGGCTCTCCAGGTGAGATACATGGAGAATGCCCAAGCACTCCACACAATGCACTATGTCTTCATTCAGAAGAACCTCATACATATATACTGGGTTGTTTGAACCACTCCCTAGATAGTAGGATCTGATACCTAATATTAGAGTCTCAATCCTATCCTTATCACAATAAACAACTTAGTCTATCTTTCTCCATTAATTCCAACAGAATCATGAACACGATCAGGTTAAATTCAAAATTAATTCCATTTTTTTCAATGTGATTGAGTGGCTTGCGTGTGTACCTGGGAAACCTGACTTTGACTGCAAGTGGATTTAGGTATGTTCTACGACAGGGTCTCTTTGAACGAACCAAAGGAGGCGAAATTTTTTCTGAGAAAAAATGGAATATTGTTACAATTTTGAGAAAATATAGTACAAATTTTTGGAAATACGATTTTTGTTTCAAAAAAAAAGCACACCATCTATATATTATGGAAAATAGAGAATGGATTTGGTATCTCTAGTTCTTGAGATCGATGCATAGAGCAGATAAAAGAAATAGGGATTACAAACACTAGTTACAGTGGTCAAGTTTCAGAATAATGGGTACATCGGGTTCTTGATGGTGTTGAATCCATTTCTACAATAAAAAACAATTCAATCACACCCACATTTAGATTTCTTGAAAATATTTATGGCTAAATTCAGGTATAATAATTTTTTTTCAATGTAGGAAAAGTTGGGGCTTTGGTGGGAAATTTTGAGACAGTGGAAAATACTTGAAAATAAAAGAAAATGTCTAGAAAGAGGAAAAGACTTGACATAAAAGTACATCGGGATTGCTAGGAAACTTTTACCTCATTGCAGGGGGAAGATCATTCTACTACGCAGGAGATATCTCCCCTCCTTCATTCACTTTAATCTTCTCATCCCTATTTTCTATAATTAAATTTAATGATAATCTCCCCCCAACCCCCCCCCCCCCACACACACACACACCTTCAACCATTTTAATCTTCCCATTAATACTTTGCATAATTGAATTTAATTATAATTTTGAAAATTTTTCTCATTAACTTTTATTTTTCAAATCAATTTTAAATTTAATTTAATTTTAAATTAAATGATTTTTACCATAACATAACCAAATCATTCTCCAACAAGTATTTTGAATTAAATAAAAAATTTAATTCAACTAAATAGTTTTTTAATAATATTAGGCATTTAATCTTTTATTATTTCTCCCTAACGGAAAAATTTGAATCCTATCAACTTCTTTGAATTTAACGGCTAGAATATATTCTTATTTATAATTTAGCGTCTACACTCTTCCTATCTTACGCTTAGATTCCTCCTCCAGAAGATAGGTGAAGTGTTCACCTGAAATGTCGAGCCCTTCAATCATATTACACAGGATTCCAGAAGCTCTAATCTACATCTCGTACATATAAATAGGGTGGTTTGAACCACTCCCTCGATAGTAGGATCTAAGACCCAATATTAGAGTCTCAATCCTATCCTTATCACAACAAACATCTAAGTCTAGCTTTCTCCATTAATTCCAACAGCCCCCCTTAATGGAGAAAGGGTACTGAAATAATAGCATATGCATGTTGGTCTAGTCTCAACTAGGCTTACAATAGTACATAAAAAAAACTTGGTAATAGTGTTTTCATTTTAGTCTTCTTACTTGAGAGTCCAAGTTTGTTCATTCCTGGGCAAGGCTTCATCTTTACTTTTCTCGCCATGAGGTAATGATAGATCATCTCCTCCCTTTTACATTTTCTTCCCCAAAGACGTAACACTAGAACTATAACTCTCCTCGACCTTGATTGTAGGCTTCCATTATTTATATCTTGATTGTTGGTAATTTATTACACATTAGAAAGTACAAGCACGATAGGAGAATTTTTCCTCTCACTATTTCTAGTGTCAAACATTTGAACGACAGCCATGTTGTCTTCAACATTCATTGATGCAACTTCTATGTTGACTTCATAAAGACATGGTGTTTCAAGACATTCTTCAATAAAATTTAATTCCTCTTCAAATTTTGTTGCTTCTTCCTTGTTGTTGTGGCTAACATCTGTAGACGTAGAAACATTCATGAGATCATCATAATTCTTTCCAACTTTTCCTTCTTCTACCAGGTCTTTGCAATAAGCTTCATGTGGCTCGTCCAATTGATCTTCAACAATATGTTCCTCTTTACTTCCTTCCTCAAGAAAGACTAGTGGGTCTTCTCAATCTTCAACAATGCATTCCTCTTTGCATCCTTCCTAAATAAAAACTCGTGAGTCTTGAATATCACTTTGTTACAGAACATATAGTATCTCTCGATAATCGTGGTCATTAATAAAACCACCAAGCCTCATGAAGAAAATATCATCAGGGTCAAATATGTCTAAAAGTGCAGCCATATTGGAAAAGTATAACTTATCTTGCTTCCATATTTCTTTCTGACTCCACTCGGTCCACTCAAGAGTTCCAACAACCCTGTTACCACATAGGTAGGAAACTTCTCCCTTTGGTAGCTCTTCAATTGTATAACCTTGTGGTGCATTCTGTGGCTTCTATGCCACACAACAAAATCTCTAGAAATCAATCCACTGGAGCATGCAGAACAAATGCTTC
The DNA here is from genome assembly GCA_034641835.2 of Pinus albicaulis. Taxonomy (NCBI): domain Eukaryota; kingdom Viridiplantae; phylum Streptophyta; class Pinopsida; order Pinales; family Pinaceae; genus Pinus; species Pinus albicaulis. The sequence continues at coordinate 1,340,781,726 of CM076580.1, read as the reverse complement.
TCCACCTCCGCTCACCACACCAACCAGCGGCTCCTCCTAACACTTGGCTTGGTGATATTTTAATTTGCAGAGTGGATGAATGGAAAATGAGGATGCTCCTTAATTTTCAACATGATAAATTTTATTTAAAACATGGGTTTAAACAAACACAAGAATATTTAACGGATACTTTTCCTTGCAAAACTCGACCACTGAAATATTGGTGGTTGCATACTTGTTAGCCCTTTATGGATTACGCACTCGCTCCTCACACAAATAATTTGTCTGCACTTTGTAAGCTTTCTTTGTACCAGTTCATAACTCTCAACCATTGCTGCTACTCAACATTCTCAGTCCCATGCCACATCGTTTGCTAACCACTTTCTCTGCACTATTCCATACACAGAAGGGGTCAACAATCATGCATAGATCAGCTCACCAATCGACCTAATGATCTCCACGCTCCTTACAACGACTGCTAAAAAACTAATAGATTGAAAGTCAGACCTCCACGCAGTTTCACTCTCCATGCTACACTCTCCACGCAACTATCTCCACATATTTTCACTCTCCTGTAGCACTCTCCACACAACTTCACTCTCCCGCAGCACTCTCCATGCAGCTGTAGTAATAAGCGATAGCCATAGTAGGAGGAGTTTCAGTTAGATTTGGCTGCGATCAAAAAAGGGCACGGCCTGCCAGACATAGCCTTCTACAATAGCTAACAGGCACCCTCAGACAGTAACTTCAAGGCAAGTGAAACACTCTACTTCCTCCCTCGATCAACATATCTCTTACTGTATCGAAAAAATGGGATCGTTCCCCATGAGGGTGAGAAATATGTCATTGTACTTGCCCGATTGAAACACAAAAGTAGTAATCAAATACAAATTCTCACGTCCTCTAGTGATCCTCCTTGGCCTCCAATAACTTAGCCTCACAACACATAGGCCACTGATCCTGTACTCTAATACCATGATAAAATATGCCATAATCAAATTATTGAAATATGTATTGGTTAGCTCTCTCCGAGAGACTACACTAGGAGGGAATGCATGTAGAAGTCACTCTCAATTCTCATTAGAGATAAAAAAATATATAGGTTACATGGAAGTAGGGAAGTTAGAACCAAAACCTAAAAAATAGGAGAAAACTCCTAATCTAAGGTTCAGGTGAACCAACTCTCTTTATTATATTTTCTCCATTATCTCCAACACTCCCCCTTAATGGAGAAAGGGTTCGTAAATATTCATAACATGTCCCTAAAAGTATTAAATTTAATTATACCAAGAGGATTATTAAAAATATGGGCAACATTATCACAAGTATTACAATATTCAATATGGATTTCTTTAGACTGAACTTTCTCCCTCACAAAGTGGAACTGTGTATCAATGTGCTTAGTGTTTTTATGAAACACCAGATTTTTTTCGAGTTTAATGGAGCTTTGGTTATCACATATGATAACTGTTACAACTTCATGTTTTTCTCATGCATCTTGTAGAAGTCTCCTCAACCAAACTACCTCACAAGTCGCTACACACATCGCTTGATACCCTGCTTCCGCTAAAGACAAGAAAAATGTGTTATACTTTTTATGACTCCATGCAAATACCCCGGACCCAATGATAAATGCATAGCCTGTAATGGATATCCTGTCATCTATGTTTCCAACTGAGTCAGAGTCTATAAAACCTGTCAATTTCACATCACAATAACCAATATAAAAAATTCCATAGATACTGTTTCTTGTAGAGACCTTAAGACTCCTTTAGTTGCAATCCAATGGCTCTCAAGTGGCTTGGACATAAATTTTCTCAATTCAATGACTGCATAAGCCAAATCTAGTCTAGTAGTTTTCAGGTAGATTAAACTCCCGACCAACTACCTGTACAATGTTGCATCTACCTCCTTTGAACCATCATCACACTGAAGTTTTATGTTCTCTTGTAGCGACATTGTTGTAGCCATACACTGGTCCATCTTAAAATATTCCAAAATATTCTCGACATAGTTACTCCATGCTAGAAAAGTATGTCCTGAATGTCTCCAGATCTATAGACCCAAACAATAGTGAAGCTCACCGAGGTATTTCATCTCAAACATTTCTGACATCTGCAACTTGATTTGTTCAATGAGTTTATCTGCATTTCATGTAATGATGGTATCATCTATATATAAACAAATCAAAACAATTCACCCCTTTTCATAAAAAAAATGATAGAGAATGGGGTCATTTTTTATTCGATTATAGCTGTGCTGTAAGAAGAATGAATCAATTTTATCGTACCATGATCTTGGAGCCTGTTTTAGTCCATATAAATCTTTCTTTAATCTAAAAAATAAATGTTATTTTTCTGTGCTTTTCAAATCCCTCAGGTTTCTCTAAATAAACTTCCTCTTTCAACTCCCCATTCAAGAAAGCATACTTAACATCTAGCTAATGTATCTTCTAGTGATGTTTAGTAGCTAAGGAAATTAACATCTTGATTGTATTAAGTTTAGCTACGGGGGTGAAGGTTTCCTCATATTCTATACCTTCTATTTGTGAATACCCCTTTGCAACCAGTCTAGCTTTATACTTATCTATCCTCCCATATGCTTTCAATTAAGAAGACCAGTAACCATAGGTTTATTTTGAAGTAACTGCAAATATTTGAAATTTATATGGCCAAAGCTTTGATACCATGTTAAAAAACTGATATTTTATTTAATTAAATGGCTCTCCAGGTGAGATACCTGGAGAGTGCCCAGGCACTCCACACAATGCACTATGTCTTCTTTCAGAAGAACCTCGTACATATATACAGGGTGTTTTGAGCCACTCCCTAGATAGTAGGATCTGATACCTAATCCTAGAGTCTGAATCCTATCCTTATCACAATGAACAACTAAGTCTATCTTCCTCCATTAATTCCAACATAATCACGAATGCGATCAGTGTAAATTCAAAATTAATTCATTTTTTTCAATGTCATTGAGTGGCTTTTGTGTGTACCTGGGAAACATGATTTCAACTACGAGTGGCTTTAGGTATGCTCTACTACGAGGTCTATTTGAACGAACCAAAGGAGGCCACATTTTTTTCTGAAAAAATGGAAATCTTGTTACAATTTTGAGAAAATCTAGTACAAAGTTTTGGAAATTCTGGTTTTTTTTTTTTTTTTTTCAAAAAAAAAAACACCATCGATATATTATGGAAAATAGAGAATGGATTTGGTATCTCCGGTTCCCGAGATCATGTATAAAGGAGAAAAAATAAAGAGGGATTACAAACACTAGTTACAGTGGTCAAGTTTCAGGATAATGGGTACATCGGGTTCTTGATGGTGTTGAATCCATTTCTACAATTAAAAAACAATTCAATCACCCCCACATTTAGATTTCTTGAAAAAATTTATGGCTAAATTTAGGTATAAGCATTTTTTTGCAGTGCAGGCAAAGTTGGGGCTTCGGTGGGAAATGTCGAGACAGTGGAAAATACTTGAATAGAAAATTAAATTTCTAGACAAAGGAAAATACTTGAACATAAAAGTACATCGGGTTTTTTAGGAAAATTTTACCTCATTGCGGGCAGAAACTCATTCTACAACCCAGTATTTTCCTGACCTGTAACTATGTCATGTCTTCAAAACCCAATATGAGCTTGATGTATAAGTATGCTACGCCCTCAAACAATAATAAAAAAAATGTTTGCTAATGTTGGTCAAAACATTCAGCTTAATCTTAAATTATATATAACTTGAATCTTTAGATTATATATAACTTTTTAATCTTATTAATGGACTAAGATTAATTATAAAAATAAAATGATGTATTATTATATATAATTTTAAAGGATAATAAATTATCTCATGTGTTTAATAGCTCTTTTATCATATACCTGAATGAATGGATCATAAATTTATATTTAGCAAAACAAATTTCCACATTAAAGATTCAAATTAGGTAAAATTTTAAACGTATTTAGTCTTTACTAAAGCCAATACTATTTCTTAAACTAAAGGAAAAAAAGTTAATTCAATACAATAAAATGAAAATTTAAAAGGAATATTTTACTATTTATTTTAATTAAATATTTGTAAAATGAATCTTTAATAGGAAAAACCATATATATTATTTTGATGTAGCTTTATTATAAATTTTATTATCATGTGATGTAAAAAACATCATTAAATCTAATATTGATATTAAAATATTAATATTATTATTATTATTATTAATATGATTAAATTTACTAAATTTGGATTAATACAACAGTATATTTAATATAATACTAAATTTGTTATATTATATTATATATTAATATATCATGATATATCATTAACTCTAGATATATATGGAGGGAAGAACAAAGACAAAGTGGTAGAGTTGGAGAGATAGAGGGAGTGACAAGGGAGATATGGAGATAAAAAGAAGGATACGGGAGAGGAGGAATGGAGAGAGAGAGAGAGAGAAGGTTGGAGAGAGAGAGAGACAGGGAGAGAGAAAGAGGTATGAGAGAAAGGGAGAGAGGGGAAGGACTAGATAAAGGAATTGAGAGGGAGGGGTAGAGATACGAAGTTGGAGGGGGATATTTGGAGTGAAGGAGAAAAACATAAAGAGAGATAAATGGAAAAAGAGAGAGAGGGAGTGACAAGGGATAGATGGAGAGCGAGTGTGTATGTTTTGGGATAAGATAGAAATACAAAGAAGGAGGGAAAAAGGTAAGGGGAGAGATAAGGAGGGAGGGAGGGATATAGTGACTGAGTTGGGGGTAAAGAGAGAGAGAGAGGGGCGCGGGGGGGGGGGGGGGGTGACAGAGAGAGGTGGGAGAGAACGAGAAGAGAGGAAGGAAGAGAGAGAGGGTGTGAGAGAGAGAGAAGGAGAGAGGGAGGGTGAGAGAGATGGAGGTAAGAAGAAATTGATAGAGAGATAAAGGTGGAGAGAGAGAGAGAGAGAGAGAGAGAGAGAGAGAGAGAGAGAGAGAGATGGAGAGAGGAGAGTGTGAGGGAAGAGAGATACAATGGGGGAGAGGGAGAGGCAGATGAAGTGAGAGGGAGAGATAGATATATATCGAGAAAGAGTGTGTATTTTTTGAGGGTGATATAGAGAGAAAAAGGAGAGGCAAAGGGAGATAGAGATATATATGGGAGGTGAAGAGAGGGGGGAAGAGAGAGATAAATAGAGGGAGAGAGGAATTGAGAGATAGATATATATGGAGAGAGTGTGTGTGTATCTGGGGGGATGCGATAGAGAGACAAAGAAGGAGAGATGGAGGGAGATATATACATAGATGGAGGGGGGAGAGAGGGAAGAAGATTTATTTCCCTAGATGCATTGATTTCAATGTAGATGATGGTTTCTAATCATATTTGATTATTTGTACTAGATAAATTTATTTCAATGTAGATGATGATTTCTAATCCTATTTGATTTCTTGCACTAGATGCACTGATTTTCAGTGTAGATGTTGATTTCTAATCCTATTTTATAGATTTATTTAGATGGACTGATTTGAGTGCAGATGGTGTTTTCTAATCTTATTTGATTGCTTGCACTAGATGCATTCATTTTACCTTAGATGTTGATTTCTAGTTTTATTTGATTCCTTGCACTACATGCATACATTTCAGCGTATATGTTGATTTCTAGGCTTGTTTGATTGCTTGAATTAGATGTAGCGATTTCAATGTAGATGTTGTTACTCTTGAGTTTATAAATATTCAAAATATTTTTCAAGATTAGATGGAGGGGGGGGAGAGGGAAGAATATTTCTTTCACTAGATGCATTTATTCTAGTGTAGATGGTGAATTCTAATCCTATTTGATTTCTTACACTAGATGTGTTGATTTCAGTGTAGATGTTGATTTCTAATTATATTTGATTTCTTGCACTATATGTATTGATTTTAGTGTAGACGTTGATTTCTAAACCTATTTGATTGGTTTCACTAGATGCATCAATTTCAATGTAGATGTGGATTTCTAATCCTATTTGATTCCCTACACTAGATGCATTAATTTCAGCCTATATATTGATTTCTAATCAGATTTGATTGTTTACATTAGATGCACTGATTTTATTGTAGAGGTTTTTTCTAATCCTATTTTACTACTTGCATTAGATGCATTCGATGTTAATATTTAGGCTATCGATTATTAAAAAATATATTTTTCAAGATATATTTAGTAATAGCTAGAGGGATAGTGTTAAGAATTAATTAGTTGTCAAAAGTTGTGATACCTGGAATTAAAATGAAATAGATGTGAAAAATAAATCCTCCTACAAAGTGAAAATTAATTCTTGACAATATCGTCTCCCTTCTTCATCACCAACTAATTACTAATAGACAATTACATATATTCAAAATTACTAGCAGATAATTGTGTACAACAATGTACTGAAAATATTTATAGGATGAAAGTATATATTTATAAACGTTCAAAACAAATAAAAAAAAATTCTTGAAAGAGATGTGATACTTGTTTGGATGTAAATGTCTTATAAATTTGGCCACTCATTTAAAAAAAATCAAAAATACATTATTTATTGACTTTGAAAAATAGACTATAGATTAAAAAAATCACCAAAATATTCTTGAAGGAAACAAAATATTTCAAACATTAGTAAAGAAACAAATTATTTCAAGAGTAACCTTGACGCATTAAATTATTAAAAATACTCATAAAGATATATTTAGTATTGCCCAGAGTGGCACTATTAAGAATTAATTAGTTTTCAGAAATTGTGATACTTAAAATTAAATGAAATATATATGTGTTGTATCAATCCTCCTACAAACTATCGAAAATATTGTCTCTCTTCTTCATCACTAACTGATTATTAATATACATAAAAATATAATGCAAAAAAATTAACATTCACAAACACTACGATCCAAATCCAAACCCATAAAAGCACAAATCACTCAAAGCATCCAAACACATATGTACAAACCATTCAAGGCAAGAAAGAAAAGCTAAATTAAAGAAGAGAATGATATGATCATGCTAAAAAAAGAAAGCATAATGTGAATTTTGAAGTTAATCTCAAAAATATACATAATACTAATAATCTAAAAATGTAACATTGTTGCCCTAAACTGGAACCAACTTAGATCCATATAATACCAGATATATCATGCACCGAGAGGGATCTAATCCCTTGAGGTGCAAACATTTCCTTAAGTTCTACACTCCAAAAATAAGGTTTTCTCATAGCGGGATTTGATCCCTCTCGGTGCATGATAGATCCGGTGTTATATGGATCTAAGATGGTTTGATAATTTTGTTAATTTTAAGGCGCCGCGACCACAATTTTACCCATATGGTGAAATTATGACCGCAATTAGGTGAAAAATATTTGAAAAAATCCAATTCTAGGAGTGTTTGATTCTTTTTTTACTATGAATTTAGCACTATCAAGGCCACAATTTTTTCTGAAAGGTGAAATTATCACTAGAATTAGGTGAATTTTTTTCAAAATATCCAATACTAGGAGTGCTTGATTTTTTTTTTCAATTATGGAATCAGCACCATGAAGAACTCCTATGGCACCCGAAATCCTGGAAGCTTGACAACTGTAACCTGGATTTCAAAAAAAAATTGCCAGATTTTTTCATTATACTATAGGAATTTCCATTATTTTCCCAACAAAATTGTGGCCTCTTTACACTACGAAAATCTTTAAGATTTTCTCATCCATCAACTCTAGCCATTACGGGAATTTTTAGGTCTAAAATGGGCCTCCTAAGGAAATCATAAAATAATAGTGGAAATAATAAAATAATATTTGATTACATCATCAAATTTTAGAGGGAAAAAAGAAAAAACTATTTTTTCAACTCGTATTTTCAATGTATCTCCCAAAGTTTTTACTCAAATTTCAAGTGGGAGTACTTGTTGGATGGAAAATTTAATTCTTCATCCAATGAGTACCCATGTTTCATACTTTCTATGGACCCTGCTACACGCAAAATGAGAAATACATTAAAAACGTGATTGCAATTATGGTTTTTCATGTATTTCTAATTTTTTGTGTAACAACGTCCATCGAAAGTATACAACATGGGTAATCCTTGGCTGAGGAATTAAATTTTTCATCCAGCGAGTAATATCGCTCAAAATGTGAGTAAAAACTTTGGGAGATAAGTTGAAAATACGAGTTGAAAAAGTAGTTTTATTATTTTATTATTTTTTAATATTTTTACCCTTTTACTTAAAAAATGGTGAATCATCCCCCATGGTTGACATCATCATCTTGAATCCTATTGGTTCTTATAAAGTTTATTTTGGTTGTATATTTTTCTTAGGGGGCCCATTTTAGACCTCAAAATTCCCCTAATGTAGCTCTATTTATTGTCTTGTCGACAAGTTTCAGTCTTTCCCAATTATGTTTAGCCGAAAAAATAAAATATGAACTAGCATTTAATGCTTTATATCTCCCAGGCCTTTAAAGAAAAATAATACTGAATAATTGATGTCTGACATCTATGCTACGTTGAAGTTCAAATTATAGCTTATATAAACGAGGCTATCAATGTGTTATTATGTTTTAACTTTAATCACAACTTTTCTTTGCAGAGATGGTCGCTCCCACACTAGTTTCTTAGAATAAGGGAGGGACATGTGAGTATTGGAATTGCGAATTGGATTTTGCCGAGGCAAAGAGAACCAATATCATAATTTTGGGGCATGATAGTGTTATGATTCCTTTACTTGAGAATATTAATAGTATGGATCCTATTATCAGTAATCCAAGAGAAACACATACTGTAATTCAGCTCAAGGATGAGAGGCTGAACGGGGTCATGGAAGATTAAATGAGATCGAATTGTCAAGCTGGTGATGTTTCTGAGAATGGAATTAGCGAGATAGGTTTAATTAAACAAGGTGAAATCACAAAAGTGAATTCTGAAGTGACCTCATATTCTGACACAACAAGCATGCATTTCGAAGGAAATTTGGCGTATTACAATGATGCTTATGTAGAGCCCGATATCTTTGTGGACCATACTGTTATCGAGTTTGTTGAGATATTAATATAATTATCTTCTAGGTGTCATGCTATTTATTTCAGTTTCTACTAGGTGTTATGCAGTCAGTTTTTATTCTCTTGAGTTTAGGTCAATTTAGTTGAGTTTTCACTCCAATAATTTATTGTTGATGCTTCATATGTGATCTAATTAATTATCTTAAATGATAAAAAAAATTGTTATATCCATTTCAATTTTTTCCTCATTATTTTTTGGTGAGAGCTTGGATTCATCACAAAATTTTGGATGGAAATTCAAATGTTGATATTATGTTTTCATATGTTATGTATATTATGTTTTTGGATGCTATGTATGGTAATACTAAGACCGTCTACACATATCTATGGGAGGATGACATTTGGTAGTGAAATGAACATTCAGTTACTCAAAATGTATTTACATCGACACAACATGCAAAATCCATATTTAGTGGAGTTGAGTTTCATGAATTTTGGAACGATTTTATACCAATGTAAACCCTGAGTGCCATTGTCAAGGAAATACTGTAGTGTATATATAGTGAAGAAAATTTCCCTATTTTATATAGTTATTTCTTCCAAATTATGATAGTTTTCAAAGTTGTGTAGACACCATGAGGAACATATCACTTCAATACCGAAAGTCGATGTAGAGTTTTCATTATCATCGGATGAAGTCCTAATGTATATTTTCAAAAACGAATCTGAATCTTAGGTGGATGGTTTCTTAGAGGTAATAGATCAAATATTTAGGCACTCTTTCAAAGAGTTTTAGTTCTTGCAGCCTCTTTTTAAAATAAATTTTAAATGATATATTTTTTTAAATATAAATCATAATTCAATAATTTGTAATTCTGAAAAAATCAGTAATGTTGAAAAATCGACTTACCACTATCTGGTACAATAATTTTATAAATAACATAAACAGTTAATAACATTGTACTTGAAACTTGAACCTATTGAATTAGAGAAACTATTTATTCACCAACCTAAACTCAAATATTATAGTGATGAAGCTAAAATTTACAACATTCTTTTTTACGATAATCACATAACTATAATATAAATTTATAAGTATCCTTTCTAAAATAAATTTCGATAAAAAAATATAAAAAAACGCGATGACGAGGAATGAAAAATGTGGAACATACATTTTCTCCTCTCAATATTAACAATAGTTAAATAGATTACATAGGAAACATGATTGCAGTGAGACTGAACTACATCTCAACTGAACTGGACTAAACTCTAACTGATTGTGAAACATAGATGGAAAATCATGACACCTAGTGGTTCTTTGAAATTAGATTCTCCAACACTCCCCCTTAATTACAACCACAATTTTTTTTTATAACTAAGATACATCTGTTGTTCTGAGTCTCAGCTAGGCTTACAATTTTAAAAAAATGGCATAGTTGGATTTCCTTTTCTTTTTCTTTTCTTCCATATCATGTATCATTTGAATTACTTCAGCTTTGTATTTTCACTGTAGGTTCAACAATTTAGATTCTTCATTTTATAATTCAAGTCTTCCATTATTCTGGGTTATCCATGTTGTGCATGCATATCATCTATCTCTTAAAAAAATTGTTATCACATGCCATCTTTTGTAGTGTGATCTTCAACCTAATATGAGAATAAAATTTTCTCTCCAAAACTCCAATACCTAAATATATCATGAATTTTTTCATCATCTATGTTGTCTTCAACATTCATTTGTGCAACTTATATGCATACTTTATTAAGACATGGTGTTGCAAGCCACGGTTCAAGGAATTTTAACTCTTCTTCATAATTGTCTTGTTTACCCACACACTGCAATGTTAGTATTAAAAACATTTACAAAATCATATCGGTTATGTTCTTTCTCCTCTCCAATGAGAGATTTGTTTACTTGTGATTCTTTCTCTGCCTCTGTCCCTTTAGTTGCTTCAAACATATTTTCTTCCATTTGGTTTGCAAACTCAAGTGGTATTCTCTCACCAAATATTATCATGTTGATATCATGTTTTTGTTGCATCATCTAAAACTATTCATCATTAGGAAACATCTTCATCAAGATTTACAACAACAAATTGAATTATTGGATTCACCATAACATTGGTTACTTCAATGGTGGCTTCATTTTCATCTGCAAGCACTATTATTGGATTCACCAAATCCTCATACACTTGTGGTTGTGCACAACGATATTGAGGAGTATATGTGTGCTCTTTCTTTGCTTCTTCTGCAAATTATTCACAATCAACTTCCACTTGTAACTAAGCACAATGGGATTCACCAAACTCTTCATCTTCAACTAGATTACTCCCCCTTACACCAAAAATCCTTTCAAGGGTATCCCAAGCCTATTTAGTTTTATTTTCATTTGCAATGAATGGAAGCATGTTATCATCAACGCATGCTTTTATGCATTTTGATGCAAAGGAATTCTTTTTCGTTTTAGTTTCCCACTCTTTAAAAAATATCTCAAACATCTCTGGTTGTCACTTTGATCTTCTCAACCTCTTGGATTTTCCCATTTGTTGAGTGTTGGTTGATTGTGGCTCAAAAAGAAAATCAACTTGAAGACATAGTGGTTGTATGTAATGAAAACATCTTTGTAGTGACTTCTCTACTGCTCAACTTCAACAAAAAAATGGGTCTGCAAAATTTCCATAAAAAATGATGCTTTCACAAAACCTTCTAAAGCACCATTACAAGTTATTTTTTAAATACTTTGATTTTTTTTAACAAAAAATGTTTTCGAAATAAGGCAACCCCTTTTTTGAACAATTTTAAGTTTTTTTCTTTTAAACTTAAAGAAGAATGCTCCCCTTATTTTAATAAGAAACCCTTTTAAAAAAAATGAAATTTTTTTCCCTTTTCTTAAATCAAGCCTTCCCTTTTTAAATCAAACACTTTCCTTCTTCTTATTTTTTTAAATTAAAGCCTTTTAAAAGTTCCTTTTTTTTATTCAACCAAAATTTTCATTAGAGAACAAAATTTCGTAATTTTCATGAAAAGAAACTTTCATTTCATGAAAAATAAGAACTAGACTTTGGCTTACACACTATGCGAAGTTTGACTTCCTTACTTATGGATCTAGGCGCAATTTTAGACAAAGGAACCTTGTTTTGGGTATGCCATCAACGCACTTTTCAATACAAAGTGTCTGCGTTGAGTTGCCAATATTAATAGGTTCAAAAGTATTTGTTGATCGATGCACTTAAGCAGAGAGAGCAAGTGTTTTGGTCACTCAAATTTTTTTTTTTTAATTTTTAAATATGGCTAGCTTGCATCAACTTCTCTTTGACATCGATCACCTCTTGAACTGTCTTCCTCGAGTCTTCATCCTCAAGCTACTCTCAAACTTTATATTAGAAAAAATCAAATGTTTCTCCCCTTGGAGTCTTATGCAACCTGGGGCTCTAATACCATTTTAGAGGATGGAAAATGTGGATCATAGATATGCTCTTCTCAATTTTATCAATAGTTAGATATATTACATAGGAAACATTAATAATAAATGACTACAGTGAGAATGGACTACATTTCAACTGAATTGGACTGAACTCTAACTAATTGTGATGCTTGGATGGAAAATTACGACACCTAGTAGTTGGTTGGAATTAGTTTCTCCAACACGCGAGGCTTATACGCAAATGAGTTTGACATTTTTTATGATGCCTGAAATAATCCAAGTGTAAGACAAACATGATAGTAATCTCTAACTAGTCGAAATTTGAAATAGATGATGGCACATATGGATTTAAATATTTCAAACACTTCATGGCACTTTTCTCAGAAGAAAGCTTGAGAATTCTATGAGTTAGAATTATTTGTGATTTTGTGAGTTGAAATATTAGAATTATAAGAAGTCTCTGTGTAAATTCAATAAAATATTTTTTTTTCCTCTAAAGATTTAGTTCTCAATAAAAGTAATTCAATTGAAAGCATCCTTGAATATGTTCGGTTTTATAATGCCTGATATAGGTCAACTTTAAGATGATAAAAATTTTTGGCTTTTATTTTTTCCAATCGTTTTATCACAATATTCAATTTTATTTTAGCAAAATTATTTTTATCATAATATACAATTTCATTTTAGCAAACTAATTCATTATATTGACAATATAAAAGCAATATCTATCATATTACAATGAAATAATAACATTGAAGTAACAACAATATTTCTCACATAACATTAAGGTCAAAATGGGAACTTATTATTTAAACTTACACTGTGTGGTCTTAAAATTTTCATGATGCTTATTTTATTATATAAATTTTTTTAGGTAGAGACGTGCATTTTAAAACTCATTATATGGGAGATTCCTAATTCCTCTACCATTTAATATTGGATATACATGTCCCTTTTAAAATTAAGATTAAATTTTCTGTATATATATATTTATACATAAATGCATTATCAAACATCAATAATCCCAAATTCATTGTAAAATTAATTATTAAGAAGGAGATGGAATAAAAATATTTCCCTCACCTTTAACTATTGTATTGTACCTCAATAACACACTATAACTCTTAACCTACAGCTGAAAGGAGGAGTTGTGGATAAGGGAAATAAAAAAGGAAATGAAGGAGAAATAGGTTGCACTATCTCCAAACGAGGACACACACAAGGAGGATCCTCCTACAAGAACAGCTTACAAGGGAAAAATATAGATAAGGCACCCACAAAACTAGTTGGTAATGCCCCTAGCCCGTACATAGTAGAACAATTGAATATAACACCAGAATTGAGAGTAGATATTCTAGAGATTGATTATCACAGCACCTCATTTGAATCACAAGCATTCATATGTCATTTCAAATTATTTTGGCCTAAATCAAAGGAGCTCTTTCATTGGATCTTCACAAACTAGACAATGGAGTGTGAAATTCATCTCTTTTCTAAAGGTTTTTTCTTTGTAAAGTTTCAAACTCGGGAAGAAAGAGATATTATACTCTAGGAGGGTCTGTGGTTCTGGGGCTTTATGGGACTCTTAATTACCTCATGGTTCTCAAATTTTTATGCAAACACTATGGTTGTTTCGAGAATGCCGGTTTCAGTCATGTTTTACAACCTCCCCATGCATTTCTAGAATGATTGTGTTCTAGAAGCCATTGAGAACATCATTGGGAGATACATAAAAATAGATACACAATGATTAGAGGAGATAATATACACCTTCGAACACATTAGTGTGGAATTATATCTCAACAAAGGCTTACTAGAAAAAATACAACTGATACACAAAAAAAAAATTGGACGCAGCCCCTAGATTATGAAAATATTGCCTTGAGATGCAGAAATTGCAGGTAGACTCATCATTCACAAAACACATGCCAGGATGCCAAAATAGATAATAGAAAAAATAAAAAGGTTGGGAAAGTAACCCAAGGCTGGAAATTCCCCCCATGTGAACCAGAGGAACATATTCAAGAAGAAGCAAACAACCCCATCCTAAACGAGAACAATCCATAAATAGCAAGTCCAGAGGCACAAGGAAATGAAACACAAGACCCATTCGACCTAAAAAAACCCCTGGTACTTCCTACAAAGGATTGAGTGACTGCAGATAATGGTGAGAATAAATTACATCATACATTAGAGAACTCAGACTTAGACAAGGACAATGGAACAACTATAGTAGAAAACCAACTTGCCCTTGTCTCCTCCACACCATCACAAGGTGCATGGAGAAACGTTAAGAAGAAAAATAAGAGAAAACCATAATTTTTATCCTCATCTATATTCTTAGGGTCTCTTTTTTGTACTTTGAAGACCAAACCTGACTGGTTGTTGGACAATTGTTTTCGCTGACGTAACATGTAATTTTATTTTCACTAATAAAATAACGAATTTTTCCTGGGGAAAAAAACACACTAAAATAAAATAGAATCCATATGAATGAGACATATGGCTATGATACAGATTGGATAATTATTCGAATTTCCTCTATAATGTATGAACGACACATATGGCTATGATATACATTTGATCATTATTCATATTTAAATACAATTTCTTTATAAATCCAAGCAAATTTAAGCTTACATAATAAACACCTATATCTTGAGCTAATGAGAAAATTTCTTGGTTAATGATTTGTTATTATGAAAATTTTATTGTCCCCTTAAATCGACGATGGTATTTCTATCCACCATGATATCAATCTATACATATTTATTTATACCCATCACCGGATTTGTACAAGGTTTATCTCAAGAATACTTAAAAAATTATATTCGGGTTCTTCCCCCTTTATATTTTCATGGTAAGGATCAGCCCCATCCTAATATTTCATTTTATGATGTTGGAATGCAATATTTGATCTAATGTTCTCATGGGTTTAACACTTCAATTGTTTTATGGGTCGTGGCTTTCCTTAATCCATACTTGAGGTGGTGCATGACCATTTTTACTTGAGGTGGCATATGACCATTTTATGGGGAGCATTGCTTAGCCATATGGTTTGAATTGATTTATCCATGAATGGGTTCCCCACCTAGTGTCACCTGGATTCACATGGAATTTAGTAAACTTTGAATCGACGGTCTCGATTGGGTTTGGGAAAACGAAATGCTAGTTACAAGGGTTTATATTAGGGAGGGAAAGACCTTTCCCTCAACTCAGTTGGTCATTTTTCATTTTGGGATTACTTCTAGAGCATTTATCAACTATACTATTGGGTATTAAATTTCCACCATGGCTTATTAACCTTAATAATTGTAACCACCTCTGCTTTACACGCATCGAATCGTCTATTTTTTTGGAGATGCATTTCAACTCTGTGTGGAAAAATTGGTAAGAAAAATGTTTAGGTATACCTTATTTATGCATTCAATCCTTTCCTTCTATCATTTATTTTATACTTTAGTTTAACTGATTATCTTATTGGCCATGCAGGTTTTTCGTGAAATAATTCCCTTAAAGATGTTGCAAACCTCTCAATATCCTTCATGACCATTTGTATTTGTTAGCACCTGCCCTATACAGGTAGCCTTCATCTTCATTTTGCATTCATATGGTGGTTTTATTTATTTTACACTATTTTCGGGTTTAGATTAACCCAATTCGTTCTCTATGAAAGTGTTACATGTGAAAATGACATCTACATCTAGCTCTCCTTGACAAGGGTTCACCCTCTTTCGGTAAATTCTCTCCATTTTTAAAAGCATTAACCATTATCCCACTTCTAAATTATGTTGTTTATCTACACCAAGACAAATGTTGAGTGCTCACGGACTGCAACATTCTTCAAAGTGTCCACTGTTACCAAAAAAAACATTTTGTCCTCAACCATATCCCTAACAAAGTGATAATAAACAACAATGTGCTTTGTCTTTGAATGATAATTAGGGTTCTTTGCTAAGAAAATTACACTTTGGTTGTCACAGTCTATCCTTATAGCTCATTGTACCAACCCCATACTTGAACAAAATATCTGCATCCAAAATAATTCCTTTCTTGCATAAGTGGCTACCATGTATTCATCATTTGTAGTTTAAATAACCACTACATATTGTCTTTTCTCATCGAACTGATTACTCCTCCAAATAGATAAAACACTTACCCACTTGTAGATCTTTTTTGATCTAGATCTCGAGCCGAGTTGAAATAAAAAAAACCATAGATGTCTAAAACTATCTCCAATCCCGCTCTTCCTTGGCAGCACAAACCATAATCACTAGTGCCATGCAAATACCTAAGAACCCGCTTCACTATTTTCCAATGCTCCTTCCCTAATTTTGACATAAACCTGCTCAATACTCCCATTGTATGTGTAATATTTGGCATATCACATACCATTGCATACATCAGGATACCAACTACACTTACATATGGAACAAAAGACATGTCCTCTTCCTCTTCTTGTGTCTTTGGACACTATTCAACAAATAAAATTACACCTACAGGAATAGGAACCTTCACCAGTTTACTATATTGCATCTTAAACCTCTGCAATATTCTATCGACATAATTCCTCTAGTTTAACCACAAATTCCTCTTTGGCCAATCTTGTTTAACTTCCATGCCCAAAATATAGTTTACAACACCAAGATCCTTCATGTCTAATTTGGAGGAAAATTGAGCCTTCAAATCCTGGATAATTTCTTTATCGTTTCCAATCAACAACATAACATTCACCTACAGGACCAAATAAATAACATGGTCATGAATTAATTTAAAATACACAAAATGATCCACTTTTCTTCTGGTGAATCCAAGTCCCTATATCTATGTATCAAATTTATAATACCAAATCCTTGGTGATTATTTTAACCTATACAGAGACCTTTTTAACCTGCATACTAGTTCTTTCTTACCCTTCACCGCAAAGCCTTCAAGTTGCTTCATGTAGATCTCTTCTTCCACATCCTCATGAAGAAATGTTTTATTCACATCCATGTTTTATACCTTAAAATAAAAAGCAAAAATAATAGATAAAAATAATCTAATAGAAGGTACCTTGTCAAGAGGAGAAAAAATATCAGCAAAATCAATTCCCGACACCTAGGAATAGACTTTTTGTACCAAATGAGCTCTGTATTTCTCCACCTTGCCTTCTGCATTCATAGTCTTCTTAAACACTCATTTGTTTTCAATGGGTTTCCTTCCAGCCAACAACTCTACCACATCCCAAGCCTCATTTTGTCCAAAGATTCCAATTCATCAACCATGGCCTCCTTCAAGAGTTTTCCATCCTCTAAATATATTGCCTCCGTGACAGTTCTAGGATCATCATCAGTAATAGATAAAGAAATTTTTGAACAGAAAGAAAATGGAATATACCTTTCTAGTTTCCTTATTTCTCAAACTGATCTTCTCAAAGCTGGAGTTTTTAGCTCTTTGTATTTTGATTCTTGTTCTGCTGTAGAATTTCATTCTTCCTCCTTTAGCTCAATATCTATCTTCTGAAGTTCCTTTGGTAGGACTTCATGTTTATTAAAATCTTTTACCTCTCTAAGCACCACATATCGGATGTACACAACCTTTCTTGTTTCTTTGTTGAAAATCTTATAACCTTTTAAACCATCCTTATACCCAATAAAGATGCATATTTCAGATTTACTATCCAACTTGGTTATTTTCTCGTTTGAAACATGTACACGTGAATTGTATCCAAATACCCTTAGATGTGAAAGAGAGAGTTTCTTACCAGTCCATACCTCATGTGGAGTCTTATCCTCCAATGTTGATGAAGGTTATTTTTTAACAGGGTAACATGTAGTCTCCACCGCCTCTTCCCATAATTTTTGTCCTAACCCGACACCAGTGAGCATGCTTATTTCCTTTTCCATCAACACCTTGTTCATTATTTTTACTACTCTGTTTTTCTAAGGTGTGTATATAGTATTATTTTTCCATGCTATACCACATTTTTTACAAAACTCTTCAAATTCATTCTTACAAAATTGTCCACCATTATCTATCATCAACACCTTTATCTTCTTCTCTGTCTAGTTTCCTACTAGACCCTTAAATTATTTAAACTTGTCAAATAATTCATAATTATTCCTGAGGAAATAAATCCATGTATTCCTTGAGAAGTCATCTATAAATGATACATATCAAACATACATACCTAGTGATGGAACCGATACAGGTCAAAACACATCAGTGTGGAGAAGCTCTAATATCCTTTTCACCCTCTTAGCACCAAATGGGAAACACACCCAATTTTTATTCCCATATACACAGTGTTCACAAAAATTGACATCTAGAGAGAAATTAGAAATACCATCTACCATACCATTACCATGAAGTATTTGAAGGCCATTCTCTCCAATATTTCCAAGCTTTTGATTCCATAACATGGTATTTTCTCTATAGACCACTAATTTGTTTGCTCCACTTTCAGGAACAACAGAATTGTTGCACCTATCAATGATAGTGCTACCCAGAAGCTTGTACAAAGTTCCAATCCAAACTCCCTACATCAATACCAATGCTCCTTTAGCTATCTTACATGTATCTTTCTCAAACACCGTGTTTACACCTGCATCATCCATCTTGCTTACACAAATGTGATTTCTCACCAATGTAGGAATATGGAAAACAACATGAAGTGTTCTAATCCTTCCACCTTGCAACTTCAGCATGAATTTTCTATGTCTAATGATTTTTTCCTTGCTTTCATCCCCTAGGAAGAAATCACCACCATCATATTTCTCATACTCGGAGAACCACTCCCTATGGGGAGTGAAGTTAAAGGATGCAACTGAGTTAATCAACCATGCCTCATGATCTACATGTGTACTTGAAGAAGAAGAAAAGTATTCATCCTCACATTCATCCAAGGTGGTTTACACCTTTACTTAAGGAGCATCATTAGATACCTTTCCTTTCTCACGAGATTTAGATCTATAATCATTTTTAAAGTTCCCTTCCTTTCCACATTTCCAACACATTTTTATAGGTTCTCCTAGATATTTAGATCTACCTCTAGATTTAGATCTCCCACTTGAGAACTTATTTTTGTTTATGTTCTGGAACCATCCTTGTATGGAAAAGGCATCTCCATTCTTTCTCTCCATATTTTTCCACATCATGTCCACCGACAGCAAGGATGAGACTATTTCATCAAACTTCAAGGTAGTTTTATTGTTGCCTATTGCAACAGTCATATTGTCCCATGAATATGGTAGATAACAAAACAAAATAATGCACTTATCTTCATCTGAAATTTTAATATCAAAAGATAAGATTTGGCTTACCATATTATTAAAGGCAATCAAATTCTCTATCAACAAGTATCCATCCTTCATCCTCAGGTTATACTTCATTTTCCATAGGAAACGTTTGTTCATTAAATACTTAGATTCGTACAAAGTCCCTAACTTGTCCCACAAATCCTGCATCATAGTTTCCCTTGATACATTCAACAATACTAAATCTGAGATACACAACCGTATTGTGCTCTTTTCTTTCTGATCCAACTTCATCTAGTATTCATCTTACATTTTCATTGGTTTAGTACACAGATCTACTATTATTCACTGATCTTTAGCCACCAACATATCCTCCATCTTGAGCTTCCACAACTCAAAAATATGACCATTAAATTTCTCGATCTCTATATTTCTAGTGCTTTCCATATTCTTTTACTGCAAGAATTGATCCCACAGATCTCCCACTGAATAAGGTCTACCACAAGCCCTAGAAAAACCCCTCAAAATCAAAGGCATCCCCTTGAAGTTGAAACAAATCTAATACCAAATGTATGTTTTAACCCTATATAGAAATTACCTACAAACTAATTCTTAAAACTAAAAATATACAATGGAGAAAACATAAACAAATAAAACAAATATACACATAGCTTTTCCCCTCGATCCCAAAATTGGGACTACCAGATTTATTTTTCATTATAGTCCTTTCAATGTTACAATACATATATGTATACATGTCGAAGCATTCATAAACTGTAATCCATTAACCCAATATTAGAACATAATCGTAGTTCCCTTCACTGAATCTATAAAATACCATGGATAGAAAACCATCATGCCCAAAGCCATGTGAAAAACCCATGCAAAAAACCATAGGTAGGTGCACCCACCTATTATAGGGTCCAAAAAAAATTCCTAGGACATTGCCCCAAACCCCGTGTAGGGGGGATACTTCCCCCCTACAAACCACCCAACAAGGGGGGTTGCGCCCCACCTGTGATCCCCTATTGCATTGAGTGCAACGAACAGGGGTGGCTATCATCCCCCCTGTGACACCCTCGCGTGTCTGATCTGTTGTGGAAATAATATATCACACACCCAACATCAATTTCATTATGGCCAGCCCATGACCTAGGGTTTGAATATTGTGACCATGACATTCCATAGGGTTTGAATAACCATTTTTATGATATGGATTAAATAATTAGCTATGTATGCTTATACTTTATGCCATGAATTCATTTTCTAGTATAGAATCTATTTATAATTCATGGTTTTGTCTTTTCTCGAATATATTAGTTCAATAACCCTTTTGGAAATTTTGTGATAGAATGTATATATATAATGTAGGTAAATTGTATAGGGTCTGGAAATAGATTATTTCTCAGGTATATAATCCCTTTCCTCTCATTGTTTTGTTTCCTCCTAGCAATGTAATAATTTCTACTAAGAAAATCTTAACCCTCGTTTCTTACAAATTGTTATTTGTGACCCTCTGATAGGTATACTAAATCTTTGGAGTTGAATAAGAATTTTTGTTATCTATGGATTTCTTGATCACCCTTAATATAATTCAACCTCCTCCTTTACATGTTATTGCACTTGTGCTCTCTAGACCACTTGTAAAGAAACTCATTTTTAATTTTTTTTGTTTCTTAACCGAGAACACAACGCCAAGAATTAGTTCTCAATAATAGGCATTAGAAGAAATGATTTGGCTCTTACTCTAAGGGTATTTTGATTTATAAGGGAAATATTATTCTTATATTCTTAGATATATTAGCAAAGGGTGAAATATTGTACTCTTATTTAATTTATTTATATTAATAGGTCCATCTTGACGTGCTTTTCACACTTGGACTTTGTAATGGATATTGTATACTAAGTTGAGTTTATCTTAGGAAGGGATCATTACCTTCTTATATGGAATATATTTTACCTTTATTTTATATTGTATAATAAACAATTGAATGTATTTTTCTTACTTTCGAGTATTCATATGCATTATTGTAGTGTTGCGTAATAGTTAACTTCAATATTTTTCTTCAATATTACCTATTTGTGGGTATTTTTCCTTTATATAAAATAGTAGAGGTTGGATATTAGCCTCTCCCTACTTGTTTATAAAAAAACCATATTTATCATTTTTATTAGATTTAGAAGTAATATCTTTATTGCTTACTGCTTCGAGTTATTGCATGACAATTTTCTTTGCATTCTAATATAGGCTTTACATACAAGCCGTTTCCCTTATAATGAAGACTTCATCTTAGGTTAAAATAACCCGAGCTTGAAAGAAATAAGTGAGTTCTATTATTCCATAGCATAAATGTATGAACTATTTTATATCTTTCCTCATAAGAAATCATATATAAAGCTGGTATACGATACCATTTTTCTTATATAATTTCATATTCATAGTATGCACCTAAAGTGGTTTTACATGCTATAACTTACGCCTCTTGGAATTTAATATAAGAACTATGTACTTAACAAAGTTGTATAGTATTTAATATCCCCCTTTCTTAGTTGCTTACTTCCAGTACAACACAGTTATGGAATAATGCTAACAACCTTCTTATAATATAGGCATTAGGGATAATTCCTCGAATTCAGATAGTGGGTCTTAGTTAGACGCACAAATATAACTCAATTATTTATTTATTTAAATTAATATTTGTATTCCATGTTTCCCTACCTATATAAGAGTTTCAATCCAAGTTCATTTCCACGATGTATAATCATGTCTCTGTTGTAGATGAGTTATCTCTTGTCTTTTGTTCTGATCTGTTCTGCATGGTTAACCCCAATTTATCCCACAGCTCTGACACGTATTTATGTTTTATTTTATCTCCTTCTATTGAAGTAAGGATTGCGTTCTACAGTCTAGGTTTCCTTAATATATTCTGGTAAATTCTAGACCAATATTCCTAATGAAATCTAGTAGATCAAGATACCTCACATGCAAAAATATGTTTATATATATGAGAAACAATTTACAATAAAATTTTACAAGTATGAATCAAACAATTTTATTGTAAATTGTTTCACATGCAAAAATACGTTTATATATATATAATTTACCATAGAAAAACAAGTATGAATCAAACGTATTAGCACATTACTACATATATAATTATACATTACTACGTATTTGCATGAATTCTACTTCTCATATATGTTTTCACATATACATAGATGCACCTTGACCAAACTACTTATAGACATTTATGCATGAATCCATTTAAACTGAATCTATAACATAATAATATATATGATTCAACCAGTACAAAAAACACAATTATCTGACTACAATAGATCGCTTAGGAAACTTTTGGGAGAAAGCACGTTCCTTTCAACCAATAAGCTTCCACCAAATATTTCCCCTCACCTTTGACTTCTTGCTTTGAGGAATAACGAACTCTTTTGTATTCCTTAATGGTATTTTTATAATTTCTTCTAAGCATATTTTTTTCTTAGCAATGTTTTGCTTTTAGGGTATGCACCTCCTTTAATTATCTAGGTTTGTTTTTTAGTAGGAAAAAATCGTTTTATTTTCCTTTAAAGTGCACCTTTCTATCCCATTATTTTCTCTTAATTTTCACCAAATTTAGCATTTATTTCGAGCTAAGTTCTATTTTCACTTAGAATAATATTTCTCTCTCATTATTTTATTCTTGAAAAAACATTTTTCTCTTGGTATTTTTAGTACAAGATTTGGGAAGGTACAAAATGTGGACCTAACCACTTAACGACTTTCTAGAATTACAAGGAATCTCTATTACTTATGTGCTCTTTCCTATACATTCCCAAAAGCAAAGAAATTTATTCATAATATAACATTTAATTACATAATTAGTCAATTAAAACACTAGGCTCCACAACCATTAATTTCAACCAATAATTGCAATATTATAAAAAAATCCATGTCTTAAAAATCAAATAACATGGTATCGCGTCTCCGCCTTCTTAAAATAAACACCATCCTCGGGTGTTTTTCATTTTTCATTACTTCTAGAAAAAACAGGAAATGTTTCATGCATTTTATCCTCCATGTCCTAGGTAACATCCTTTGAGCTAAATTTCTTCCATTTCATTTTAACCATGGTTATGAATTTATTAGAGAGTGAAATTTCCCTATGATCTGATATTTACAGATGTAAAACCAGTAATTCTCGTTTTGGTTCGACCTGCACCATATTCCAATCAATCACATGAGTAGGGTCATGAACATACTTATTCAATAAGGAAATATTAAAAACATTAAGCACTTTTATATGACCCAATAATGCTAGCCAATAGGCAATTAACCTTACTCTAGCTGATATCTTGAACAATCCACATAGTCTAGGTTCTAAACTAGCACACGTTCCTAATTTCATCGTACTTGTTTGACTTAACATTGACGTAGACATGCTCTCCCACAATGTACTCTTTATGTAGTCACTTCTAGTCTGCATAACTCTTCTACCTATCTTAGGTAGTTTTCAAGTTTTGTCTTATCTTCTTTCCCAAGTGTTCCATTTCTTGCAGATGATTAGATCCTAAAATCAATGTATCTTATGGTTGAATCCAACTTAAAAGAGAGTGGCACTTACACCCATACAAGGCTTCAAATGGACTCATCTTAATGGATGCTTGATATTTGTTATTGTAAGCAAACTCTACTAAGTGCAAATAATACTCCCACTTTGTGTGTTGGTCTATAACATACATACGCAATATATCCTCAATTATTTGATTTTTCATTTATTTTTGACCATATTTTGGGGGGTGGTATGCTATATTAAAGTTTAGCTACATACTCGTTCTTGCAAACAATGTCTTCCAAAAATTAGAAGTAAAATTAGCATCCTAATTTGATATAATTATTTTTAGTATCCCATGCAATCAAAAGATATCCTTCATGAAAATGTTTGTAATTTTTTGCTTTATATGTAGAGTGGACAATGATAAAGTGATATGGCTTACTTAACTTGTCCACCACATCATTTTTCTTCCTAGTTCTAGTTACACTAGTGATGAAATCCACATAATTGATTTCCCACTTCCATTATGGAATAGGAAAAGGACTTAGCATTCCAACAGGCTGTTGGTGTTCCACCTTAACCTACTATCACTCTAAGTACCTTTCCAAATACTTAGCTTCTTCCCCTTTCATACTTTTCCAATAAAAATATTTTCTTAAAGTTGTAATCATTTTATGATACCCCCAATGGACTGAAAATGGATTCGTGTGATTTTCATTTAGAATCATCATTTTCAAAGCAGATTGATTTGGAATGTAAATTATTTTTCTAAAATTCAGTGGACCGTCCTAATTTTATGCATAACCAAAATTCTTTGCATTGTTTAATTTTTGTTGTAAATGTCCATAAGCTTCATCCTTCAAGGCTACTACCTTGATTTGTTCTGCAATAATTTTTTTCATTGCTAACAACAATTTCGAAAATCTGATTTACATTCATACTCAATGCATATTCTACCTTATTCTCTTTCCATTTTATGTGTTTAATATCAAACTAAAATTATCTTAAGAAGCAATACACCTTGCCTGCCTCGCAGTCTTATCTTGTTGACTAAAAAAATACTTCAAAATAACATGATCAATGACAAGAGTAAACTTCTTCCCTCACAGATAATGTCTCAAAATATTTAGAGGATGTATAACAATATCTCACTTAGGATCATCAACAAAATACTTCTTCTCATGGTATTTTAACTTTCTTTATTGATATATGATTACTTTATTCTCTCACATCAACACAACACCCAACCCTTCAAGAAGTATCTATGTAAAAAATTAAATATTTACTACGATTCACAACTTTTAATACTAGAGATATTGTTAGTAAATCTTTCATCCTACCAAATCTCTCTTGACATTTTTCTGTCTAATTAATTTTCACTCCTTTTTATGCAATGAAGTGATGGGGTAAGTTAGTTTAGAGAATCCTTCGATAGTACGTAGTCATACCCAGGAAGGAACTAATGTATTCCACGTCCTTATGTACTGACCAATTTAAAATGGACCTAAATTTTTTAGGGTCAACAAATATACTTTCCTTAGAGATCACATGTCCTTAGTACTAGATTCTATTATGATAAAACTCACATTTTTTGAACATTGCATACAACTGGTGTTCTGTAAGAGTTTGAATCACTATACTCAAGTGTTATTAATATTCTTCTTGAGTTTTTCAATATATCATATTGTCATAAATAAAAATTAATACAAGATTGTCTATATATTTGTTGAACACATTATTTATAAGGCACATAAATATAGCAGGATCATTTGTGATATTGAATGGTAGTATGAAAAATTCATAGTGCCTATACTACGTTTTAAATGCACTCTTTTGTATTTATCGAATTTTATTCTTAATTGATGGTAACCATATTGAAGGTCTATTTTTGATAAGAGTGTTTCCCCTCTAATTTCGTCAAATAAGTCATTTGTCCTAGGTAGGGGATATTTGATTTTAATAGTCTGTTTGTTTAGTTGTCTATAATTTATACACATCTTGAAGGTTCCATCCTTTTTTATCACAAACATTACTGGGTCTCCTTGAGGGGAAACACTGGTTTTGATGTACCCTTTTTCTAGAAATTCTTACAACTGCATTTTTACCGACATGAGTTCTACCACACTCATTTTGTAAGGTGATTTGGACATAAGTGTGGTTCCTAACAATAATTGAAATGTGAAATCTATGTCACTTTTCAAAGGAAATCCTAGAATCTCATCTAGAAATACATATTTAAATTATTTGATCAGTTTAAGGTTATCTATACTTATGTTTTCTATTTTCCATGTAAATTCTTCTATCTGAACGCCAAACAATTTACAACCTTTCTGGGCACATTGTTCCAACTGTAAGGCTGAAATTTTATGTGTGGATATAGGCCTTGGTATTCATGTTATAAGTTGTACATTTCCCTCTTTAGTGGTGCATGTAACAATTTTCTCTTTACACTTCACTAAGTACTTATGTTTCTCCAACTGATCCATTCTTATCAACAAATCATAGGAACCTAGAGGTAATACATTTAGATTTAATCATGTTGGGCATCCATTTAAATTTACAGCAAATTTTTTAACCCAATTGGTCACTTTTATTCTAGTGCCTATATAAAATTGAATTAGCCATGAATTTTTGAATTTCCTAGTACTCCATTTCCATTTATCTACAAGTTGTGGACTAACATATATAAGAGAGGTTCCTGGATCTACTAAAATAGACATGTGCTGATCTAGAATCACACGTTAAATTTTGATTTTTTTTTATTGATTTTCTTTCTAATGGTCTTCTATTATCGCAGTAATCCTTGGTATATTTATAGCTACATCGTTTACTATAAGTACCTCCTATACTACCTACAAATATTGGACTAATCTAGTATTATATGGGAAGTTTATATGTAAATGGGGTTCTCCCTAACCCTACCTCTTTAAAAATTCTCTCCCCTTTCCTTCATTTGTTCCTTTTCTATTTAAGTAAAATGTTTTAGAAATTGTTTGAGATTGTGTAGTATGTGGTTGATTTTTCCTATTAAATTTGATGAGCTGATTATTTTTCTCAAAAAAAATTAGAATAGAGTATTTTGAATTTTTAACCCTCGTTCCAAATATGCTCTTTTCCTTATTAGACCATGATATTGAGCCCTCCCTGTTTGTTTGAATTTTGATAACATATTTTGGTTTTTGATAGATTCGCCCAATTTTTTTTGTATTATCAAATTCAATTCTTTCCTTAATTGGAAGAGGAAAAAAGTTAATAAACCATTGTACCTTCACATTTTCTTCTCGTATGTAAGGAGCATATCCCAATAGATTTGTAAATTTGGCTACAAACTCATCCATACTCAAATGGCCCAACTTTAGATCATGAAATTATTTTTCCTTCTCATCATAATATCCTTCAATTAAGTATTTTTTCTTAAAATATTTATGGAATTCTTCCCAACTTACTATTTTTTCTTCTATACTGTGTACTATTCTTACTTCTTCCCACCATAGTGAAGGTTTTCCCTGCAATTGGAAGATTGATAGTTTGACCTTTAGGTTGAAAGATTATTCATATACTTGGAAATATTTGATCAAGTTTAGTATCCATAATTTGTATGCCTCTTCTTTTTCACCATCGAAAGTAGGTGGTCTGATATTTTTGAACTCTCCTTGGAGTTTTGTTTTCTTTTTCTTCCTCGACCTATGTGATTTTGGAGATGTTTTATCTAACTCTTCCTCACTCTCAGGTTTTCCATTCTCACTTTTAGATATACATTCCCATTTTCAAAATTAGCATCTGCATTCTTACACTTTGAGGAGTATTGTTATCCCTCTTCTACCTTTGTATCTAGATGCCTGTGATTGGAATTTTCAGTCAAATCCTTAATGATCTTCTCGTGCTCTACACTTTCTTTCAAAAGTGCTCATTACTAGCCCTAACATTGGCCAACTCTTGTCTCATTCCCTTTACCATTTATAGCATTTGGGTTGCTGGAGTTGAATTTTAATCTCATAACTACACCCAAATATTCTCTCCTTCACTAGGAGATTTCACCATTATTGTACTCTTTTCTTCTTAAATTTTTGTATCACCAAATCAATAACTTAAGTAATTTTATAGAATCACAACAATCACTACATTCGATTTAAGTTCTGTTTTGGCCCTTAGACCTCAAAATTTGAACCTATCGCTCTGATACCACATGTAATATACCTCAATAACACACTAAAAAACAAAATTTTTATTGGTATAATTACATTCTGTAAATGATTCTCCATATGAATAACACATGTGGTTATGATATAGATTGGATTATTATTCAAATTTACTCTATAATGTCAAAGTATAAGTTGAATTTAAGCTCTTATACCAGGACTGCTTACTTATAAATACAAGTTCTTTATAAATTGAAGCAAATTTAAGCGTACATAATAAAACCCTATATCTTGTGTTTCAGTCAATTATTTGGGCTTATGACACCTTCGTATATAATGCCCCCCTTAAGTCCATTATGGTCTTTCTATCCACCATGATATCAATCTATACAAATATTTATTTATACCGCTCACTAAGTTTGTAAAATATTTGTTTCATCTCTCTCTCTCTCTCTCTCTCTCTCTATATATATATATATATATATATATATATACATATACATATACATATACATATACATATACATATACATATACATATACATATACATATACATATACATATACATATACATATACATATATATATATATATATATATATATATATATATATACATATACATATACATATACATATACATATACATATACGCATATACACATATACACATATACATATACATATACATATACATATATACACACACACACACACACACACACAGATATATATATATATATATATATCAACCTTTTTATGGTAAGGATTGACCCCAAACTTATATTATATTCTATGATCTTGGCATGCAATACTCGATTTAATACACTCTTTGTTTTAATACTTCAATTGATTTATGGGTCATGGATTTCCTTCCTCCACACCTAAGGTGACGTATGACCATTTTTGGGGACCATTTCTTGGCCATGTGGTTTGACTTAATTGATCTACAAATGGGCTCCCTCCTTGGCCTCACATGCATTGATATGGAAATGAGTAAACTTTGAATCAATGGTCTTGATTGGGTTTCACAAATCAATGATGTTAGTTAAAAGGGTTTCTATTAGCAAGGAACAAAAATTCCACCAATTCATTTTTTCATTTTATCTTTTGTAAATCCCCCTATCGGGGTGCCACATTGGCATAAATGGACATAGGTCAGTGCCACGAGGAGACACATACCTGATCGTCCACCATAACCAGTAATTGAAACCTTTGTAGAAGTATGGAGAAGGTACACATTCACATGCTCAACCATTATGGAAGCCTTTGGAAAAGAAGGATGGCAACAAATTATGTCAGGAAGGGGTTGGAAACAAAGCTTGCGGGCAGAGTTAAAACATGAAAGGGAGCCTTAGAGAGGTAATTTTTTCAGGAGGCATTCCCTAGAGCAGTCCAAGGAAATGGAGGTAGATTTACGGTGACGTCAAGTAATTTGGTATGTTATGGCTATTGCCACCCTTCTCTGTCAATTTCCTATTCCTGTCATCAATTATGAAGGCGACATCAAATTGGAAGATGATTGTAATGCCATGCAGGAAGTTCTTCACTCCTGTAGCGGGTTTTCTTGCTAGTATGAAATTTTCTTTGGTTTATTCTGTTACAATGTTAATGACGGGTCTTTAGTTATTGAACCCTATTTTAGAACCCCACCCTTAATCCTCAAGGCAGCTCGGTTAAGTCTGTGGCTTTGTGGTGAAATCTAGTTGAAAACCTGTAGGTGTTTACATTATAGAGCAGGGACAACTCATGGTCTTGACCCTGACGGCCTATGTCCTTAGTTGACCTCCCCGCCTCCCTATGAGATCCACAAGAATGTTCTCTGGAACCCTCCTATACGGGAGATTTATCCCATGATTCAGGGTCCTTGTACCATTAGAAATGAAGCTTCTCATCAAGCATATGAGCAGGCTTGCATGCTCAGTAATGATAACCTCCGAACCCATAATCGCCCCTCTTAGCAAAATTATCTATTGTGTAGTGTCAAGATTCCCTACCTTCAGTTTTTGTGTTCAAAAAGCCTCAGTAGTAATATAAATTTCAATTGTTGCAAAGATATTTTAAATGTCTCTGTCTTTTAAATTTTCACCACTCATTATGCTGGTTGCTCCGCAATGTCTAAGGATCCACCTATAGTGGGATCCACCAGGCTTGTTCCATATTATTCCAGGAATAATAGAAGAGTCGTCGGAGTTGGTTCGTCAGACCAAAACAATGGGAAAATGTCAATATGGGAAACGCAGGGGAACTAGAAAATGGAAACAGAAGTAACCAATTCAGAATGAGGGACCTAGTAAGCGCGGAAAGAAAAATAATAAATACCTTATGGAAAATATCTTCGATCTTTATGAAGTTTTAATATTCCCAATTAGCCAAGCTAATGGGAATATGAGATTTTGTTTTCATTTTCTTGTTGCAATAATAAAATTGTAAAAGAGGAAAAATTAAACTCCTTAGACAACAAAATAAATCAATGCCCATGTGAACAAGGCTAAATCTGGGCTGCTTTAATAAAAATCCCTTATGTGTGAAAGGGATTGTGACAATTGACTGGGTCAATAGGACCAAATCCACAGCGCTATCCAGATGCAATGTACCTCCTAGATGCACAACGTAGATCTAGTTGGAGGCTACACATGTGAAAGGAGCTAAACCTTTGAGATGGTTTAGGGTTTTGCAAGGATTTCATCCTATAAATGAAAGAGGAGAGAAGTATGAGAGAGGTTGTTGAACATATTGTATTGAAAGGATTTTTCTATTTAGACACTTCTCATTCTCTAGTTTTTTAGCTAAGAATAGTGTTGTTTAGCACTTGGGTGTTCCTAATCGAGAATCCCACCTCTTTCCTTAAGAGGCCTCTTGGAAGAGTCCTGCATTTCTTGTCCACTATCAGGAATTTGGCCAAGCTTCTACTTCCAACTACAACGCAGATCCTGTTGAGGGTTTGGTTGTCCTTGTAAGTTGCAGCAAGTGGAGGCTAGATCTATTCAGATCTAAGCCATTCTAGTGCCTCTTTTGAGTGGGAGAGTCTTATATCCCCCTCGCAAGACCTTATTGGATCATCAGAGCTCCAGATCCATAACTTGGCATCAGGCCAAACTGTTCATCAAGGCTACAGTGTAGTTTATCTTCCAAGACTGTGTTATCTACAAGAGGAGAGTTGCAGGGAGTTTTGGAAACATTTTAGGAGTGATCTCTAGTGATAAGAATTTGTCTCTCACTGTGGTGATCCATGGATTTATGTACTTATCCATGTCATATTCAGATCTGATCTGAATACTCCTGTATAAGCTTCAGGAATTCTATAGAAATTTGTAGATCTGATGCATGAGATCTCATATCTACTCCATATGCTTCATTTGCTGCTGAAAACCCCAAGGGATATGTAAAATAGAGACAGTATAGTGTACAAATCTGATATAGATCTAATATTTTGTACATAAATATGTTCTAGATCTGATTTTTAACCTACATCTGCTATATTCTCTCAAAAATAACGTTTTCAAGGCTTTTACAGTGAGATATATTGTTGCAACACCTCTTTAGAGGGTTTTTCTCATGAAAGTCTTCCATCTTTCTCTTGTACATTGATTGGGCCACATTGTAAATCTTATTTATCATTGTATAAGATATTTTTGAGCTATCATATTGGTCTCTTAATGCTGATATCAAAAAATGCATTATTTTCTGAGCAGTGCTACTTTGTGTTGCTGCAGTCCCTTCTTTGGGCAGTTTTCAAGCCATACTAGGTGTGGGAGGTCTATTTAACCAACCTAGTTTGATTTTTTTTTTTTTCTGATATCCTCTTGGAATTGGGTCTTAAATTATCAGATATAAGGGATCCAAGGGCTGATCTTGGTTGATGTAGCATACATTCCTGAAAAAATCATTTTTCAGGCATGCCTTTCTAGCAGTCCCATTTTGGGGATATTACAGAAGCTGGAAACCCAGCTCAGATCCGTAAAACCATTCAAGGCTGGGAAAGAGAGAGTAACCATGAAGATGAAGATATCAAACAGTAGGAGGTCACCATGGACTTCCTCTGCAACCCAGGGAATGCAAGAGGAAGGTTATCCCTTTTCCATCAATCTATCAACACCTACTGGAAGCTCAAATGTGTTTTGGCGAAAGCCATGACTAGCATGCAGGAACAGAAGGAAACCCAACTGTGGTTTCAGAATTGCAGCAAATCAAAGAGTAAATCTGAGAAATTTCCATGTCTTAGTATCATGTTGCAACAAGAATCGGGAGAATTGAAAGACAACTACAAGCAATGCAACAAGTAGAGATGTCGGGTTCAACTAAAAAATACCTGGCTCCTATTGACTCTTCTGATGGGTGAATTTTTATTTTATTAGATTTTAATGATTTTTGTGGCAAGTTTTTACAACCTTTGGCTAAACTATAACTTTTATGGACATCGTAAAGTAGGTATAGTGACAAGTAGAAGGAAAAAAAATTTTCAATACTGGTTGGCTTTCAATTCACTCAGGTGGCCAACAGACCTGGTTTCCTTCGGGCAGGTTGAGTCCACTACATGTGTCACTATATGTATAGCAATCTTCCTTTTTGATATATAGAAAATGGTAAGGCTCTACGAAATTAAGAAAAAAAAAATATTTATCTTTTGGAATTATTTGTAGAGTGTCTCTCAGCTCCTTTATTAGGTATTGAATAGCCACCACTTCTAATCATCCTTAACAGTTGTGACCCCCTCTTCTTTCCACGAATAAACTTGCCTACTTCGGTGGGGACACATTTCAACTATGTTTGGAAAAATTGGTAAGAACATGGTATAGGTATCCCTTATTTATGCATTTCATTCATTCCTTTTGTCATTAGGTTAGATTCTCGTGTTTAACCAGTTAGCTTATTAACCATGCAAGTTTGGTAGGAAATAATTCTCGTGAATATGTCGACAAACTTTCAATATCTTTCATGGTGATTTATATTTGTAATCACTTGCACTTTCAATGTAACCTTCATCTTGTTGTGAAACCACCTCCAAAAATAGAAGAAAAGAGATATCAACACCTTAGAAATAATCCACTTCGAGGGGGAAACCTCCAATACATTACATGAATGAAAAATTCTTGGATGATACAAATTACAAAACCTCCTTTCTATATATAGGAGTCCATGGGGCCACAATGTAATCCTAGTGGGGCCACAATGTAATCCTAGCCGACCTAACAATAATAATTTAAGGGCACAATAATAACAATATGGGGGTTATAGGGGTACAATAATAACAATAAGGGGTTACACTAACAACAATAAGGACTATACTCAAAAAAATGTTGTCCTCAACGCTGAGTAGCTCGTGCTTCTCAGAGCAAATTCTAATACTCCCATATAGAATCTTCAGTGGGTAATTTCTTCCACTTGATGAGATACTCTGAAATTGATCGATTCTGTAGCTGTCGAGTTCTTGTTTCCGTGACCGCTTCAGGTTCCTATATGATTTTTCCTTCCTCATCAAGCTCTGGCAATATTGTTTGAACACCCTATCAACATGTTCAACATGATCCTTCCAAGACCTGTTGTAGATTAAATTGAGGAGCCAGCAAAAATACCTAACTTCCACATATCATATCTCCGAAAATATAAGCTCTGAAATTTTGTGACGATGTTCCTCAGGATTTCGTCTTCGCACCCTAAAAATTTCAGCTTTAGAAACTTTGTAGAAAAAAAGTTATAGCGAAAATTCCACGATGACCTGTTTGGAGCAGCGAAACCCTAGAATACGAAGCTCTGATACCAAATGTTGTGAAACCAGCTCCAAAAATAGAATAAAAGAGATATCAACGCCTTAGAAATAAGCCACTTCAAGGGGGAAACCTCCAATACATTACATGAATGAACAATTCTTGGATGATACAAATTACAAAACCTCTTTTCTATATATAGGAGTCCATGGGGCCATAATGTAATCCTAGTGGGGCCACAATGTAATCCTAGCCGACCTAACAATAATAATTTAAGGGCACAATAATAACAATATGGGGGTTACAGGGGTACAATAATAACAATAAGGGGGTTACACTAACAACAATAAGGGACTATACTAGTAATATAGGGACCTAACACATCTTCAGTTTCCATCCATATGATTTCTTTATTTATCTGAAAATGTGGTAGGGTTTACATTAACCCAATTCCTTTTCTATGAAGGTGTTATGAGTGAAAAATACTTCTACATCAAACTCTTCTTGAGAAGGGCTCACCTTATTCAGGTAAATTCTCTTCATTTTTAAAACCCTTAAGTATTATCCTACTTCTCAATTTCTTTATGGTTAGCCCATGACCTAGAGTTTGAATGCTATGACATAGGCATGACATGGGGTTTGAATAACCACCTTTATAATATAGCTTAAATAATTATTTATGGTTGTCTATACTTTATTCCATGAGTACATTTTCTAGTATACAATTTATTTATTATTCAAGGTTTTGTCTTTTCATGAATATATCAAATCAAATACCCTTTTTAATTTTTCTGATAGAATGTTCACAGGCACACACACACATATTGCAGGTAACTTGTACATGGTCTACAAATGTATTCTTTCTTAGGTATATAATCTTTTTTCTAGTCATCGTTTTGTTCCATCTTAGAAATGTAATAATTTCTACTGAGAAAACCATGACCCTTGTTTCTTATAAGCTGTTATTTTTTACCCTATCAAAATTATACTAAATCCTTGGAGTTGCATAAGTGTTTTATGTTCACCTCATATTTCTTCAACATGCTCAATCTATCTTGATTTCCTCCTTTACAGGTCAGTCATACTTGTCCTTTCTTGACCATTTGTAAAGAAATTTCTCTGTAATTTTTATAGTTGCTCAACAAAGAACGCAACGCCCATAATTAGTTCTATGTAATAGGAATTAGAAGCAAGCATCTAGTTGTTACCCTAAGGGGATTTTGATTTCTAAAGGAAACATGCCTCTTATATGTTTATATATTGTAGCAAAGGCTCAAAGCCTATACTCATGTTTAATTTCTTTAAATTAATAGGCCCATCTTGACCACTTTTTAACACTTGTACATTCTAATGGATATTTTATACTCAATTGAGTTTATCTGAAGAAGGGATCATTCCATACATATGTGGAAAATATTTTATCTTTCTCTACTTTTTGTAGAATTTACAATTGTATTCCTTTTTGTTAATTTCCAATATCTATATGCATTACTTTAGTTTTGTGTAATAGTTAACTTTAATAAATTTCTTCAGTATTTTCTCTTTAGTATTAACCATTATTGGGTCTATTTCCTTTTTATAAAATAGTAGAGGTTCGATATATCCCTCTCCCTACCTGTTCAGAAAAAACTAGACTCGTCATTTGTATTATATTTATAACTAATATTTTAATTCCTTACTCCTTCGAGTTATTGCGTGACAATTTTATTTACATTCTAATATAGGCTTTACATATAGGCCTATGCCCTTATAATTAACACTTTGTTTGAGGGAAAATAGCTTAATCTTGGAAGAAATAATTCTATTATACTATTCCATAAAAAAATGTATGAAATAATATAGATTTCTCTTCCTGAGAGATCAAATATAAAGTTTCTATATCATACTCTTTTTCTTATATAATTACGTATTCATAGTATACTCCTAAAGCATTATTACATGCTATAACGTATGCCCCTTGGAATTTAATCTAAGGACTATATACCCAAGGATATTGTATACTATTTATATCATATTAGAGGGTATAATGGCTGATGTATCCTCCTTTCCTAGCTGATTACTTACAGTGTTAGGAATTTATGAGAAAATGATAACAACCCTCTTCTAATATGGGAGTTAGGGATAATTCCTCGAATTTAGATAGTGGTTCCTAGTTTGAATCACAAAGAGAGCTCAATTCATTATTTTTTTTAATGAATATTTGTATTCAATGTTTCCTTGCATAAAATAATAAATTCCAAGTTCAATTTTGGGATGTATAATCATGTCTCAATTCTAGACGAGTTATCTCTTATCTAATGTTATAATAATTTATACATGGTTAATCCCAATTTAATACAAAAATCTCACACATTTTTATTTCATTTTTATTTCTTAGATTAGTTACTTATATCAAAGTGAGGATTGGATTCTACAGTCCATGTTTCCTTAATATGTTCTAGCAAATCTAGTCCAAGATTTCTCATGAAATATGATATATTAAGATACGTCACCTGAATTTTAGGACTCATAAATTGTTTCACATGAAATTATATATATATTTCAAAATAGAAAAAACAGTTTGAATTGAACATGTCATCTCAATACTACATGTCAGGGAACATGTATTTGCATTAGTTATACTTCCCATATATAATACTATTTGTACGCATATACACCCTAACCAAAATCCTTATAGATATTCATGCATGAATCCATTAAACTGGATCTATAAAAAAAATACAAAAGATATGATTCAACAAATACATAAAACACAATTATCTAGCAATAGTATATCCTTTAGGAAGCTTTTGCGAGAAAATACATTCCTCCTAACCAAGGATATGCCACCAGCAATTCCTCCCGCGTTCAAACTTCTTCCTTTGAGGAATAACAACCTTTTACATTAGATTAAATTTTAGCCTAAAAGTGCCCATGAAATTTTCATGTACACAATATCTAAACCAATCAAAATCCTTTAAATTGAAAAAAAGATGTACATGTATATATTTTGGAGGAAATTATATATATATATATATATATATATATATATATATATATATATATATATATATATATATATTATATTTTTGGCTTATCTCCTATTAAGTTTACTCAAATTTCACGTGTGTACACGCGTTGCATGCAGAATTAAATTATGCATCCAATGAGCACTCACTATGCACACTTTTGAGAAGACCCACATTGATAAAAATTGAAGATACATTTATCACTCGTTATGCACACTTTT
Organism: Pinus albicaulis; assembly: GCA_034641835.2. Lineage (NCBI taxonomy): Eukaryota > Viridiplantae > Streptophyta > Pinopsida > Pinales > Pinaceae > Pinus > Pinus albicaulis. Next base: position 1,340,744,485 of record CM076580.1, on the reverse strand, counting down.
GATAAGACCCACATCACAAAAAATTAATATACATTAAAAAAAACATGTTAAACATGTTTTTAATGTATCTTCAATTTTTATCGGTGCAGGTCTTCTGAAAAGTGTGCATAATGGGTGCTCATTCGATGCATAATTAATTCTACATCCAACGAGTGTCTACACTTAAAATTTGAGTAAACCTATAAGGAGATAAGCCAAAAATATGTTAAAAAAAAGGTAGTTTTCTTCTTTTCCTTCCAAAATTCATAACTCTTATTTATTATTTTCCTATTATTTTATTATTTTTCCTTAAGAGACCACTTTTATGCCAAAATTTCCTCTAATGTGTATTCCTTAGTGGTATTTTGATAATTTTCTTCTCAACATAATTTTACTTAGCAAATTCCTCCTTTTAGAGTCTGTGCTCCTTTAACTACCTAGGATTTTAATTTTCATTAGGAAAAATATTTCATTTTTCCTTTAAAGAATGTTTTTCTCTCCCCCTATGTTTTTTATTTCTTTCCAACCAACTTAGGATTTCTCTCCAACTAAGTTCTAACCTTCATTTACCATAATATTTCTCTCCCATTATGGTATTCTTGAAATGACAATTTTCTCCTTGAATTTTTAGAGGAATATTTGGGAAGGTCCACCATGTGGACTTGACCACTTAAAAAATTTATCGAATAGAAAAAAGTCTCTATTACTCATGTGTTCTTTACCATAAATTCCCAAAATTAAGAACATTTATTCATAATATAAAAGTAATCACATAATTAATCAATTCAAATCTTGGCCTCCGCAACCATTAAGTTCAACTTATAATCACAATAGTCTAAAAATAGCATTTTCTTTAAAAGAAAAACATAGCGGTATTACAACTATAAATAAAATATTTAAATATCCATGGAAAATAAAATAATTTTATGCTAATTTTAAAAGGCTATATATATATATATATAATTTTTGAAAATATTTCAACACGTCATTTAAATAAATGATGGATCTTGGAGTGGAGCACTCATTCTCAGCTACGGTTTCAAATCCTTGTGGTAACTTGTAGTTTTCCACTGCTAAGGATTATGATTTCTCTTTAAGGTATTTTGGTAAGCCATGGATTGTGACTAATTTGTTTTGGTTTGTTGACGAAAACATAAACGTTTTGGATTCGATCAGGATTACGAAGGTTTGGGATCCTATATGTCACCTTTTTTTAATTTCTATCGTTGTGCTCTCTAAATGGGATTTTTGATGCTCCCATCAGTTGAAACTTGGATCAAATGGTTGGGATCAGATATTTATATTTTCCCCTACTCATATTTTTTATGATGGAAAGGTATGGTCATCAATGGAGGTTGTGGTAAGGGAAATTACCCTTCTATTATGCCCTTGTATGGATCCAACCAGAGCAAGGAGATGGGAATTCTATGGGTAGCAGATATATGGTGGATTGACCATTTTTTTACCACAAATATGAATTTATAAATCCCCTTAGTGTTGGCTAGGAGACAAATCCTTTGGATTTGATCATATCTATCTGAAATAAGGCTCTCTCCCCCATTAATGGGATGGTTGGATGGTTTGAAGTATAAATTTTTGGATCTAACATTTCATGTTCATATCGGTGTTCCTATCAACCCTATGATCCTTCAAAACAATTATATTTGATAGATCATGAGCATAATCTATGATCAATAGAGGAGAGGACGTTCCATATTTTCATGAAAATGTTGGCAAGTAAATCTAGTTTAATCTAGGAAAATAATGAGGATTTAGTGGAGAATATAAAATGCAAGACACAGTAATGGGATAAATCTTGTAAGCCACCAAAAATATCATTTTAGGAGGGAAAATCCTTCAGGATGAGATGTCCCTTAAATAATATAATATCAGTAGAGGTTCCACCCTACTTCTGGTGTATGTATTGCTTGCAAGATCAGGATCTGGGCCTTCATTTTCCTGTGAAGAAGTCATCAAAAGGAGTGAAAAACATGCGAAGATAACACCTCCCGCTGATTAATTTCCTGGGCCTTACATAGTGGAAAGGATGGAGAAACATCCAAATATCGATATTTGGAATCCTTAGGTAAAGGACATGTTCTCATATTTCCCTGCAAAGGTATTTATCTACCGTTTTAACATATTCTAGCCTAAGTTAAAAGATCTATACCAATGGATTTACACAAATTGGACTACAAAATGTGATATTTCACTAGTAAAATGATGAAATTAATGACTAGGTGACTGAAAATGTTAGTCACTGCAATTATTTCAAGTGAATTACTACTAAATTTGAGCAATTTTAAGTGAACGAACTAAAAATGACTAAATTAAATGACTAATTTAGTCTTGGAATAAAATATACGACTAGATAATAAATGACTAAACTAAAAGTGATTAACTTAAACGACTAATTTAGTCTAGGGATAAAATATATGACTAGATAATAAGTGACTAAAGTAAAAGCAACTAATTTAAATGAATAACTTAGTCTAGGATTAAAATATATGACTAGACAACAAGTGAAGAAATTAATAATGATTAATGTAAATGACTATTATAGTCCAAGAATAAAAACATGGCCAAATAACAAGTACAACAAGTATATGAATTAGTCATTTATACTAGTGATTTTTAATTGTGTTGCTCCATATATGAAAAATTTCACTTTTGGTACTGAAGTGTTACATTTCACTATAAGTGTCTCTGAATCAATTTGCAGTGTTAAAATTTAGAGACAAAGGGGTCTCTGAATTTACAGTGTTGAAATTATGAACACCCTTTTGTCTCTAAAGTTTAGTAGTGCAGATGGATTCATGTACAATTAACATAATTGGTGCATGTATCATCGATCAACTTTACACTAATGCCTTCATTATAATTTTATTAAAGGTAATATTAATTAGATAGCCAAATTAACAGTTGGCCATAAAGTTTAATTTTTAAACTTCATTGATTTATGTTAAAATTGTGAGTTGTTTTAAATCTAAGGTTAAATCCTCATATTTACATTTAACACACAACACTAGTGGCTTTGGTTTGGGAGGAGAGCTACAAGTATGTAGAAGAGATTGAGGGCACATGCATTATGTTCCTTTTTGCTGCCGAGAGCCTGAGACTTTTTATACTAGCGTAATTGGATGAGGTGTTGGTGGAAGTGATGATGATTTAGAAGATACAACCACAAGCGTTGTGTTCTCACAATTGGTGAATCCTCGTGGGAGGTGATCACAAAACAAGACTCCTTTTCCATGTTCAAAATTTACCAAATTAGCACATGCAGACAGAACATTAGTGAATGTGAAATGGTTAGGTTCAGTACTTGTTTTTTTGCATATCACATTAAAAATCCAGTGCCTCCTCGTAAAATCCTCTGCTCGTATAAGCGACCACCATTACAGATGATTACACCACATTTGGTTTAGAAATTTAGTTAGGTAGGTAGGGTTCCCCTATCTCCCATATCCCTATAGAGTAATCTAGTCACATATTCTTTCTTCTATGATACTAGTTCCTCTCTCTTAAGTCCTATCTCTCATCCTTCTTCTCTCTCCCTTTCTCTCCTACCTCCCTCTCTCTTCCCCAATCTCTCTCTCTCTCTACCCTCCAATTCTCTCACTTTCTCATGAATATGGGACACTCGAACTTAAGATTTTTTGTAGCAGTCATGATCAAGTGCAATGTGGTTATTAAGACTTCATTATATGGCCATTTTCCAGACTTAAATTGTGTGAGAACACTGTGGCTGAGTTTGAAACTAGAGATTGAACATACATTTGGTTTAATTGAAATATAAATTTTCATCAATAAATGTAAAGCAATGGCTGAAAAATACTAGAAATTAATAAATAGAGAAGACATGGAAACAAGCAACAATACCTACAAAATTGTTACATTGAGACACAAATAATAAGGAACTATTGTGCACAAACAGAGACCAATGAAACTATCATCTTAACCCCTAACCCCTTAAACACTAATTCCCAACCCCTAACCCATTTAACCCCCTAAACCTCTAAACCCCTAACCCATTTAACCCCTTAACCCATAACCCCTAAACCCTTAACCCCTAACCCATTTAACCCCCTAAACCCCTAAACCCTGGACCCATTTAACCCCCTAAACCCTAAACCTCTAAACCCTTAACCCCTAACCCCTTAAACCCAACTTCCCAACCCCTAACCCATTTAACCCCCTAAACCCCTAAAAAACTAACCCATTTAACCCCTAAACCCTAACCCTATTAACCCCTAACCCCCTAAAATCCTTAACTGATAAATCCCCTAACCCACTAAACCTCTAAAACCCTAACCCATTTAACCCCCTAAACCCTAAACCTCTAACCCCTTAAACCCTAATTTCCAACCCATAACCCATTTAACACCCTATAACCCTAAACCCCTAACACATTTAACCACCTAAATCGTAAACCTCTAAACCTCTAACCCATTTAACCCCTAAAACCTTAACCCCTAACCTCTAAACCCTTAACCCCTAACCCATTTAAACCCCTAAACCTTTAACCCATTTAACCTCCTAAACCCTAAACCTCTAAACCCTTAACACCTAACCCCTTAAATCCTAACCCCTTAAACACTAATTCCCAACCCCTAACCCATTTAACCCGCTAAAACCCTAACCCATTTAACCCCCTACCATAACCCCATTAACCCCTAACCCTTAACCCCTAAAATCCTTAACTGCTAAATCCCCTAACCATATAAACCTCTAAACCCCTAACCCATTTAACACACTAAACCCTAAACCTCTAACCCCTTAACCCCTTAACCACTAACCCCTAACCCCTAAAATCGTTAACTGCTAAATCCCCTAATCTCCTAAACCTCTAAGCCCCTAATCCATTTAACCCCCTAAACCCTAAACCTCTAACCCTTAACCCCTAACCCCTTAAACCATAATTCCCAACGCCTAACCCATTTAACCCCCAAAACCCTAACCCATTTAACCCACTAAACCCTAGCTCCATTAACCCTTAACAACCCTTAACCCCTAAAATCCGTAACTAAACCCTAAATGTCTAACCCCTTAACCCTTGATCCCCAACCCCTAACCCATTTAACCCCTATAACCGTAAACCCCTAACCCATTTAACCCCTAAACCCTATACATCTAAACCCTTAACCCCTAACCCCTTAAACCCTAATTCCCAACCCCTAACCCATTTAACCCCCTAAACCCCTAAAACCCTAACCCATCTAGCCCCATAAACCCTAAACCTTTAAACCATTTAAAACCCTAAACCAATAACACCAAAACCCCTAACCCCTTAAGCCTTAAACCTCTAAACCATTAACGCTTAACTGATAACCTATTGACCCCTCACCCCTAACCCCTAAAATCCTTAACTGCTAAATCCCCTAATCCCTAATCCCTTAACCACTAAATAATTATTCACCTACCCCTTAACTGCGCCTAAATCCCTTAACCCCTAAGCCCCCAATCCCCAATCCCTTAACCACTAACTCATTACTCCCCTAACCCCTAAATGCGCCTAAATCCCCTAACGCCTTAACCACTAACTCATTATTCCCCTAACCCAAATCCCTAATCTCTTAACCACTAACTCATCATTTCCCTAACCCATAAATGCGCCTAAATCCCCTGACCCCTAAGCCCCTAGTCCCTAACCCCTTAACCACTAATTCATTATTCCCCTAACCCCTAAACCCTAAATGTCTAATCCCTAAGCCCCTATTCCCCTAACCCCTAAGCCCCTAATCCCTAATCCTTAACCACTAACTCATTATTCCCCTAACCCTTATAACAGTCCTTAAAACCCATTGGGATTAGCCATTCCAAAGGAGAACATGTCTAGTTGGGACCTATGATCGGGTCAATTCCCCCTTGTTGGCAATGTGTAATACCTTGAGAAAAACTATGGGTTGCAAAAACCTGGAACCCAAAAACCTCTCCTACATTTACTATTTTATGTCAATTTTATTTTAATAATTAATTAATTAATTTCTTTAAAAACTCTTTTGGATAAATCACATAAATTTTTAAAGATCGACACCTACTAAACCACTCATTATGTGGTTCATAATAAATGTTTTAAAATAAATTTATTAGAATGAAATTGAATTGATTTGAAACTTCCTTTAAAATCAATTGTTTAACTTACAAGAAATAACAAAGTGCGCTCAACATCCATCAAAACAACAATGGGTACGATATTAAAAATGATATTTGGAGGAAATAATATTAAAAGTGATGTTTGGAAAAATGGAGGGAGGGAGTATTAATTTTTCGTTTAACTTTTAGACCTTTTACGAGTTAAAATAAAATCTACCTCGTGCAAAACACATCACTTTTTTTTGGTCATCTCCCGCTCTTTTTTTCTAGCAAAAAAGAAACTCTCACATTGAAATAGAGAGATAGGGAGTGGCAGTAGAAGCCTTTTTCCCACACAGATCTTTACTTCAGTAGATAAGATGTTGCTTCCTTTGGATCTAACTTCCCGTGCCCATTATTTTCATTTCAACATTGAAGCTCTTTATATGTCCATTTATATTATCAGTGCTCTGGATCTTTCTTTTGAAAAATGGTTCTGCTTCGAAATCACCCCGAAAACTGTTCTACCGCTTTATTTTTGAAAATGGTTCTACTTCTTTGTAACAGAGTCCCTTGTCTTGTATTTCTCCTTGGCTCACATGTTTTCTGGCAATTGATATGTATGATAATACTCCTAAAAGTTTAGTTACAAGGTGGACTATCTGTCATATTCATCAGTTTTGATTTGCTTGTAAGATGTTTCATTTTTGCAGTAGAATTTCTTTTGCTTGATGTTCTATAAATTATTTCTGGTTTATATCAATTCAGGAGATTGAATCATTGGGTTTCTATATTGATTATATAAAATGTCAAGAGGAAAAACGGCCCTTTATCCAGCTCAGAAAATAAGGACGAGTCCTCGGTTAGGCATTGGTATTTGTAGAAAGACTAGGTCATCAAAATTTGTTGGTGAAGTAAACTACAAGAAACTTCACGATCATCCTTAAACTCCCCTCACAAAGAAGAAGCTTTCCTTGCCTAGAAATGAAATCCCCAATAATCAAAGAGTTCAAGAGAAGAACACCTTGAAGAATGGAAATGATATTTCAAGTGTTGTAACCGGCTGCAATGAAGTAAAGGTCGGGGAAAAAAGGAGCCCATTTAAGGAAAATCATGGCATGAAATGAAGTGAGGGTGAAACTGTGACGAGTCCAAAGAAAACCCTTAAAAAAGAAGCAGTATCTCATCTCAAAAGTGCAAATATCATGACTTAACGACTTAAGCAAACATACGGCAAACATCAACAAAAATATCCTCCCTAAGAATCTCTTCCAAAAAACAGAATCATCACAAAAGAGATGAAACGTCCAACTCAAAGGGTTTGAGGTTTGATCCCAATAAGGACTTACATGCAGACAACAAATAGAACATGTCTTCTCACCAAGAAAGCGATTCCAAAAAGAACGTTTCAGCTTCGGATGGGGTGCAGAAGTGGACAAAGTCTCGAGGAGTGCGTGTTATCGGTGGGAGAATTTATGATTCTGAAGATGGAAATAATTTCCACCAGGTGTGTGCGGGGATCTTTCTCTCTCTCTCTTGATATGGATTTATCATTTTATGCTTTCACAAGGATTTTTAATTTCGATCACATCACTTGAGATTGTAGGAGTGCCAACAAAAGACACTAGAATTCATGGCGTCTTGCAAGAATGTCATTGGCAAGAAATCATGCACACAAAATTTTTGCCTAAGTGTTTGATTAATAGGTTAGTTTACTATACCACCTGCTTCATAATGGCTTACATCCATAAACCCGTCCATTACAATGCTATTGCTTAGTTTCTGTCCTCTCACGCACACAAGTGTTTTTTTTCTGATAGCTTCTTCTGTCCTAACACAGGAACATGTCAATTATTTGAATGTTTCCACAATAAACAGTCTCCTCGAATCTATTCGTTCTGGAAATGTTGATGTGAAAGAACTTATCAATAAATCGAAGCCTGTTCAAAGTTCCATGGTTTCTGTAGAAGCAACTGAAATTTCTCCTCTAAAGGAGAAAAATAGTTCACCTCTAGTGTCTCCATCAAAGGCTGGGAAATATGAAAAGTCATTAGTCAAGTATTCCACTCCTTCAAAAGTTTTTAAGTTGCAAAATCCATTAGACGAATCCTCTGCTCTTCCAAGAGTTGTTTCACATGGTAAAAAAGAAAAAAACTTAAGTACTAGCTCTAAAACCATAAGTGGAAAAGGTCTTGATTCACATATAGATTTTGTTCGAGTTCTGAGGGTGGAGAAGAATCATAAGAGAATTAATATGGTAAAAATGGAGGTCAATTTGAATGAGGGAAATATGGATTTTAATATTGACAATGATGGGAAGAGGATATCTATTACACGTGCTCTGAATGGAAAATAAATAAATACCAAAAGTAATTACAAGAGAAAAAGAAAGGTAAGGCTGAGACAGATCTTCCAATAAAAGGTCTTTGTGAAGAGGGGCAGTTGGCAAGTAACATTGTAAATGACAAAGAGACAAAGTCAGATACAACATAATCCCCTTGCATTACAAAAATTGAAAATGATAACGTTGAAGATAAGGTTGTTACTGCAAGTAAAGATGCAAAAAAAATTCTGTCGATTCAAGAAAGAACAGGGCCAGTTGAGGGGAAAAAAGGGGCGAAAATAAACCCAAAATCAAACAAAATTCATTCCTCTAAAGACCAATTCACAAGGAAAGAAGTCAAACATTCCACCTCGTAGCCTCATTTGAATTGTCACGTCTAATTCCTCCATTGAAAAGATCCAAGAACACCTTTCACATCAAAATACATCAAAATCCAGTTATGCATAAATCTTTTCTATTTGTGGGTGTGACTTGTCTTCTACAAGAAAAGAATGAACCTGTTTATTGACCTCAATCGAACTACATGAAGGCATTTTTTTGACATCTCTGTCTCTCATCATTTTTCTCACCATTTCAATATCATCCTATATGTGAGCTGCAACATAAATATTTGAAAGTAGAAGATAAGGCGCGACACTTGTAGGGGTTAAATGGAAAAAATGTCCTGATGTTTGTTTGCCTAGCTCTATATTCTTATGCACTCTACAGGCACCGAGAAGACATCCCCACATGGTAACATCTATTTTTATTGGAATTTTGTTGAAAATTATAGAGCTTCATCGAGGTACCCATCACGACCAAAGATATCAACCATGCAACAATAATCCTCCATTGAAGGTGTAATTAGATATCATTGTTTCATGCAATCAAAAATATTTCTACCCTCGTCTACCAAGATTGCATGACATCATGCTAACAACATGCAAAATAACGTAACATCATCTGGTTTGATGCCATAGTCTTGCATTTGTTCAAAGAGTCTGAGTGCATGGAATATGCTGCAATCATCACTCTCCATGAGACCGCGGTGCATCGATTCATTTTTCCGAAATCACAATGTACCAAGTTGCGCTGGATTCCCTAAGAATGCATTGGAAGACGTCAATCCATTTTCCTGAAAGAAGATAGGAATAAGGTATTTAACTTTAAAAAGTTTCGGGTCCTTGGTTCAGGGATTTTTCTTCAACCCTGGGATCCATTCTCTTCAGCTACTGAGATTAGATCAGTCCTTAGCAGTCTTTGTGGCTTCTGTAAACATAGGAGAAAGAGTTGTGTACTAATGAACATTATCTTAGGGTTTGGTCACTATATGCCCATAGTCCACCACCAAATTATACCTGCTAATGAAGTTGGAATCCTGCTCTATCACAAGAAATAGTGCTACATGAGCCACGTCTAGAGTGTCTAGCCAATGTTCCGGCATGACTGAATTCTCTTTCACTGACAATAGCCATACCTTGACAATGCCTAATGATGTCAACACTGTGATGCCTAGATCCTTAGGCACCCAACCACAACAATAGGATCAACCATAGGTGATGACGCCATCAGGACCTCCTACTGACATAGACATAGGTGTCGAAGACTTCTTTCAAATCTTTTTGGAACCATCACCTTTTCTGGATTATTGATTTCGATGCGAAATCTTTTTTTTTTCTAAAACTATTTAGGAGATTGGAAACCCTTGAATCATCTAACCAGGCACTAAAAAGAGAGGTTTATGAACTGAGGAACATAGTAGTTGTAATGGAAGGCAAGAATGGTTCATTGAAGAAGTTTTTGAGGGACAAAAAGGAGCAAGAAGTTCACCACCACCCCTCTAATGACACTCTACACACTGAACTTCTCGATCTAGAAAACAAACAGGAGGAGATCAAAGCTCAACAAGTGACCTTTAAAAAAGAAACAAAAAAACACATCAACTCATGGGCACAGGTTGCTAGAGGGAGGGATACCCCCCTCACTTTCCCTCTAGCTGCAGTTGAGGAGGTGGTACGATCTAAACTCATTGAAGAATGCACTAAAAAAGCGCTAAAATTGAACCTAAAAGTGAGAGGACTTCCTGTGCCTCTCACATCCTCAGACCCCATGGTTGTTGGGACCCTATTCCTCAATGAAAAACTAGATCTCCAGGATGTGACCCTTGATAGAACTTTGCTTGGGTAGGATTCCACTCTCTTTCTCCAGTCATGTTGACGACTGATCACCTTCAGGCTCTTAGAGCTAAGAAAAATCTATTCTCACTTCCTTGTAAGATCTTCCTTGATGAAGATATCACTAAAACACAAATTATTGAGCTCAAACGCTCTAGGGAGTTGGTTACTTCAACACGTCTGGTAGGGAAATGGGCAGTTATCAGGAACCTTAAAGGATTGATTCAGGACACTTTTTCACTTGGGTGGAAGCCCCATTCCGGGTCCTCCAAATGATAGGCTTGTTGGGGGAGGCAACAAGGGAAATCCATTTCCATTAGTTGTTGGAATGGGAATGGGTATTTTTGGGCATCACCAGGTCTATTATATGATTCTCTTCGACTGTCGGATATCTTATTCATCACTGAGATGCATGAGAGCCCTGTTCGATCTCTCCCAGACATTACATGTTATCATAATTTCTCAGCTTGTAGGCAGGAGAGAAGGAGTTTTGGTGGTATAAAAGGTATTAGGGGAATTTCTTGCTTCATCAGAGATTCCTTTAAGAGGAGGATTTATTTGGTCATTGCAGATGATTTTGTGAGGTTTATGTGGGTTTTGGTTTGATTGGTCTCTCCTCTCCCCAGGGACATTTACATTGTTGTCTATTACTGCCCTCCTACTTCATCATATGCCATTCATCATGGACCTGAAGGGGACCCATTTGTTGATTTGTATGATGGCATAGCCCACTATTCAACAATTACAGAGGTCATTCTTCTAGGTGACTTCAACTCCCACACTAGAGCTCTCTAGATCCCTCTTCACAATCAATTTGAGGACGTGTACTACATCCAGGAGATCGATCCAGAGTCAGTGGGATTTCACAAGATGTATGATGATGCATTGGGGCCCTTTACCGCCTATTTTTGACATATTTTACACTTGGGAGAATCTCAGGAGCTGTTGATTCTTAAAGGCCTCCCGCGTTTTCCAAAATCCCGCTTTTTCACATGTTAGCCTCATGGTGGAGGAGCAAGCGTTGTTGACTATGTCCTCTCTAGCCAGAACCTCCTCCCCTTCATTCATCACTTTTTTTTTCCCCCCATTCCCTTATCTAACCATGCTATTATTTATTTCTCTCTTTGTGCTGAGAACCCCCCCATTCTCACCCCACCTCCCACCAAGGGCTCACCATGTACTACTTTTAGTTTTGATGAGGGTGACCTAGACATATTCTCTTCCCACCTTCACCATATGCCCCCTTCCATGGACTAATTTTCACTATTTGACTCTGCATTGACCAAGTACAAATGTCATCATTATGGATGTTGCCCTTAAGTCCTACCCCCACTCTTTTCGTCCCACTTCCACCTCTCATAAACCAAAATATTTCCCTATGAATCGAGGGTATGATGAGGAATGCAAAGCTCTCCATCACCAACTTCGACATGCATTCATCCATACTCACCCCTCCTACCCCAACATCAAAACCTCATATTTTCACCTCCTCCATCGCAAGAAATGTATCTTTATACAGAAGGCAGTTGACAAATCAGGAGGAGAGATCTTTAGCTGATCTGAAATTGTTCACTTTCAGCTGAAGGCATTATTATTAATCTTTCAGAGCATTGGTTAATCTTCAATTATTATCAATGTTTGTACAATGATAGCAGTAAACAAAAGGAACACAAATGCACACAGTATTTAAGGTGGAAACCCTCTCCGGGAAAAAAAACACCTGAATTATTTTCGAATAATTATTTAATATTCAACTCCAATTGAAAATAAAGATCCAACTTCCTAGAATCTAGAAAAACATTCTTCTCCAGCTCGCACTGAATGGACGCTCCAACACCCGAGATCCTTCAGTAGCCAACTGAATGGATGCCCCAACACCCAATGAGCTACAACTCACCCTAGCACCACCCTACGACCCTATAGAAGAATAAAATAAGAATGGACTCTTGTACTAGGGAAAATGGTCCACTTTACAATGACATAGAATGATGTAGAACAAGAATATACACTAGACCATAACCCCAACTATGACACAACCACCTAATGATGATCCTATACCTCTTGACATTGCCTCTTCAACTCTTGGCAGATAGATACTTGTACAATTTTTACAATGATGCATTTACAATGACTTAATACAAAGATACCTTTACAATCACTGTATGCAGTGCTATCCACTTGAAGACTTCATGTGGTGAACTTCTTGATGATTTTATACACCTTGATTTCTCCTTTTGTCATGCTACCCTCTGCTACACCTTGATTTTCTTTGCTGCCCTAGAAAGTCTGGTCCTTTGCAACCCTCAACAAAACATGATCTCAATTTTTCTTGCCTTCTAGGATCTTGATATTGAATCTGGTGTATCTCAGTTTTTTCAGATCCCCAATATGTGATTTTCGGTTTTGTAGTAGTCCTTTGAGTATTATTTCCAATGCCACAGATCTGACCCAATTTGGATTATTCAAGACAAATTTATGCCCAATCTCTCACAATGACCTAATTATGGGCTAGTTTAGTAGAGCGCACTTGTACAACATGCCACGTGTCACATTTTCTTCATTCGGCTCTGAAATTGATACAACGAAAACTAAATTCCATGCAATATCTGCCATGTTTTACACAACTCCAATATAATACTTAGAGAGAGCATTATGATGATTTTCCCAAGGTCACTTCTTTGAGATGAAGTTAAGGAGCCTTCAAAAACACTGACTTCCACAAATCCTATCTCTGAAAATATTACGCACCTTGATCTAAATTTTTTAAAGGATCTTCCTCAGGCTTTCGGATTTGCCTCATAAAAATTTCAGCTTCTGAAACTTCATAGAAAAAAAGGTTAGAGTGAAAATTCCACATTGACCTGTTTCAGATAGCGAAATCCCTACATGAGGAGTATATGAGGATCACAATTTATATAAATTCTTAGGATGAGAGGGTTTTCAAAAAGTGAACATGGGAGGGATTTTATGGGCTTAAAAATTATTAATTATTGACTTTCCAATGACCCATGCCACAACCCCATGGGGTTTTAGCCCACTAACTAGGGTTACAAACTTCAAACATGAATATCTCTCAAACTGTGAAGAATTACGTGGCGTGCCATATATCAACGGAAACATCTCAACAATTAGAAACCATCAAAAAAATTCTTGACCCAAAATATAGTAATTGGGTAGGTCAAAAATCCCATGCAAGATCGGGGTAGCCCCCGGTGTTGCTTGGGTTGACATCAATGACAACCACTGATCAACAATCTCCCCCTTTGGAAATGATGGAAATACATGTACTCCTCTTGCAATCATGAAACCTCTTCCTACAACATTATCTCCCCCTTTGACATCAATGGCAAAGGGTAACTCCCCCTACCACACAACCATCCTGGGGACCTGTGCACACTTTTGCTCCCCCTTTATTTTATGAATAAGGAAAATCTAACGAGAACTTGGGAGAATCCCAAGCTTCTAGTGAAGATGTTCAAATGCTTCATGAGTACTCTTATGATCATCAATGCTTCCTGCCCAATTTTCATTTGTAAAGGCTTAAATAATGAGATTGTTACCCTTGGGATACCATAAGCCATATTTTGTTGTTCCTTTTAGATATCTAAGAATTCTTTTGATGACTATAATATGTGATTCTTTTGGTGCTACTTGGAATATTTCTACTTGTCCAACTGCTTGCATAACATCTGGCCGGGAGGCTATTACATATAGAAGACTAGATATTGTGTAGGTAAATCCCCTCTGCAAACAAAGGCGATCCCTCTAGCCCTAGGGTGGGTCTAGCATCAAGAGGACATTCTAATGCGTCGATTCCTAGTTAATGAATGAAATTGAGTCGGGATAGATGTCCTACCTTTGTTCCAACGCAGTTGTCATAACTGTGGCAGTAGTCTCTTGATCTTCATCCTAACATGTCACGGTCATTCAGCAGTGGTACTTAGGTTCCTGCACAAGGGTTAGATAACGATAGCAGCATACGAAACAATATTTACATTCATAACTATCTAATTGGTCAAGGAGAATTAAACATATTCAACAAGATTAATCGTATCAAGACACAAGAAGGGAACCAAAACATCAGTCATGTATTAATAAGAAGAAACAAAAAGTTTCCAACCAAACGAGCCTTGACATTGTAGCCTCCTTCAGTGGGTCCAGTCAAAACACATTTCGAGTATTTTTCAGGGAATTAGACTTGGCAGGGCAGTAAGCCTGGACTCTCTCTCGACAATAGGTCTCTCTCTACTTTATCTCACACCAACAATTCAAACTGTTATGCTATTCAATCATTTCAGCTAGCTGCATCTATGTGAGAGAGATGTACTTATAGGAGAGGAGGAGGTTGGGATCCCTCAAATGGTGTAAGGGAGGCCTTATCCTCTGGGAGGTTTCCCAAATGTAGGAAACAAAGAGCCAAAGGAAGATGTTCGACATTATTCGGTTGAACAACCCATGCTGACTCTGCACATGAAGTGGTTGGAAATGGAAACTTCACTTATATTTTAGAAAAAGTTTCATAAACACCTCAGCATGGGCCGCCCACTGAGACAGAGTGCCAATGGGCGCGGGGCCCAGTGCTAATTTCTCTTATGGGTGCAAGGTCACAACTGCCTGCCAGCGCCGACCCAAAATCATATGTGTTTGATGGTTTGTTCTAGGAATAGTCAATAGAGGAAATGTTCTTCTCATGGAAAGGGATGGAATTAAACCTTTTGCAAGGCATGACACTACATATAACTCATAGAAATGGTCCTCCAATGTGCGATATGCGGATTGTAGGGACAGTGACAAAATGTTGTGTAACAGATGCCCCCTAAAGCATGATGTCTGAGAGAGAGGGAGGAGTGAAATGATTTATGAGAATGCATTCAAACCAAACATTGCCGTCGAAAGACCTGCAAGTACAAATACAACTGATATCTCTAATACATTAACATGTGGCATGGGCGCAACCATCCATAATATAGTACATATAAAATGAGATCCGAGGTATGGACATATCCATCCAGCAATAAGGATCAATAGATAGACTTGGGTATGGTTACAACCATCCAATCAAAAGAGTCATGCATATAGTCATGATAAACCAAAATATCCTGTAACCTGGATTTTATCAGACAAAACCCAAAGCCTTGTGCTCCATCTCGACCTGAACAAGTACAAATTCAAGCATGCGAATATGTGAGATGAAGTCGAACATGCAAGAAAGTCACCTGATTACCAACCAATGATGTAAGCTGATAACAGGCACGAGAGAAACCACCAACAATAACAATGTATATCAAGGTACAATTAGTAAAATCCATAGAATGTGAACACTGATATAGTGTCAAACACCCGCAGAATGACTCGATCGAAGGCCAATTATGAGGACCTGTCGTCGAATGTGAAGAACTTGCCATTGAGGCATGCAAGATCCAAGGTATCGAAAGGGAGTCTCTAGATCAGCTTCCTGGATGATGAGATGAAGTCAACAGGAAGTGACCTGGTCAAAGGAGGGCCATAATGTTTCTAACAGCATCGACATGAGACAAAGGAATATGATGATAGTGAATCAGGACCAAAAGAGGATCAGAGGGAGGTTGAAAACTGCAAACGGAAGCTTCTCTTGAACATATCAACAATATGACTCTGGAATTTGGCAGTATTTGACATCAAGGGATCTGAGGTCATGGTGATGTGGGAAAGAGCAGATGAGGGGTCAAATCAGATTACCTAAACCCATGGAGGCAAAAATGACGAAATCAGAGGTCCCCAACCTGACACGAATTTAGATGAGTGTCATGTTCAAGAGCGACATACTGCCGACACAATTGAGAACTCGTTCAATTTTCCCCCACCATTGCTGGCGAGTACCACAATTATTTTTGGAAACAAGCTTGAAGGGGATAGCATATGCTTGTCATGTAAGTTTGTCCTTTGGAAAAATCCATCCTAGTAAATTTTACAAGCCCTAGGAAGCAGGAACTCTGTTACTTCATGGTGATGGTTTACGATGTCATTTAGGTTTTAACGAGTCTGAAAAAGGAATAACTTGACATATTTTCATGATTAGAGAGTTTGAAAAGAAGCGGAAAAGAAAACTCCAAAAAGTTCCTTTTCGTAGATTGTCTCACAGATTTGAAAAGGTAGTTTGAGAGAACCTCTTAATCGCGATAGGCTAAGGTATTCCTTTTTCGTAAATAATCTATCCCAACCCAAAAAAGGGGTAAATGTATACTGGGTAGATATCATTTCGTAGCCATTTAACGAGTTGAAAAGGACAAGAGTCTCTGCAATCTTTTCAATTTTTGAGAGTCAGAAAAGAGCTGAAACATGACTCCAAGAGTGACTTTTTCATGTCTTTTACCAAGTCCAAAAAAGTATAAATTACTACTCGTTACTTCATCATCGTCACGTTGAGGACTTGTTGTTGCACAAGAGACGCACGTAAAACCCATTTTTCGAAATAAAATAATAGAAAAATACACTTTAAAACCTAATTAGGGTTTTGAAAAGGCTATAAAATGCCAAAAAATGGTAAAAAATAAATTAATTTTCACTTTTACCTCTTGTGAGAAATTTGTTACCCTTTTTCAATGTGATTTTGTGGAGTTGACAACAGACAATCCAGAAATCCAATCTTGAATGCGTATGTTCCAGGTAAGAACTCACATATTTCCCCGCATTTTGATAGCCTTTTCAATACCTGCAACCCATTTTTGTAGATCTATGGGGGGATTTTGTAAAATTTAGGGCGCGGCGGTCGACGCAGGTATTGGAAACAGACTCACGAAAACAGGCCCAAATTCCAAACGGGGTGGGCCAATTGGCATGACTATTTTTAAAACAGTCACGCCAACCACAGAAACCATTTTAAGCTTGTAAATTCAATCAATGAGCCCAATTTAACCATTTCAAAAGCATTTTATTTGGCTAATGACAACCATATGGATGTTTTTGCAGGTGTGAAAGAACAAAATGGCGGAAAGAACAAGAGCATAGTGAAGAAGACGAGGAAGCCATGGGAAATGTGATATGCATGGAAGTTCTCATTGACTGCAGGCTCAAAAAATTCTTTATGGCACCATGTCTCAGAGATCAACCAGAGATATTGCGGTACTTGATCAGGAAACATTCATTATTGACTATCAGGAACTTGAGATTGAGGTCTCAGATATTTATTTCATAACCGGTTTGTCGCAGAGGGTGGCAGTACCTATCCTGACAGGTACTCTTCCCATAAAGGAGAACATGAGTATGGTTATCAACAAAGTGTGTCGAGGAGCACGGAAAGGATCCAAAAGTGGGTAGGTAGATATCCAAACCATTCCTGATCTGGAACTCAGAGCAGTGCTACACACCATCACGAGAGCTGCAGGAGTTCAGGCTCCACATGAGGCCACAAAAACAAAATTGCTTCTTGTAGTGGATTTCATGGCACAAACACTCTACAAATAGGCAGAGGCAGTAAAAATCAACATAAAACGCCAGTTGACAAAATGCAAGAATGGAAAGTTGAAGTAGTTCGGCTACGGGTCCATATTCGTACCTTTAATCTTGGAACGGTTACAAATTTTCCAACGCTAGGAAGTGATAGTGTCGACACCACCAGCCCAAGAGCCATGGATGTTGGGAAGATTTAATGCCAATGTTAGGGGGCGGTCAACATATTTCCTAGAAACCAGAGTTCTTTGAGTGGCTCCACTGATAGTTGATTATCATGGAGGACTGGCCCTACTCTGGTACAGACTTCAACGGTGATGCGGATCTCCCACTCCTAGCAGGAGAGGATTGGGATAAGGCATTGGGTAAGACTCAATTTTTACTTTGATGAGTATTATGATATTTTTTTGTTATGCATGTTCTGACATTAATCCATATAATTGTAGATGTTGGCTCGGAAACACCTGCAGGCATGTCGCCAATAGCATGGAGGATTCTTCGCGACCTTGATGTGGCCCCTCATGGTGAGGGAGGCAAGGAGGAGGAAATCATATGCAACCTGGGGGGAATCTCTCGTGGCATCCTAGACTATGTTCTATTTGATGATGTTCCTTGTGCATACCAGAGACACATTGTAGGGGTGTTGAACCATGTTCCTCGTTTATTGAGGTGGCTTGTATGGGTAGTGACGTGCTATCATGAGCGTCATGCCGACTAGACACCTAGGCTTTTATTTCCGCATATTTTTTGAGAGACATGATGTCTCAGGATGTAACCGAAACATACATATTTTTTGAACTTATGATGCACATGGATGCAAACACTCGATATATATATATATATATATATATATATATATATATATATATATATATATATATATATATATATATATATATATTACACATCTACTTTCATGTATGGATCTTGTCATGTAATGATGATGTTTTTAGAAATTACACAAATGTCTATCTAATACAATATTGGCTATTGTATCATTTAATGCATTCATTCGTCTAGGAATATGTTGATATGTAATGTAATCAAAATTTATTTCTAGTAAAGGAACACGCAAATATAATCTTAAGATGTGAGGATTTCTAATAGAATAATGCCCATTAAGCTAAAGAACAACAAGTTGTGAGCCTAGGTTAAAAATCAATGCATGAATGTCCAGAGCAATGGCCTTGGTTAATAGTTCAATAACAACACTATATTCAGCGACATTGTTTGTGGTTCATCTTAGACAGATACCTTGAAGGTATATCAACTCACCATCGGGATCATAAATCACCCAGGCTGCTGAAGACAGGTTCCAGGAACTGCGGGAAGTGTCAGGGTCCTATAATAATAGGATTCATAATTTTGAATTGACTTTGAATATTCTTGTAATATGTACATAGTTTGCTTTCTGCAAAATTGTTTTCCCATATTAAAAATCAAAAAAATGTAAAGAGGGTAAAAGTCCTAAAAGAAAAATCAAAGGACTTGAAAGAAAAAAGATAAAAATAAAAATGAAAAATGAACCCCAAACAAAAAAGAGATAGAAATAGATCATAAAAGTGATGCAAATTCAAATTCCACTACTTTTTACTTCACTTTGCAAAATAATATTGTGTGCAGCTTGTCAAAAATGCCACAATCCATGAAGGTCAAACTGCTTAATCTTGATCTTTCGTGATTTAAATTTCATGTTGATAGATAAGGAATAAATATCTAGCCAAACTATTTAATCTTGGCAGATCAGTAGTTAGGTATAGAATAACAAACAACTCAACAATTTAATCTGACCCCTTGGAAGAACTAAGGATATAATTAGATAGTTTGTTGTTAAAAGAAAAATGAATAAGGGTCTACAAGCTCAAATGCACCCATGTAAATAAAAAAAATGTTAGGGTAGTTGATGGGTAGGCAGAAGCAGTTTTCACAAGGCATGGATAGTAGAAAATTGGTCATTTCATTTAGTAACTTCCTTTAAAAATCATTCCCCTTGTAAAAATACCCCATCCCCTTCATTTTTACTCTTTCCCCCCCACAAAAAAATCCCTTTTCCTAAGTTAAAATGCATATTTCCCTTTGGAAAAGTAAAAATCCTTTATTAAATTCCCTTTTTACTCATAAAACCCCAAAAATACATATATCCTAAGTATAAATGCTTAAATTTTATATTGGACACCACAGTGAAAATATCCATCCCCGATATCAATGTTACATTAGAAACTTAGTGTATTTTTACAATCTCTCACATATACTAATATTAACATTTAATTTTCTTTATTAACTCCCACATTAAACCTTTGTCCCGTATTTAATTAATTCCCTTAATATATATATTTCCTCAACCCATGTTTTATTTATAACAGAGTTTTAATTCCCCCACGTTTTGATTTATTTCGGGCCCACTGATTATTACCCTGCCTATTATAAAGGTCCCACTTTCTCTAACCCCATTCACTATAACCCCGACCATATCACATATATCACATGATTTCTACATTTTAAATATCCCAAGCCCCATGCCTATCTAATCCCAAACCATCCATCGCATCCTCCCAACCGTCGGATCTTAACCAATCAAATCCGATGGCCCTTATCACCTATCGCACATCCGAAAGCATGATTTTGACCTACCCCTAGACCTTGCGATATAAGTGGTTTTTGGAGCTCTTCTCCTAGCTATGTGGGCAGTTTCTATTCGATTCAAACTTTATTGCTTACCACTTTTTTCTCATGCGAAAAATTCTCAACAGTTTCTCGTACTCGTTACGAAAAACAACCTATCAATTTGAATCAACCCCGCGCTTTAATGCTAATCACTATTGGTTAAAAAACTTATATAAACCGCCCTTTGCAACCTTTTCTCCACTTTCTGTTATAATTTTCCACAGAAGAGCTTTTGCCAACTTAAATAATTGCAGAACCGAATTGAAGCACTATAAAGACCAGAAGAACCTAAGAAAGCTTCCGGAACCTCAAAAACCTTCTGTGAACCGAAATCTTCATTTTTCTCCAGGTATTCTTCGGTGCTTAGGCCTATTCCTAAAGCAATAAAAAAATTCATCAGTAATTGAATTAAAATAGAAGCCTTTGAATACTGAAGGAAACCTTATGTGCCTTTCAAACCTTTTCTACATACCCTAGGCATCCTTTTGTAGTAATTTGAGGTCCGGAGATTTCTTTTGGTCACAGAGAATACCATTTGATCAATCGAACCAGTTTAAACTTTTGCAGAATATAGATAAAACCCCTGTTTCATCCTAAATCATTTTGCAAACTGTAAATTATCTTTCTGAGGTGCTCCCAAAGACCTGAATCCATTTCTTAAGTCAAAATATTAATCAATTGAAGAAATTTAACAATATAATGGCTTCCAAAAGCATTTTATCTGTCAATCCTCTACAACCTCCAGTTGTATATGTAGAACACACTCCCTTGGCTGACAAAGATTTTAAAATTAATGACATGGTCACTGAATTTAATCTTCATGAGCTCCACTGCTTGAGCCATACAAATCCATAGATCAAGCAGATGAGGTTTTCATTTGGGAATCTAATTTTCCAAAATATGTAGTCCCACAGAATTTCCAAATTCCCAGAAGTGATTAAACTATGTCAATTATGCTATTTTCCTGATCAGAGAGCCATAATAAACCCTGAAAAAGAAATTCTATTCACTATTATGGCAGAGTCAATCAATCAAATGCTGCAGATCCAATCCAGGCTATATGAAACCCCTTTTTCCATTGAGGCTCTTACACAGTTATACCTGAATCTGGACTTCCCCAAGAGGTTCTAGATATTTCAGACATTCAGGCCTTCATCTGTAGAAACTCCCAAGACAAATCCTCCTTACCTATCTGCAACTTTTCTAAGAGAACCAGACATATCATGTCCGTGTTGTCTTCCATTCTGGGATATTTTACAGATGAACATGTTGATGCTGCAGTATTAGGTTTCTTGTCCATTTTCACACTTGGTCAGCCTCCTGCTACCATTTTTAATTTTGTCGAGTACCTTGCTGACAATAAGAATGAACAACTTGTTAAAATTCCTAAAGAAGGTTTTTTCAAATATTCATCAGTCTTATTCCATATGCTTTTGTATTTTCAATCACAAAAATTTGCCATCAACCTTCAAAATCTTGATGTTGAAGGTAACCCACAGTCCATTTTATTTTGGACTCCAATTATCAGAAAATACTCCACACAGTATACCTACACAGAGTTCATTGATTCTTTTATTCATCCTATATTCAATATGCTAAAGAGCAGCATGCAGCCAAGAATCAGTGAGGAAATTAAGAAGGTCCTACAATTCTCAGAGCATAATAAGATAGGAGATTGGTACTTGTATCAAAACCATACAGGGATAAGGGTATATGGATCAATTCTTATTCGATATAAACTGCCCAAATACCTCCCAATGAGGTTATTTTCCCTTGAGTATATCAGATAGATTATTAATTCTGATGGAATTAGTTTCTTGGTAGCTAAGAAGAAGACACAATCAAAATAAAAAATTAGGTTGGCCCTCTTATTTGTAACATTAGAGATGCAAGTCCATAGGCTGAAAATTATTTGCAGGATTTTAAATTCAATAAGGTTTTTCTGTGGTATTATTATCCTCTAGGAGTAATAAGTAAATTGAGAGTTAAATGAAAACTAACTCCTTATGTACATGAGAAGAAACCAGACATTGAGAAATACTCCAACCTTGAGAGAGGCAAAGAATCAAGGTGATACTAGTAAAATATTGCAAAATCCATCGCAAGAAGATAAAAACTCAAAAATAATCATAGAAGAAGGATCATACATTGCAAAAACAACCACTGAAACTAAATTTAAATTGATGTAAATTAATAAGCCTAAATTAAATCCTATCAATGAAGAAGTGGAAACAATAGAAGTAATTGATACAGAAACATTGGTGAAAGACAATGCTCCACCTGCAGTTGCTAAAGAAACACATCAGCCTTCAACTTCAAACACTCATATAATTCATAAGCAACACAGTGTTGAAATGTCATCTTCCAGCAAACCCTCATAGAAGGAGAATGACATTATGTAGAAATAAAAAGAGATAAAGATGAAAATTGAAGCCTTGAAGACTGATACATACAACTAGTACTGGATACAGTCACCCAGTGACCAAAGAAGATTTCTTTCTGCTTTTGACTATAAGACTAGGAAGATGTGGATGACCTTCCTGCAGCCTAATGTAAAACATCCCAAAACATCAGATAATTAAAAAAATAAATCATATGAAGTTCAAGCAGAAGATCTTCATCCTATTGATTAGATAGAATTTCACAAATAAGATGGGTGAAATGCTTTATTCAACAATGAAAAATAAATCCATGATTGTACAGAAGCTGCAAAACACTCTTGGGAACATCAAAGATCAGCTTAAATTGGAAAAGGAATTTTCACAGGCTAAGGATAACAGAATCAAATCACTGGAAGATTTGATTGTTGAAGTAGGATATGATCCAACAAATGTAAAAGTTGCAGATGAATTGATAAAAAAGAAGAATGCCAACAATGTTGCATTAAAGAAGCAACTTAAGTTTCCTCCTACTGAACATCCTCAAGAAAAGTAAGTGTTACAGGATACAAATAAGAAAGGTGAGATGATGAATATCATTCTTTAGTTGACTACCCAGATAAAAGAAATGGAGAATGAAATGGACAAGTTGGTCCAGGAGAAAAAGGCCAGAGAAGAAGTTCCTACCACTTTCATCGCTATAGTCACAACAATTGTGCCCTCTACACTATCATAATCATTGGCTCCTACAGTCCCAATGGCTACAGCACTTCCTGTCACCTCATCAACAACTTCAGCAACAGATTCTTCAACAACAACAGCACAACCTACATATGAAGCAAGTAAACTAGTAAAAGCTATGTAGGACATGTCTATTCAGACAAATTAGATTAACAAACTTAAAGAACAGCTAAAAAGTTTGGAAGATGAAAATAAACTTGCTCAAATTATACACAAAAATGAAGAAAAAAAGGCAAACAGGTTGAATGAGAAATTGAACAAGTTCGAAAAATATATAACACTAAAAGAACCCATGGCACAAGAAAAGTAGCAACTATGGGCCAATATCATTGAATCTGTCAATGATATTTGGCCATCCATACAGGTTATCTATGAAAAAAAATATTTATTCAAAGCAACAGGAGAAGCCATTCAAAAGATAAAAGAAGAACTTGGTAAGAAACTTGAAGAAGCTCTTGAAATCATCAAATTTCTTAATTACAAAAATAAGAAAGAGTTATAAGAGAATGGAATTAGTGATAGGACATAAACCATCCCAGAAGTTAGGAAGGTAACTTCTAAAAATAATTTGATGATACAGCTAGAAGAAAAATGTCAAAACATGGAGGTTGCCATGACAAGGTGTTGGCCGGATAAATCGTTCTTGCGGACAAGACCGATCTCCCTAGTGTCAGAAGACAATCTAGCAACAAACGAACAAATAAGCTTGTCTTTCTCTAAATATATTCGTTTTACAAATAAATGCTATGAAGGTGTCGATCCTACCTTAGATCCAAATGCTTATTTGCGGTCGTAGTGCTTTTGTCGCATCAATAATCCTTCGTCGCAACAAGAGTTTTTTCGTCGCAACAATAATCCTTCCGTCGCAACAAGAGTTCTTTCGTCGCAAGAAAGTGTCGTCTTTCGTCGACCTGCAATCACAAACAAGAAAATATTAAATATCACCTGTATAAAAAATAATCATAAAGCATACCTATCATAGTGATCAAGGAATCTATGAAATAAACGATCAAACGACAGCTTATTTAAATAAAAAATCGAATGACAATTTATTGAGAAAAACAAAACTTGATTGTATTTATCTTAAGATAACATAAGAACCTTACAACCTTTGCCTTGATGTTCGAAAGGCCTTCCCGGGGTCCGAAGCAGGAGTCTCCTCTACTTTGATAAGTCTTGCACTCTTCCTCCAGGAGCACAAAGAGGTATGTGATCTTTCCTCTCAAAAGCTCAGCAGAAAGAAGTCTAAATCTCGATAGCACTTCAACTCAATCACACATAAAGCTTGAACTCCAATTCTCAATCTCCAAAAACTTAACCCTTTGAGGCTACCCAATGCCTCATTTTATAGAGCAGATGAGGAGGTTAGGATTCCACCTTTGAAGGGATAGAATCCTCCTTCAAAGGGATATACTCCTCACATCAAGGGATTAGTTCCTTAGGGTGAGGGATACATGCACCTTATCAAAGCGTACTCATCCCCAAAAATTCTCATCTAGAACCTTCTAGAATTGACCTCAAATCAGTTTTTTGACTTTACTTTCTCGCCTTTTTTACTTTGAGGAGGGTACGCAGGCATTACAAAGGAAAACTGCGTTCTAAAATGCAGGTAAGCCATGCATTACCTGCATACCCAAGTTTCAGAAATGTGTGCGTGCTTAATGTTACCTCGCATACCCATTCTTTTCGCAGGTTTTTAGGTTTTTATTCTTGTTTCAGGACACATGAGGGAGTGTGCGTTGTAAGACTTGGGTGAGGAGGTATGTATGAGGGTTAATGAGCCTGTAGTCAGCAGAATGTCAAGGTGACAGTTTTCAGTGTAACAAATTGCCCCCTAAAGTGCAAAGTCTGAAATAGATGAAGTTGTAGTCTGTCATATATGAAGAGTGCAGTACTTTATCATTTCAAAGATCATCCTGTGGACACCCCAGTCGGTACCTGTAAAAACATTCAATGCAAAATATACATATATATGTCATCACTGAGGTAGGCATTCCCATACTCAGATTAAAACTAACTAGAAACTAACTCAAATCGTTCTGATACATAAATGATTTTAATATTACATAAATAGCATAGACACAGCATGGACGCAGCCATCTGTAATGAATAGTCTACTGTATAATAATAAAACTCCTCGCAGCCTGGATGGTGGAAACTAGATCTAGGGTCTTGATTTCCGCATCTCGAACTAGTACGATTCTATCCATGTGAATGAATGTATTGAAGTCGAACATGGTAGAAACCACTTGATTACCAGTCAATGATGTGAACTGTTAACAAGTGTGAGAGAAACCACCAGTAATGTCAATGGCTCTCAAAGTACTCAGTACAATCCATGAAATGTGAATGAATGAGCTGAAGTCGAACATGTCACAGAATCATTCGATCGAAGGTCAATGATGCAACCTGTTGTCGAAGCCGAGAAACCTGACATTAAGGCATGCAGATTTCAAGGTACTGACGATTTCTGGATCAACTTCCTAGATAATGAGCTATTGTCAATAGAAAGTGATCCGTCGTAGGCAAGCCCACAACACGAAATCATAGATCAAGTTTTGAAGAAATATATTGGAAAGGACTGACTCAGGGATGGTCAAAATGGATGACAGATATTTTGCAGATGAATGGTTTATTTGAGTTGTCCTCTTGAACACATAACGACACTGCAGATGGCTTGGTGAAAATTGACCCAAAGCTAATACCCAGAAACTGGCTGAAGACTTTCAATATGGTTTGATAAACTGTTAGGCAAAGGATTTCCCAACCCAGGTGAACAAAAGGTGTCGTGTTCAAGAGTGGTTAACGGTTTTCCGAATAATCAAAATGTAACAAACATGTCTGTTTTTCTCTCTTTTCCCCCACCATTTCTGGCAAGTACCTCTTTATTTTTTACAAGCTTGAGGAGGATAACATTTGCTTGTTTATAAGCTCATCCTTCGGATGAGTCCAACTTAGTTTAAGATTCGAACCCTAAGAAGGAGTAGTTCGTTCCTGTTTAAAATTGAACAGGTCCTTTACTGTTACATTTTAACAAGTCCAGTATAGGAGAAACTCGGTGTTTTTTCAATTTTAGAGAGTCAGAAGAAAAAAATTAAGAAGACTCTATGGGGGTAATTTTTTGTAAATTTAGTCAAGTCTTAAAAAGGATAAAATAATGCGGGAGAGAACTCTATTGACCGTAATTAGTCAACGTATACCTTTTTCGTAAATAGTCCATTTCAGTCCGTAAAAGGGGTAAACTTATACTGAAGGGACGATCATTCATTTACTTTTACGAGTTCGAATAATCAAGTGCTTGGCAATCTTTTCAATTTTTGAGAGTCTGAAAAGAGCTAAAAGAGGACTCCAAGTTTTCACTTTTTCGTAAGTTTTAACGAGTTCGAAAAAGGGATAAAAATGTACTCAGTAGTTTCGCTTTTTCTGTAAATTTTAACGAGTTCGAAAAAGGGATAAAAATGTACTCATGTGGCCAACTTTCAATTTAATTTACGAGTAGGAAAAGACAGAAAGAAATCGACATTTTCATGTGTTTTAAGAGAAAGAAAGATAGAAAAATAATCTTGGGATTTTCATGAGTTTAATGAGTCTTGAAAATAACCAAAATTGACTCAAGATAGGTTTCATTTTTACAAAATCTTGAAACAGAGAAAAACTATGCTTCAGAGTGGTTTCATTTTTGCACAAGCTTGGAACAGAGAGAAAACTGTGCTTGATGCCCCCTAAGCGTAACTTCTAGAGTGCATGCCCCCCCAGCTTAATTTCATTCAACTAAGTACATATCTGGTAATTAATAGCTGGATGGAATGAAGGTGCATTTACGAGATCATATGAAAGACCCGGCCTAAAACTGTAAGAAAATTATGCAAAAACTGAAATAACTAACCTAAATATGACTTAACATTTACGAGATCTAATCAAAGACTCGACTCAATTAGGGGAGGATTTGTTTCATTTTTTAACGAGCTTGACACGATAAAAGAACTATGCTCATGGCAACGTGTTTCATTTTTTAACGAGGTTGACACAGTAAAAGGAACTTTCCTCTCCTAAATGTTTCATTTTTTAACGAGGTTGACACAGTAAAATAAACTATCCTCGTATATACTTTCTACAATCTACCTATATAACCTACTGATTCATTTTTTAATGAGGTTGACACAGGAAAAGAACTGTCCTCATACCTGATTCATTTTTTAACGAGGTTGACTCAAGAAAAGAATTGTCCTCATACCTGATTCATTTTTTAACGAGGTTGACACAGGAAAAGAACTGTCCTCATACCTAATTCATTTTTTAACGAGGTTGACTCAGTAAAAGGAACTATCCTCGTAAACTACTTATTTCTAATCTATCAATATACTCTCTACAATCTACCTACTGATTCGTTTTTTAATGAGGTTGACACAAAAAAAGAAATGTCCTCATGGAAGCTTGTTTCATTTTTTAACGAGCTTGACACAAGAAAAGGAAATATGCTCTCGACTAACTGATTCATTTTTTAATGAGGTTGACACAGGAAGAGGAACTATCCTCGCACACCTAATCATGGCTTCCAACTGGAAGAAACACATGTCAATGGACACACCTTGATCATGGCTTCCAAGAGGTCTTCATCAGAAGGAAGAATAGTTCTTTGGAAGGAACACATGTCAAGGGACTCAAAAGGGATAAGAACATCACGTTCCAATAATCCCATAGAGTTTTCCATGTCAATTACTGGATCTAAGTCAAAGGAAGACGAGCAAACAGTGAGAGGCTCGCTTACATCAGTAACTGAAAACATGGGACTAGTTTCCACATAATTAACCCGTGGTGGGGTAGACACCACTTGCGTATGAGGAACATTCAGGGATGTCGGATTATTGGTAGTCGAATCAAGAGTAGGGAACAAAAGTTTTTCTATAGTCACAATATTTCCATTGTGAGGGAAAGACATCACGCGAAAGAGTGTCGATATGACAGCTTTCATTACATAAACATAGTCTCGCCCAAGGATTAAATTGAAATCCAAGGGGCCTCGAACTACCATAAGATCAATACCGACATTTTTACCTTCCAAAGTAATAGAAAAATTAGGAAGGATCCCTAAAGGTTCACTAATGGTTCTGTTAAAAGCTTTCAGATTCTGCGTAATAGGCACAAGCTGAGGGGAACCCAAAGCTTTCCAAATAGTTGAGGATAAAATACTAACATAAGCTCCTTCATCTACTTGTGTGCGATGTATGTCCCTACCACCAAACTTCACAATGATTTTAAAAGGGATAGAGGAAGGAAGACGAGGTTCTCTCAGTCTATTCCAATCAAAGGAAAAGACTTCAGTACTTGGAGGGGATTCTGTAGAAATAGGTGAAATGCCCCCCGGCGTAGAAGAATCTAATGTAACAAGAAGAACCTGAGCAGTATGAAGTTCACTCTCTACAGGGAGAATGGGATCGACCGAATGTGAAATCGAATCGACCACTTGATCAACTAATGGATCATCAACCTGAGTGATATGAATTTCACTCTCCAATGGAAGAGTGGGATTGACCATACTTGAAATTAGATCAATCACTCCGTCAATTGACGGTAGGTTGGGAGAAATTTTATTGTAACCAGTTGGAAATTCTTGCTGTGGAACAGTAAGGTTTTCCAATAATTTTGAGGCTTCATCCATGTGAGGGCAAATGTGAGTTTGATGAATCCCTTTGCATAAATTACAAGGAAACCTAACTTTACCCTTTTTCCCAGGAACCTGACTATCACTGCTTGATGGATCAACAGAAATTTGATGAGATTTTTCTGACCATACTTCCAAGACCTTTGGAATACCAGGACAATTGACAAGGAAGTGGTCACCCTTACAAAGCCTGCAAGGGTATTTGGGTTTACGATGCATGTTGGAGGTTTCCTCAACACAAATAACATTTACAGCCATGGTAGGTTGGTTGACTTCTTTCTTATCTTGCTTCTTCTTCTTCTTCTTCTTCTTCTTCCCTTTCTTCTTCTTCTTAGCCACCTGGTTACTAGCGTTAAGGTTTTTACCAAGTGAAGAATAAGAAATGGAGGAAGAAACATTAGGCGAAGAAGGTAAAGGGTCAACAGAAGGTTGGTGATGTTGAGATGGTGAACTGATGTTGGGAGCGAAACCAAATATTCTGGGTTCGATCCCCAGTGGAGCCGCCAATTTGTTGGCCGGATAAATCGTTCTTGCGGACAAGACCGATCTCCCTAGTGTTAGAAGACAATCTAGCAACAAACGAACAACTAAGCTTGTCTGTATCTAAATATATTCGTTTTATAAATAAATGCTATGAAGGTGTCGATCCTACCTTAGATCCAAATGCTTATTTGCGGTCGTAGTGCTTCTGTCGCATCAATAATCCTTCGTCGCAACAAGAGTTCTATCGTCGCAACAATAATCCTTCCGTCGCAACAAGAGTTCTTTCGTCGCAAGAAAGTGTCGTCTTTCGTTGACCTGCCATCACAAACAAGAAAATATTAAATATCACCTGTATAACAAATAATCATAAAGCATACCTACCATAGTGATCAAGGAATCTATGAAATAAACTATCAAACGACAGCTTATTTAAATAAACAATCGAACGACAATTTATTGAGAAAAACAAAACTTGATTGTATTAATCTTAAGATAACAGAAGAACCTTACAACCTTTGCCTTGATGTTTTAAAGGCCTTCTCAGGGTCCGAAGCAGGAGTATCCTCTACTTTGATAAGTCTTGCACTCTTCCTCCAGGAGCACAAAGAGGTATGTGATATTTCCTCTCAAAATCTCAGCAGAAAGAATTCTAAATCTCGACAGCACTTCAACTCAATCACACATAAAGCTTGAACTCCAATTCTCAATCTCCAAAATCTCAATCTCCAAAAACTTAACCCTTTGAGGCTACCCAATGCCTCCTTTTATAGAGCAGATGAGGAGGTTAGGATTCCACCTTTGAAGGGATAGAATCCTCCTTCAAAGGGATAGACTCCTCACATCAAGGGATTAGTTCCTTAAGGTGAGGGATACATGCACCTTATCAAAGCGTACTCATCCCCAAAAATTCTCATCTAGAACCCTTTAGAATTGACCTCAAATCAGTTTTTTGACTTTACTTTCTCGCCTTTTTTACTTTGAGGAGGGTACGCAGGTATTGCAAAGGAAAAATACGTTCTAAAACACAGGTAAGCCATGCATTACCTGCGTACCCAAGCCAAGAATGCAGGCAGGCTTAATGTTACCTGCGTACCCATTCTTTCATAGGTTTTTAGGGTTTTTATTCTTGTTTCAGGGCTTGACATGAAGAGTAAAGGTTGTAAGACTTGCAGAGGAGGTATGTATGAGGGTTAATGAGCTCATACAGTTAGTAGAATGTCAAGGTGACAATTTTTAGTGTAGCACAAGGTTCATGATGAAGCTTGACACTCTTAGACAAAAAGGCCTTCGAAATCCACCAGTCATTCATGACAGATTGATGAAGTAGGATGATTATCTTAAGAAGATGAGAGATGTAGCTAAGAAACAAGCTAATAATTTAGCCATGTAGGGAATTCCAATAGGGAAGGTAGTTTACAAAAACTTTGAGAATCTTTTTTACCTACAACATGAGGTAAAACACTTATTTGTTAACAAGCCTACATTCTCAAAGTATGCTGAAGTAGATGAAATATTTAGAAGGATGATGAATATAAAATTACCAGAAGAAGACTTTTGGGAAAAAATGACTGATTTACTGTGAAAATAGTTTGCAGTAAAAATAGAGCAGTCAAAGGTAAACAGAGTATCCAAGATAAAGTAAAAAACAACAGTAAAACAAAGTAGTCAAAAGGCTAAAACATCATTTACAGTTTACAATAAAAAGAGAGTAAAAAAGTATCAAACAAGTTAAATAGTATCAGATGAAAGATATGGTTTAAAGTCAAATTAGAAATTACAAAGCAGAGTTTAAAGTGTATCAGTTGAAAGGTCAGAGTGAAAGTCAAAACAGAGATAAAGCTTCCACCGTAGAGGACACTTCACTGCTTAACTTCAGCCTTCGTTGACCAACAATCTGAGACAAATCAATAGGAAAATATCAACAATTAAATAGCAAATCAATAAAAACAGGCATAGCTTGCATTACTTAGATAACTGTCTCTATCTTCTTGCATGAAGATATTTCTTTTTCCTTGAATAAATCCTAAGTTGTTTTAGGATATCTTGTAATAGTTTTTTAATAAATACTTCACATTTCAACGTATTGAGTGTGGATGAATTGCTGAACATTTCTATAGTTGTACTATTCTGAAACCCGAGGGTGATTATACCAATTTCAATCCTAGCAGACTGGATTAAAGCAATAAAGAGATTATATTACAGGATTCATGTGTTGGGCCACTATAGTGAAGTACTTTATATTTGTTCAATTGTTTCCTTCTGAAGTTTTCACATGCTCATATGTTTGCTTAATATAAATAATATAACTGGAATGTTATTAAAGAATATGTTTAATTACACTATGTCTTGAACTGTCTATTATTTATATGTTTTTATTCTCATTTCCAGATAAGGGAATTCTTAATTGCTCCCTTGTTTCGATTGACCTCTATCTTTTCACTCATTATTCGGATTTAAGAACCCTTAATTTCTCTCTTACCCCAATTGAAACCACTTTCACCATCAACCTAAGGATCTGAAGTGACTAAACTATCTTGCCCTATGAATAATTCCCTTTAGAACCTTGATCCTGCTTCTGCTGCTTGACACTTTGACTCCATTAGCCCAATGGTAAGCAGACCTACATCTATCCATCTGAGTAAGTGATTTCACCGCCAAACCAAATCCAAAATCAAAATTCCAATTAATCCTACATAACTAGCCTAAAATTAACTACAATCAACAAATATAAATCAAATAGAGAGAGCCCTCTCTGAGCATTAGGAAGGTTAGATCCTAAGGCTTAAAAGTAGGTTTTTTTTTGCTACTAATATTCTTTAAAACAAAAAATAAACAACCCTCTAAGAATTATTGGACCGTTAACATCCTGGCGACCATACTGGGGAACTAACCAATCCTCAGTGTTTAAAATAAATCTTAAAGGAAATACTTTTATTTACCCTTTCACCTTAAGATTGTTTTAAAGGGTTGTTAGTAATATTTTCATTAAAAACTGAAATTCTGGCTTCCAGAAGAGTCTACTATACCAGGTCTAATCCAAATCCAAAACCTGTTGTAATAGTAGATAATCCTGACATAATTTTAAATAAAAACAAAAAATTAGAAAGTTTAGGTAATAAAAATTCATTGATCAAAGAAAATTATCTTCCTAATAAATTATCAAGTTTATAAGGCATAGAATTTGATTTATCTTTTGAGCAATATTTTTTTTAAACTAAATCAGAAAATGACTTACATAATAGTGCAATAGATCCTGATTTCATTTCATTCATTAAAAGCAAGAAGGAAACTGTTTCACTAGATTCAGATGAAAAAGCCCTAGAAGTTTATGATAAACTTGATGCTTTAACTTCAACTTTGATTAAGGAGATTGATGAAGCTTATTTTCAACATTCAATTGAATTGGCTGCTTTATCTGCCTATACCCCTAAGCCTTTTACTATTCATTTAGATACCAGTCATTTATAATCTGTAGGTTCATCCTTGTTTAGTACCACTTCATCTATTATTTCCACCACAGTTCATTCCACAGAATCCTTCATTCCTAAGCTTCCACTTCAACCTAGAGTTTTATTTCCAACCCAAAATCTGCAAGTTCATCCTCTAGCACTGTTGCTGCATTTTCAAGCACTTCAAACACATTTTCAAGCACCTCTTCTAGCATCCCAACTACATCTTCAAGTGTTCCTACCTCATCTACAAGTACTTCAAGCTCATCACCAAGTACTTCAAACTTACCTCCTAGCCAAGCTACAATCCAAGCTATGGCTGCCAGATATGCCCCATTGGTCCTAGAAGCCCCTCTACATGCCATGCCCCAAGACTACCAAAGAAAAATATTTCAATTTGATGGTACTAGTCATTACACTACCTAGCAACATGTTAACAAAATGACAGGTTACTTTGAACTGCATGAAATAGATGAAGCTGATGTTTAGATGAGACTTTTTTCTCAAACTTTAGCTAGTGATGTAAAGAAGTGGTTTAAAGGTTTTCCTACTGGTAGTATTTTTGATTTAGCTGCTTTCCATAGGATTTTTCTTAATAGATGGGAGAAAAAGAAGAATCCATTAAAAAATTTGTTTGAATTTGAAAACAAAAAAAGAGCACCTAATGAAACAGTTCAGGACTATTCTACAAGATATAACAGTATTTACAATGCAATCCCTACCAATCTTAAACCTCCTCCGGACTCTTCCCTGATCAAATTCCCCGATGGATTTGATACAGATATGGCTTACCAACTGAGAGAGAGAAACCCAAAAACCTTTGATCGAATGCAAAGTAATGTTGTAAGTGTAGAATCAAACTTGTTAGCCAAGAAAGATAGATCGAGAAATGAAAGAAGAGTGATAATAAAAGAGGAAACATCAACCTCAGATCTGAAAATAGATAACTTAGAAAAAATATTAGAAAGAATGATGGATATATTAGACAATATCGAAAGGAAGCCACAGTGGGATAACCAACAACAAGGTCCTCAAATAAGAAATCCCAATTTTAGGAAAAACACCAACACTGGTAAATCTAGGGAATCAACACCTGATCAAACAATAAGACCACCTTTCCAAGAGAACTATGCTGAAATTTCTCACCAAAACGAAGATGATGAAGACACTCGGATTAATCTAATGGGAATTAATGATGATAATACCATTTTTCTTACACAAGATGAACATGAATTATATGAATTACAACAATTATAATTAGAGTTTGGTGAGTCTTTTGATTAAAAGAAAGGTTATATAAGTTTGCAATTAATGAAGTTCATAATCAATATAACCTTAGGAGTAAGAAAAATTTATAAGCCCCTACTAAGAATTCTGCCCAAAATCAAACAAAGAAAACAGTAGAGGCTCCTACAACCAAAGTACTACAAATCCTCCCTATGGAAACCCAGCAAAACTCTAGTTCAAATCAGAAAAATTCAAATCCTAATCAGAAAATTTCTAGTCCGAAAATTGCACCCAGTCCTAAAATTGTTGAAATTACAAATATTGATGTTCAAACTTCAACTGATCCTCAAAAATATGTTGTTGATAAGACAACAACTTCTGCAAAAGAAACAATTTCTGATCCAAAAACATCTGCTGCTAATCCAAAATCAACAGATCCTAAAACAACTGCTGCCAAAATAGTTCTTGAAAATTCCAAAACTGCCAAAGTTACCACTGCAAATCAAACTTCCCCCGAAAAGAAGATAAAAGGCAGTAAAACAGTGGAAACACAAATAGAAAATGAAAAACCAATTGTATAAAAAGAAGAGAAACACACTCAAACTATAGTTACAAAAGAAGAAATAATTCAGCTAGGAAAATCACAAGCACCATTCAACATCCAAAATGAAATTGCCAAACTAAAGATACCAATTCCTTTAACATAATTGGTTAAGCATGATTTATACAAATCTTAGACCACTGACACATTAAACATAAATGAAGGAGAATATTCTGTTAATTTGAGTGATGACCAACCAGAACTAATATTTGGTCCTGAAGTAAATGGAAAACACCAAGAAGGAGGAGTTCCTCCTTTCTACATTAGCTTGACTGTTCATGATCAAATATTACGTAATGTTATGTTAGACTCAGGAGCTTCACATGATTTAATGCCAAAAGACATTATGGAAACTTTGAATTTAGACATCACTAGACCTTATAAATATCTTTTCTCATTTGATTCCAGTAAAGTGAAATGTCTAGGCTTAATCAAAGATTTATGTGTCGCTCTAGTTCAATACCCTGGAAAACGTATAGTCATGGATATTATAGTAGCTGATATCCCTCCTAAATATGGAATGTTGTTATTTCACTCATGGGGAGAAAAACTACAAGGATCTCTACAATTAGACATGTCTTATGCCACTATTTCATTATATGGCCAACCCAAGAAACTTTACAGATAGACATTAATGAAGTACATTGTTAGTAGTGTAGAAATACCTTGAAATTATCCTATTTATTATACACCTACTGATATGGACTCTTTCATTTTATCTAATTCGGAAACTGGTATAGATAACAACACAGAATTAAAACAGAAAAAGAAATACCCAGACAGTGAGAACATATTTCATGAATCAATGTGGAACCTAGACTTTGATGGATCAGTGAACAAATTAGGAGCAGGATCAGGAGTTTGGATTCATAACATGGAAAACAATCATGTAGAAGGTCATGCCTTTAGATTAAACTTCAAATGCACAAACAACATGGCAGAATATGGAGCTTTGATTTTAGGACTGCAGATTGTTAGAAATTTAGGAGGCAAAAGAGTTTCTATCCTGGGAGACTTTGATTTAATTGTAAAATAGATTAGGGGAGAATATTCTGCATATAATCCTAGATTAAGCCAATATAGAGAAACAATATTAGATCTGATGAAATAATTTCTTGAGTGTGACTTTGTTGTAATTCCTGGAAAACAAAACATACAAGCACAGAGTTTAGAAACTTTTGCTAGTACCTGTAATCTGCCTTTCCAACCAGATCATCAATATACAATAGAGGTAAAACACAGGCCTACTACACCAGATAATCTAAAATATTGGCAAATATTTTCACAGGATGAACAAATCTATCATTTCATGAATGCTGAAGGAGAATTTCACAGTTGTAACATAGATACATATTGTACAGTAAATGATAAAATAAACAATGAGATAGATGTAAATAACTTAGATTTCACTAAACCCACCAAATTAACTCGATTAGAAATAGATATTTTAGAAAAGGTAGAGATTGAAGAATTAGCAGATGATGATTCTGACATTTTAAACCTTAAGAATAACTTTTTACCTAAGGGATTAGCCCCATTAGAATATCTTTTTGATTCAAATGGCATTGCAAGAAAACCAAATATGGAACCATTAAGATCAGATATAGAAGAATGAAATATAGGAACATAACAAAGGCATAAACTCATCAAAATTTTAAAAGCATTACCTCAAGAAGAAAAAATGAAATATATAGCTCTGTTTAAGGAATTTGAGGATGTATTTGCATGGAGTTATGAAGACTTAAAATCTTATGACACTAGCATAATACAACACAAAATACCCATAAAATAAGATAAACAACATTTCAAATGGAAGCTTAGAATAATCAATCCAGTTTTAATTCCTTTGATTGAAAAAGAGGTAAAGAGAATGTATGAAACCCAAATAATTGCACCTATCAGATATTCTGATTGGATTTTAAACCTAGTTCCCACTAGGAAAAGACAGGGGAAATCAAACTTTGTGTTAATTTTCAGAATTTAAATAAAGTGTCCCTAAAAGATAATTACCCTCTCCCCAAGATGGATCATATTTTATAGAGGGTGGTTGGTTCATCCAGGATTTCATTGTTTGATGGATTCTCTGGGTACAATCATATGTTAGTTCAGCTAGAAGACCAACCAAAGACAACATTTGAAAATGCATTTTGGATTAATGAATGCAGGAGCCACTTTCCAGAGAGATATGGATATAGATTTTGCTAAAAAAAAATTATGATTTTCTTGTAATCTATCTAGATGATATAACTGTATTTTCAAAAACTGAAAATGAGCATCTAGATCATCTGAGACAAGTATTTATCAAATGCAGGAAATTTGGTATTTCTTTAAATCCCAAAAATAATCTCTTGAAGAAGGTAAAATATTATGAAATATTATATCAAAAGAGGGAATTAGGATAGAGCCAGCTAGAATAGAGGCCATTTTGAACATAAGCCATCCTAAAAATATTAAGGAATTGCGGGCTTTCCTAGGTAAAATCAATTTTCTCAGAAGATTGATTTCAAACTTAGAATAAATAATTAAAGAACTCAATAACATGTTGAAAAAAGACTCAACACTTAAATGGACTGTAGAGGTGAAATAATCATTTGAATCAATCAAACAAGCCCTTAGAATAACACCAGACCTAATAAATCCTGATTTCAAAAAATATTTTATTATTTATTATTTTTCTTCAGAACATACTATTGCTGCAGTTTTACTGTAGAAGAATGATCAGGGCTATGAACAACCAATTTTTTTTCTTCAGAAAATCACTTAGATATGCCACTTTAAAGTATAACATAATGGAAAAGCAGACACTAGCTTTAGTGAAGGCTATCAAAGACTTTAGAGTGTACATTTTGTATTCACACATCATTGCTTACATTCCAAATTCAGTAGTGAAGGACATTCTGACTCATAATGGACCTAATGGTAAGAGAGGCAAATGGATTGCCACCATTTTGGAATATGACATGGAAATTAAGCCCACCAAACTTATCAAAGGTCAAGGTTTAGCCAAACTCATGGCTGATTCAAATTGTCATGCTTTAGATATATATTTTATTGCCCAATTAGATGATTAGGAAGAGATGACGACTCCACAGATCAGTGAAGCCTTTTCAGATTCACTATGCTGTGCAGATATCATATTTTTATTACTAAATTTACAAGCTCCTCTTGAATTATCAAGAACTAAAGCTAGATTTTGAAAGTTAAAGGCAATGAAATTTTGTATCATAGATAATGCACTGTTTTGGAAAGATCATGGTGGAATTTTATTGAATTTTTTTCTTAAAAATGAAGCTGATAAAGTTATGGAAGAGTTTCATGCAGGTGACTGTGGAGGAAACCTTTACGGGAAGTCAACTGGAGATAAAATATTGAGAGCTGGTTTTTACTGGCCTACACTTTTTGCAAATGTGAAAATGTATGTGACCTCCTGTCACAAATTCCAAATCTTTGAAGGGAAGAAAAAGCTACTACCTTTACCCCTTAAACCCATCTCCACAGAAATTCATTTTCAGCAATGGGGTTTAGACTTCATTGGTGAAATTCACCCACCGTCCTTAGCCCAAAACAAATGGATTTTGACAGCCACAAACTATTTCACCAACTGGATAGAAGCCATTCCTTCCAGGCAAGCCACTAATACTATCATAATCACATTTTTAGAAAACAATATACTGTCTAGATTTGGATGCCCCCAAAATCTTATTATTGATATTGAAGCTGCTTTCAAGTGTAACAAGATGATTGAATTCTGTAATAAATACCACATTACCCTTGGCCATTCCACTGCTTATTATCCTCAAGGTAATGGTCTTGATGAATCATCCAATAAAATCCTTGTTAATATCATCAAGAAACTACTAGAAGACAATAAAAAGACCTGGAACAAAATGTTAGTTAATGCCTTATGGGCAGACAGACTCACAACAAATAATTCCATTGGTACATCCCCTTATCAGCTTGTATATGGGATGGATGTTGTTTTTCCATCCTCTTTAGGAGTGCTAGTGATGAAGATGATCCAAGAACTGCAGATAGAAACCAACGATATCCAGAGAAGGATAAATTGGACCATACACTTGCAACAAACTAGGGAGGAAGTCTATCTCAGGTCTCAAGTTGTCTAAGATAAGATTAAAACGATATTTGATAAGAAGACTAAGGAAGACGATTTTTACATAGGTGACAAAGTTCTTAAGTGGGATTCCAGGAGAGAATAGAAAGGTAAACATGGTAAATTTGATTTCCTATGGAAAGTTCCCTATGTCATTTATGGTTATAGAGGTAAAAATGCATTCCTTTTGAAGGAGTTGGATGGATCAGATCTACCAGGTGGACCTATCAATGGTAGAATGTTGAAGCATTACTATTTCCCAGAATAACAGTAGTTCATTTTGTTTAATTTTCTCATTGTACATAACATTTCAGAGTTTATATTGGATTGGATGTTTTCCTTACAAATTTGAAGCCTGGAGAGGAGGCCCTAATCTTTGAAAGACAAAATATCATAAGTATGCATAATGCAGAGCTCAAAACAGTTCCAAGGCAAAATAATAGTCAAAATTCAAGGCCACTGAAAGTTCTTGTCATTTCACCAGGAAATGCCATCCCCATGTGGAGCCACTGTTAGGGTCCTATAATAATAGAATTCATAATTTTCAATTGACTCTGAATAGTCTTGTAATATGTACATACTTTTCTTTCTGCAAAAAAAATATCTCGTATTAAAAATAAAAAAAATGTAAAGAGGGTAAAAGTCCTAAAATAAAAATCAAAGGACTTGAAAGAAAAAAGATAAAAAAAGAGAACAAAAAATGAACCCCAAACAAAAAAGATATAGAAATAGATCATGAATGTGATGCAAATTCAAATTCCACTACTTTTTACTTCACTTTGCAAAATAATATTGTGTGAAGCTTGTCAAAAATGCCACAATATATGAAGGTCAAACTGCTTAATCTTGATCTTTCATGCTTGAAATTTAATGTTGATAGATAGAGAATAAATATCTAGCCAAACTGTTTAATCTTGGAAGATCAGTAGTCAAGTAGATAATAATAAAGAATGCAATAGTTTAATCTGAGCCCTTGAAAGAAATAAGGATAGTATTAGATAGTTTGTTGTTAAAATAAAAATGAATAAGGGTCTGCAAGCTCAAATGCACCCATGTAAATAAAAAAAATGTTAGGGTTGTTGATGGGTAGGCAGAAGCAGTTTTCACAAGGCATGGATAGCAGAAAATTGGTCATTTCATTTACTAACTTCCTTTCAAAATCATTACCCTTGTAAAAATACCCCATCCCCTTAATTTTTACTCTTTCCCCTTATTTCACTCTTTTTGCCCCATAAAAATTCCATTTTCCTAAGTTAAAATTCATATTTCCCTTCGGAAAAGTAAAAATACTTTATTAAATTCTCTTTTTACTCATAAAACCCAAAAATACAGATATCCTAAGTATAAATGCTTAAATTTTATATCGGGCCCCACTGTGAAAATATCCATCCCCGATATCAATTTTACATTAGAAACTTAGTGTATTTTTACATCCCACTCATATACTAATATTAACATTTAATTTTATTTATTAACTCCCGCATTAAACCTTTGTCCCATATTTAATTAATTCCCTTAATATATATATTTCACCAACCCATGTCCGAGGCAGGAGGGTGAGGGGGATTTGCTGTTGAGTGAAGCAAGCCCCTTAAGCACATTTACGTACACGGGAGTTGTTGCCTTCCCCCCCAGAGCCAAGTGCGCCCCTCGCGTTCATGATATCTATAGTTTTAATTTGCCCACGTTTTGATTTATTTCGGGCCCATTGATTATTACCCCACCTATTATAAAGGTCCCACATTCTCTAACCCCATTGGCTATAACACTGACCATTTCACATATATCGCATAACTTCCACATTTGAAATATATCGGGCCCCATATCTATCCAATCCCGACGCATCTATCGCATCCTCCTAACCGTCGAATCTTAACCAATTAGATCCGACGGCCCTTATTGCCTATCGCACATCTGAAAGTGTGATTTTTACCTACCCCTAGACCTTGCGATATCCATGGTTTTCGGAGTTTCGCTCCTAGCTACATGGCCAGTTTCTATTCAATCGCATCGATCCAAACTTTACCGCTTACCACTTTTCGCTCATGCGAAAATTGCTCAGTAGTTTCTCCTGCCCGTTGCGAAAACCAACCTATCAATTTGAATTAACCCCACGCTTTAATGCTAATAAATGTTGGTTAAAAAACTTATATAAATCACCCTTTGCAACCTTTTCTCCACTTTCTGTTACATTTTTCCACAGAAGAGCTTTTGCCAACTTAAATAATTGCTGCCGACCTCATTTTAAGCCCAATTCAACCATAATTCAACCAATTTTCTGCTAAAGACATTGCAAAACCGAATAGAAGCACTATAAAGACCAGAAGAACCTTAGAAAGCTTCTGCAACATCATAAACCTTTTGTGAACAGAAATATTCATTTTTCTCCAGGTATTATTCAGTGCTTACACCTATTCCTAAAGTAATAAATAAAGCAATCAATAATTGAATTAAACTAGAAGCCTTTGCAGAATAAAGGAAACCTTATGTGCCTTTCAAACCTTTCCTACATACCCTGGGTATCCTTTTGTAGAAATTTGAGGTCTAGAGATTGCTTTTGGTTAGAGAGAATACAGTTTGATCAATTGAACCAGTTTAAACCTTTGTAGAATATAGATAAAACCCCTATTTCATCCTAAATCATTCTACATACTGTAAATTATCTGTCTGAGGTGCTCCCAAAGGTCTAAATCCATTTCTTGAGTCAAAAGATTAATCAATTGAATAAATGTAACAAAACAATGGATTCCAAAAGCTTTGTATCTGTCAATCCTCTACAACCTCCAGTTTTAGACGTAGAACACTCTCCCTTGGCTAACAAAGATTTTAAAATTAATGACACAGTCACTGAATTTAATATTCTTGAGCTCCACTGCTAGAGCCATGAAAATCCATACATAAAGTAGATGAGGTTTTCATTTTGGAATCTAATTTTCCAAAATATGTAGTCCCACAGACTTTCCAAATGCCCAGAAGTGATTACACTCTCTCAACCTGTTATTTTCCTGATTAGAGAGCCATAATAAACCCAAAATAAATAAATTCTATTCACTATTACAACAGAGTCAATCAATCAAATGCTGCAGATCTACTCCAGGCCAGATGAAACCCCTTTGTCCATTGAGGCTCTTACACAGTTATACTTGAACCTGGACTTCCCCAAGAGGTTCCATATATTTCAGACTTTCATGCATTCATCTGCAGAAACTCCCAATACAAATATGCCTTACCCATCTGCAATATTTTCTGAGAGAACCACACATTTAATCTCCATGTTTTCTTCCATTCTGGGATATTTTACAGATGAACATGTTGATGCTGCACTATTAGGTTTCTTTTCTATTTTCACATTTGGTGAGCCTCACGCTACCATTTTTAATTTTTCCCAATACCTTGCTGACAATATGCATGAAAAACTTGTTAAAATGCCTGAAGAAGGTGTTTTCAAGTGTTCATCAGTTCTATTCCATATGTTTTTATATTTTCAATCAGAAAAATTTTCCATCAACCTTCAAAAGGTTGATGTTGAAGGTAACCCACAGTCAGTTTTATTTTGGACTCCAATTATCAGAAAATACTCCAGTACACCTACACAGAATTCATTGATTCTTTTATTCATCCTATAGTCAATATGTTGAAACGCAGAATGAAGCCAAGAATCAGTGAGGAAATTAAGAAGGTCCTATAATTCTCATAGCATAATAGGACAGAAGATTGGTACTTGTATCAAAACCATACAGAGATAATGGTATATGGATCAAATATTTTTCCATATAAACTGCACAAATACCTCCCATTGATGTTATTTGACCTTGAGTATATCATACATATTCTTATTTCTGATGGAATCAATTTCTTGGCAGCTAAGAACAAGACACAATTGAAAATAAAAAATCGGGTTGGCCCTTTTATTTGTAACAATAGAGATGCAGGTCCAAAGGCTGAAAAGCATTTGCAGGATTTTAAATTGAATAAGAGTTTTTTGTGGTATTATGATCCTCTAGGAGTAATAATTAAATTTAGAGTTAAATGCAAACTAACTCCTTATGTACATGAGAATAAACCAGACATTGATAAATACTCCATCCAGTTTGAATGGTTGGAGAACACCTTGACAGAGGCATAGAAACAAGGTGATACTAGTCAAATCTTGTAGACTACAACCCAAGAAGGTAAAAACTCAAAAGGAATCAGAGAAGAAGGATCATACGCTGCAGAAACAGCCACTGAAACTAAATTTAAATTGATGTATAGGAAGAAGCCTAAATTAAATCATATCAATGAATAAGTGGAAACAATAGAAGTAATTGATATAGAAACCGTGGTGAAAGAAAATGCTCCACTTGCAGTTGCTAAAGAAACACATCAGCCTTCAACTTCAAACACTCAGCTAATTCAGAAGAAACACAATGTTGAAATGTCATATTCCAGCAAACCAGCAGAGAAGGAGATGGATATTATGCAGAAATACAAAGAGAGAAAGATGGAAAATGATGCCTTGAATACTGATACATACAACCAGTATTGGAAACAGTCACCCAGTGACCAAAGCAGATTGCTTTCTGCTTTTGACTATAATACTAGGAAGATGAAGATGACCTTCCTGCAGCCTAAAGTCAAGCGTCCCAAAACATCAACTTATTACAAAAAGACATCATATGAAGTTCAAGCAGAAGATCTTAATCCTATTGATCAGATATAATTTCACAAACAAGCTCGTGAAATTATTTATTCAAAAATGACAAATAAAGCCATGAGTATACAGAAGTTACCTCCTACTGAATATCCTCAGGAAAAGCAAGTGTTATAGGATAGAAATAATAAATATGAGATGATGAATCTCTTTAAAAAGAGAATCCATACAGGTAAGATTTGTTTGAAGATAGAGGAATAAGCTGTTCCAAATATTTTCATAACCCAACGTTTCAGACTACATAGGTGAGT
The DNA here is from genome assembly GCA_034641835.2 of Pinus albicaulis. Lineage (NCBI taxonomy): Eukaryota > Viridiplantae > Streptophyta > Pinopsida > Pinales > Pinaceae > Pinus > Pinus albicaulis. Next base: position 1,340,700,249 of record CM076580.1, on the reverse strand, counting down.
CCATCCTCAAGGGTAAACACCTAAAAAATCTTTGAAAGATTTGTGAGGATTAGGGCAAAGGGATATAAGTATAAATAGTAAATTTTTAGGAAAATTATTAATTTTGATTATTATTAGGAAGGTCGGTTTGAAAGGAAAACTTTATGTAATTTTAATTTATTTAATTTAATAATGAATCTCATTCTTCAGTTGACTGTCCAGATAAAAGAAATGGAGAATGAAATGGACAATTTGTTCCTGGACAAAAAGGACAGAGAAGAAGTTCATGTCACTGTCATCCCTGTAGTCGCAACAGTTGTGCCCTCTACACTAGCAGAATCATTGGCTCCTACAGTCCCAATGGCTACATCACTTCCTATCACCTCATCAACAACTTCAGCAACAGAGTCTTCGACAACAACAGCACAACCTACAGATGAAGCAAGTAAACTAGTAAAATCTATGCAGGACATGTCTATCTAGACAAATGAGATTAACAGAATTAAAGAACAGATGAAAATTCTAGAAGATGAAAAGAAACTTGCTCAAATTATGCACAAAAATAAAGAACAAAAGGAAAACAGGTTGAATCAGAAATTTAAGAAGTTATAAAAAGATCTAACACTAAAAGAGCACATGGCACAAGCCAAGCAGCAACTATGGGCCAATATCATTGAATCTATCAATGATATTTGGCCATCCATACAGGTTATCTATGAACAAAAAGATTTAGTTAAAACAACAGGAGAAGCCATTCATAAGATAAAAGAAGAACTTGGTAAGAAACCTGAAGAAGCTCTTGAAATAATCAAATTTCTTAATTCCAAAAATAAGTAGGAGTTAGAAGAGATTGGAATTAGTGACAGGACAAAAACCATCCTAGAAGTTAGGAAGGTAACTTCTAAAAATAATTTGATGATACAACTAGAAGAAAAATGTCAAAAAATGGAGGTTTCAATCACAAGGTTCATGATGACGTTTGACACTCTTAGACAAAAATGCCTTTCAAATCCACTAGTCATTCATGACAGATTGATGAAGCAGGATGATTATGATAAGAAGATAAGAGAAGTGGCTAAGGAACAAGCAAATAATTCATCCATGCAGGGAATTCCAACAGTGAAGATAATTTACAAAAACTTTGAGAAACTTTTTTACCTACAACATGAGGTAAAACACTTATTTGCTAACAAGACTACATTCTCAAAGTATACTGAAGCATTGAAATATTTAGAAGGATGATGAAGGTAAAATTACCAGAAGCTGAATTTTGGGAAAAAAATTATTGATTTATTGTGAAAACAATTTGCAGTAAAAACAGAGCATTCAAAGGTATACAGAGTATCTAGGATAAAGTAAAAAATCATTGTAAAACAAAGCAGTCAAAAGGTTAAAATAACATTTACAGTTTACATTAAAAAGGGACAGTCAAAAAGTATCAAACATGTTAAATAGTATCAGATGAAAGATATGGTTTAAAGTCAAATTAGAAATTACAAAGCAGAGTTTAAAGTGTATCAGTTGAAATGTCAGAGTGAAATTAAAAACAGAGATAAAGCTACTAGCGTAGAGGACACTTCACTGTCTAACTATAGCATTCATTGAGCAAAAATCAGAGACAAATCAACAATTAAACAACAAATCAATAAAAACAGGGACATCTTGCATTAGTTAGATAGATGTCTCTATCTTCTTGCATGAAGATGTTTCTTTTTCCTTGAATAAATCCTAAGTTGTTTTAGGATATTGTAAGAGTTTTTGTATAAATACTTCACATTTCGAAGTATTGAGTGTGGATGAATTTTTGAACATTTCTATAGTTGTACTATTCTGGATCAGGTGAATCTGAATCTTTGAGCCAAGGGGATTGAGAATAAGTGTCAAGAGACATGCCCAAATGAGCATGATCAGGAGGTGGAGGATCTGAAGCTGAAATAAGTTCACAGTAATAAATCTAGATTGGACTTAACGACATCGAATCTCCAAATGAATCAATCTGCTTAGGTCAAGGGACGACCCATGGATTAGAAGACCTGGAGATCATGTTAACCTAAACAGTGTTGGGTGGAGGAAGAGGAAAAATAGCCATGAGGGTAGTATATTTGAAAAGACTCGGCCCAACACTCTCATAAGAATTAGGAATTTGATCTACGTATGGAACGTTTCCCTCAGAAGATGAATAAGTTAAAAAAGACAATTGATCGATAGTAATGATATATCCTTCATTTGGAAATCATGAACCACAAAATACAGTGGATGGAATGCACAACATGGCGTGAGTCCAACTGCGACCGAGGAGAAGATAGTAATTGAGCTTGGTGTCAACTACTTCAACCATGAAGTTGATTTTTTTCCCTTCTAAAGTAATCAGTAAACTAGCAAGAACACAAAGAGGTTTAGATTCCCTTCCATCAAATTCTTCTAGAGCATTTGGAGATGAGTTGGGAGCTACAGAAAAAATGGCTTTCTAGCAGGTAGATGAAATGATGCATGTAGACGCACCCTCATCCACGACCGCTCGATCGATATTCAGTCCATTAATCCCAACTTGGATGATCAGTACAAGCGGGTGAGGGAGACGTGGGGCAAAATTCTCCAAGTTGAAAGTGATAAGGCTCAAATAAACGGGATCAACGCCACCAATAGTAGATAACAAAGCCTTCCATTGAGACAGACAACTCTGAAGCACTTCTAATGAGACATAGAAGATGGCACTTGAGCCAAATCCACAAAAATATTGAAATTTTGAGCAGCACGGGCATTAGGATTGTAAGAAGACTTACGGAGTACACCTTTAGAAGGTAGCCGGACAACGGGCTCATTAATGGGCCTTTCAATATGAAGAGGGCTAGAATCAGGTGGAGGAGGAGGACCATCAACGATCTCTTTCCTCGTTGCCTGATGTGGTTCAGTATAATCTTTCGACTGAGTAGCAATAGAAACGGATGCAGAACTATTCATCATGAAAACCTGAGAGCCAAATCGGGCAGAGGAGTAAGGTTTATCTACCAACTAAGTCTGCAGTGATGGAAACGGTTCTTTGAGAACAACCAGAGTTCCTTGGGTTTTTTTAGTGTCCCGTGATTTAGTAGATTGGTGGACCAAATGCACAGGGTAACATCAGACCAGTATTTGGAGTCCTAGGACCTAGCCTTCTTGGACTCAGAGAGGGCTCTCTCTATTATGTGTGAAGGATGTGAACTTGTCTGATTTAGGTGGTTGATTTTAGGCTATTTTTTAAGTGTAGGGTTTTTTTGTTTGTTTGGTTGGGTAAGATGATCAAGTAGCATAGGTGGAATGAGAGGTCTTCAAACCATTGGGCTATGGAGTTTATGAAAGTTATTGATATCTCAATAATGAATCAGGGTACATCACAGGGAAAATATAGTGTAGTCAATGGATCTTTAAAGTTTATGGGTGATGTGAGATAAGGCACACCATTTACTCAATGACAATACTTTAACAAATAAAAATTCAATATGAACAATCCAAGGGAACAAAGAAAGCAAGAAAACTTATCTAACTCCAATTATTCAACTTTCAAGATTTGAAAACATCTAAGAAGACAAATAGCTTTAATAAATGAAGCGGGAACTCCTAAACATCATCTATCAAACTATAAAGAACTTTGACGCAAACTGATAGGCATGGACAAAGGGGAAGATCGAAACAAGATCTCTTTGACTTAACCTAACAATCAATACATCAAAGAGAGGTTCCAAGACAAAATTTAGATAGTATCAAATAAGCAGGGCTTACCATAAAACATATTTGGAAACTAGCATATTAATCCATTAATGAAACAAAAAAACTTAGGTGGGCCTAAGGAGCAATTAAAAATTCCTTAAACTAACCCAGTAGAGGAAAACATAAAGACAATAGAAAACAGGAGGATTGAGGTGCCTCAAACAACATTTCTCAACCTATACTTTTCTGAGCTATTGCAACATAGAAAGTTGGACATATGATAAAAAAGAAAACATGAACAAATTAGAGACACGTCACCATTAACCAAACTCAGGGATGCTGCAAGCAAGACTTCATCATCATCAATCAAGGCAAATGATCCACAAGCTCCACAACACCAAAATGCTCTTTAACCTCAAAGAACCATGTATTGCTCTCAAAACTCATCAAAAGCCAACATTTACAATGAATCCTCATGCTCTATATAATAAGCAAAGAGGAGGAAAAGCTAATAGAGTCTCTAGAAGTCTATTGGCTAATCAGAAGTGTCTTTATTGTCCTCGAGGCCTTGCAAGGCCCAAGGCACAAAATATCTAAACTAAATATATTTTCGGCCATTTTTAGTAAATAGATTGACCTTTAGGCTCTGAAAAGCCTCCTAAAACTTTCCAAGCGTACATTTTGACTTTTCAACCACAGGAGCATAGCATTGTGTTTTAAAATGAAATTTCATGCCAAGAGCGTAGCACAAGAGTAGGAAAAATGGGTCATCTTGCAGCAGTGTTTTGAAGGCCTCCCCAATGTCGGAAAAGGGTCCGTGATGGCTCGTTGGAAAGCCATTGAAGTATAACTTCCATATATACCCTCGGTTCTCTGATATGACTTATACAACCTATTCAAAAAGTGAAAATTCCAATACTAGTAGGAGCGCATCACATGTCCTAAAAAGCAAACAGAATGATGAAAAATTGGGTGTTTTTTACCCTTTTGGAGGACCAAAACAACTTCAAATGATCTGAAACTTTGTGAGCATGTTATATGAGTGATGAGGAACCTAAATATGCAAGCCATTCCTCCTGAAGATTCTCTGAAAAAGAGCGTAGCACCAGGTGTGCTACCCCCTGTTTGTGCTCAACCTAGTGTTCCTAAATTGAGTTCATTAATTGTCAACCAGGGCTAGTAAACTGCTGAAGTGTGGTGCACTATATGTGCCTAGGTATTTGTTTCTCACTACGTTGTGTTTAGTATTTTATGATTTTTTGGTTTTATGGTTTTATGTTGAAAAAGGAAAGAACTAAGTGCTGGTGAAAAGAAGCTATTGGTTGTGTTAAAACAGAACAAAGCCTAAACTAGGGATGGAAAACAACAAATGCAAAGTTTGATAATGAATTCAGTGCAAGAAAATAAATCACAACATGAACGTAAACTTATCCAATTCATTCATTAAAGATGTGTTGGAAGAGCTTGATAAATGGACAAGTTAAGTATAAATGAAGTTCTCCTAATTAAACAATCAAGCAATCAACTTAAAATGTTACAACATCTCATCCATGATTAAAGGTTTATTGGAATATATTTGGAAAAGAAAATTTGTAGCACAATAAGATTTCTACTCTAAAATAGCTTCTAATTCTGTTCTGCAACTCAATTTAACACCACTAGGCCTCACTCAAAAGTTATAGATTTCCTTTTTAGAATAGTCTTTGAGAAAGGCTTGTTTGTGAAATGGTAAAAAGGTTACAAAATACTCCAGGCCTTAGACTGATATTAGCTTCTGTCCAGATGATTATGTATTAATATGAGTTTGGAACAAAAGAAGTTTTGTAAATAATGAAGACCGTGGTATTTAAATTTAACAACTAATAAAATTTAAAATGCAATGGATAGCAACTAAACTGGAATGTTAATACAGTGAGCTAAGACTAAACTAGAGTGCTGCTAGTCTACTTGGAGTACAGTGAACAGTGTTAAACTAAAATTCCATTATCAAACTGAAATGTAGTGACAGAGCTGAACTAATGCATTCTACCGCCGGAGTGCTGTAACTAAATTAACATGCAACTAACCTAAGGAATTCTACAGCCCATCTCGTTCAATATGAATGATATTTTGGAAGAGTTTGTGAAAACAAGTATGGCTGTATTATTCAATGCAATTGAGCATAAACATAAAACTGAAAGCTAATACAACTAGAATCTAAGACACCACAGCTGTTTATTATTCATTGTTAATGATGTTTTGGAAGAGTTTGTAAGAGTAATACCGGCTGTGACACTTAGTGTAAACAAGCAACTAAAACCTACAATACCACAGCTATGTCTTATTCATCGTGATGATATTTTGGAAGAGTTTATTAGAGTAAGTCTAACTGTGATAATTAACGAAAGGAAATGCAACTAAAACCTACAATACCACAGCTATGTCTTATTCATCGTAATGATATTTTGGAAGAGTTCATTAAAGTCTAGCTGTGATAATTAACGAAAGTAAATGCAACTAAAACCTACAATACCACAACTATGCCTTATTCATCGTAATGATATTTTGGAAGAGTTTATTAGAGTAAGTCTAGCTATGATAATTAATGTAAACAAGTATGAACATAAACTTCAAAAACTTGCCTAAGCTAGAAATGAAAATGAGACTAAAATACTTATCTAAACCGTATAAACAAGGCTGCTCAAAAGGCAGGGGCCCTCTACCACCAGAGTAGCACGAAATCTACTTCAAGATTGATTCAACTCTTTCAAGTAAATTATGCTTATTTCATTAAAAATAAATTACTTCAAAACAGAGTGTTCTCGGACTTCTGAAATCTAGCAATCAACCATAAAATCTAACCTTGTCCCTCGGTTTCCCGAGCATATTTATAGCAAAATTACATAAATGTGTTGGAGATAATCTAGGGATAACTGTCTTTCCATATTAAAATCAAACTAGAACTCTAAAGGTGGCATCGTAATATGACTGAGGACATCTGGACTGTCCTTGTCCTATTAGGAGTCTATCTCCTAGTTTGGGTTCCCACGTGCATAACCACGTACAGAATTCCGTTCAATCTTTGTGGAGAGAAAAAAATGCTGAGAGCATGATGTGGAATATGACCATGTGTGGTTTTCTCTAAGAGGACACCTGGAACTTGCTTAGACATGAAGATAGCTGCAGAATTGGCAACTAGCTACAGAATGTCTGCATTATGTAGCTAGACCTAGTTCAAAAAGTACTACAATGACAAGATCATAAAAACATAGCAAGTTAGTCATGATATATATTCTTAAAGAAATTTTAACTAATTCTATTGATCATTTGAGTCTGTGATTAATAATGGACAAAGGAAATGGAGTGGAATATGGTGGAGGAAAGAACATTTTTGGAGCTCAACATACCCCCACTGCTAGCTTCTTGCATGTCCTCATGCAACTATTCCATGAACTCTAAGACCTCTGCAAGAACATCCAATCCTCTTCTTCTGCTTTGCCTAGTAGTTAAAGGCCTTCTGGGCTTCCTGATGTCTAACTTGAACCTTAAATTGGTAAGTGCCCTGATTAAATTTTTGTTTCTCTTTTTCAATTTTTCATTGGCCTTTTCCACTTTGTCCATTTGTAGAGACAGTGTTGAATTCATATTGGTTTTTAGTTTAACCTACTCCTTCAAAATATCATTTTCAGTCCTGATATGCCTATTAAGTACTTCTAGCTCGTACTTATCTCTTCTTAGCACATCTATTTCGAACTGTGGTGGATTAGGGGTTCTATCTCTACTTTCTGAAGCTCTTATCTCCAATGACTCAACATAGTTGTAAATTTCTTGCTGTGCAGGGTCTATTTCAGGAGTTTCTTCATCAAAATCCTGCTCAGTAGGTGTTTCTTCGTCTTCTATATTTATGACTCCAGTTTTTTTAACTTTTGTTTTCTTTAGTATCCCCCTAAGTCTGTGGCTCCTTCTCGGTTGAGATGGCCCTTCTCCTTTTTCTCTGGAAAATTTTCTTATGATCCTCTCTTTCTTAAGGTGCTTCTTAATCTGAACTAATTTTTCAGAAATCATTTCTTCACTGCTTTCTTGTATTGTTTTACCAGTTTCAGTTTTGGAGGATTTCCATTTTCTGCTTCTTTTTGTAGGTTTGTCTTCAGGTGGAGGTTCCTTTGTTTCCTCAAAGTGATTTCTCACCAAGAAGTCATCCCAAGTATCTCCCATTTTTGCTAAATGATGTTCAATTAAAATCTTGACTAAAACGTGGTGGTATAAAGTTGTTTCTAGAAATTGGACTCTCTTTTGAACACTTGAAGCCATTTTCTTTAAACTATGAAGCAAGAAAAAGGGCAAGTTGAGTTCTTCTTCTAGAAAATGCATTACCAACCTAATATGGTAAACATAGAAAGTACCATATATACCTTCACAAGTGATGAATTTTTGCAGGATAAGCAACATGTTCCTCCATTTGTTCTTTAATGCAGAGCTACGGATACCCTTTTTAAAAACGGTGACATCCATACCTGGTGACTTGAGTATCTACTTCCATGCTTCGTTATGAAATTCTCTGTTCTTAAACCACCTTTCTCCTTGTCTAGGAAATCCTGTTGCTTTTGCAATAAAAGCCTCTGTGACAGTGAATTTAATATCTCCAACTTCAACCTTGGCTCCATTAAAGGATCTTGCAAAAGTTTTAGTAACCTCTTTGTGGAAGCCACTGAATTTTTCAAGGAATTGCAACCATCCTGCTTGTTGTAAGATTTCTTTGATTTGGGGATAGCCTTCCAAGTATTTAGTGCCAATTGGCTCAGTTCTCACTATGAGGCCCATAACTCTTCTTCAATCCTCAATTCACTAGTTTTCTGCTCACGGTGAGAATGGTCGTTAACAAGTTGCTTTTGCTCCACAAATGTTTCCTCTGTTCACGGTGACAATGGTTGTTACAGAGATGCCTCTGTCCCACAGACCTAAATGGTTAAAAGTTGGCTACGGGAAAGAGTGATATGGAGTGGTTACGGAATGGGTATAATGAAGTGAAGGTGAAGAAAACGAATCAATGAGTGAAAAGACCGCGGAGATATTTTGTAACGAATTCAAAAACCATCATTAAATGCTTTGGCTTAGTGACGTGACTAATCCAATCACTTCAGCACTTTAACCGTTTAGATTTTTAAATGATGATCGGATATGGGTTTTGAAATGGCGGAATAGAAGGAGTTTTATCCAAAGTTTTTGTTGGAGGTTTGTTAGGAATGATCAACAAAATTAATTAAAACAACTTTTTGAATAATATATAACTGAACTATGCTAAAAAATTTCATGATATGTCACCATAATAATTTCATACCTTTGCCTTTGCTTTGATTTTCTTGTGATCTTCATATGCTTTGTTCTCCCCTGAAAATTATTACTTTTTGAGTCTTCATAACCTTCTTTATTTTGCTTGTTCATGGATATGCAGGATCATTTTGTTGCAAATCAAATGATTACTGGTCAGTGCCTTCAGGATCTGTAGCTGCAGAATGTCTGTCTGGCTGCAGAAAGTCTGATTAGCTGCAGAATGTTTGATTGATTGCAGAATGTACTTGTACAGAACTTGAAACATGAAATGGAATGGTTTGGAGTATGAGTGGAATGTTGTATGGAATGAGTGAAGATGGATGATGAAATATGGTATAATGGGATATGAATGAAGTGAATAATGGAGTGGAATGAATCACAACTTATGAAGTGAAGTATGAAAAGTAACTTGCACTTCATGATATGTATTATTCAATTGCAGAAAGACATCAAACTTTAAAAATCTGGAATGGAAATGAGGTGGACCATGAAGTGAGTTGAATGAAGTGTGGATGAATGAATGAAATGGAGTATGGATGAATGAATGAAATGGAATATGGATGAATTAAATGAACCATAAGTGAAATGGATCTGCACTTATGATTTTATAACAACTGCTTGCAGAAAAACAAATTTGAAAAGCTAGAGTGTCAGAAAGATTATGATTTTCACTCTACCTTTTCTGTATAAACATGCTAATCAGTGATTAGTTTTCATGTTTATACTTTTATTTTATTTTATTTTTTATTTTTTTATTTTTTCAAGGAAATGACTTCAGAAAATTCAATTAAGTTGATGAAGAAGAAAGATTCTTCTTCATTAACTTCACATCACTGTTTTCCTAGAACTTCTTGACAAATTCTTCTCTTGAGAGAGGTTTGTGATACAGCTTCAATCTCTGACCATTCACAAGAAAAGTGACCTCTTCTTCATCTATTGTCCTGATTTATATTGCTCCATTGTCAAAAAAATTCACAATTTCATATGGCCCAAGCCAATGTGTTTGGAATTTACTTTGAAAATCCTTAAACTTTGAATCAAACAAGAGAGCCCAGTCACCTTCCTTGAACTTTTTTTCCTTGATGTACTTGTCATGCCATTTAGTCCTTTGCTGTTGGACTAGACTTGTTTTCTGAACTGCATCTTGTCTGATCTCATCCAATTCATTAATATGCTCCAATCTGTGCTTTTGTGCCTCTCTAGAAATGCTTATTTCATGTCTTCCCATGTCTTAATAGAACTGTTGATCAAACTCATAAACCACTTCAATGCTGCTCCTTTCAATGTTGAAGGGAATAATTTAAGTTTTTGAGCATCTTGTAAGTAGTAATAAGTTCTACACAGGACTTCAAATTCAAATAGGAAGGTTTCAGGATCTTCAGTTTTAAGTCCATAGAAGTTTGGAAGGACAGAGGGTGAAATATTTTTCATAGTTGTATTGGTTTCTTCATCTACTATAGGAAACCCAAAAGAGCTTCCCATCTCTCTTCTACCTCTTCCTCTGCCTCCTTCACCTTCTGCAGCTCTACCTCCTTCTCCTCTACCTCTACCTCTACCCCCTCCAAATAATGTGTGTTCTCCATTAAAGATTCCTCCTCCCCCTTCTTCTGCCATAGTTGATTCTTCTGTGGAAGTGGAAAAGTTTGTGTCTCCAGCAGGAGTCCTTGAATCTTCTTCTAAGACAAGTTCAGTGGATGAAGTGGAAGGTCTTTCTAATGGAATATTTGATCTTAAGTCTTCTAGAATTATAGGATCAGTAAAGGATGGAATGTGGGTCTGAGTTGTAGGTGTGCTGGCTCTTGGTCTAGGTGAAACAAGTGGTGTTCTAGGAATCAAAATTTTTCTTCTGCTTCTTATGAATCTACCCCTTGAGTCTCTCTCTCTACGCATATCATTTTTTTTGGGAGTTAAGAAACAAGGCTACCTAGTTACACTTCCCAGGCAATGGTGCCAAAATGTTTATGCTCAACCTAATGTTCCTAAATTGAATTCATTAATTGTCAACCAGGGTTGGTAAACTGCTGAAGTGTGGTGCACTATATGTGCCTAGGTATTTGTTTCTCACTACGTTGTGTTTAGTGTTTTATGATGTTTTTGGTTTTATGGTTTTATGTTGAAAAAGGAAAGAACTAAGTGCTGGTGAAAAGAAGCTATTGGTTGTGTTAAAATGAAACAAAGCCTAAACTAGGGATGGCAAACAACAAATGCAAATTTTGATAATGACTTCAGTGCAAGAAAATAAATCACAACATGAACTTAAAATTATCCAATTCATTCATTAAAGATGTGTTGGAAGAGCTTGAGAAATGGACAAGTTAAGTATAAATGAAGTTCTCCTAATTAAACAATCAAACAATAAACTTACAATGTTACAACATCTCATCCATGATTAAAGGTTTATTGGAATATATTTGAAAAAGAAAATTTGTAGCACAATAAGATTTCTACTCTAAAATATCTTCTAATTCTGTTCTGCAACTCAATTTAACACCACTAGGCCTCATTCAAAAGTTATAGATTTCCTTTTTAGAATAGTCTTTGAGAATGGCTTGTTTGTGAAATGGTAAAAAGGTTACAAAATACTCCAGGCCTTAGACTGATACTAGCTTCTGTCCAGATGATTATGTATTAATATGAGTTTGGAACAAAAGAAGCTTTGTAAATAATGAAGACCATGGTATTTAAATTTAACAACTAATACAATTTAAAATGCAATGGATAGCAACTAAACTGGAATGTTAATACAGTGAGCTAAGACTAAACTAGAGTGCTGCTAGTATACTTGGAGTACAGTGAACAGTGTTAAACTAAAATGCCATTATCAAACTGAAATTTAGTGACAGAGCTGAACTAATGCATTCTACCTCCGGAGTGCTGTAACTAAATTAACATGCAACTAACCTAAGGAATTCTACAACCCATCTCGTTCAATATGAATGATATTTTGGAAGAGTTTGTGAAAATAAGTATGGTTGTATTATTCAATGCAATTGAGCATAAACATAAAACTGAAAGCAAATACAACTAGAATCTAAGACACCACAGTTGTTTCTTATTCGTTGTTAATGATGTTTTGGAAGAGTTTGTAAGAGTAAGACCGGCTGTGACACTTAGTGTAAACAAGCAACTAAAACCTACAATACCACAGCTATGCCTTATTCATCGTGATGATATTTTGGAAGATTTTATTAGAGTAAGTCTAACTGTGATAATTAAAGAAAGGAAATGCAACTAAAACCTACAATACCACAGCTATGCCTTATTCATCGTAATGATATTTTGGAAGAGTTCATTAGAGTAAGTCTAGCTGTGATAATTAACGAAAGTAAATGCAACTAAAACCTACAATACCATAGCTATGCCTTATTCATCGTAATGATATTTTGGAAGAGTTTATTAGAGTAAGTCTGGCTGTGATAATTAATGTAAACAAGTATGAACATAAACTTCAAAAACTTGCCTAAGCTAGAAATGAAAACGAGACTAAAATACTTATCTAAACCGTATAAACAAGGTTGCTCAGGAGGTAGGGGCCCTCTACCACCAGAGTAGCACGAAATCTACTTCAATATTGATTCAACGCTTTCAAGGAAATGATGCTTCTTTCATTAAAAATAAATTACTTCAAAACAAAGTGTTCTCGGACTTCTTTAATCTAGCAATCAACCATAAAATCTAACCTTGTCCCTCAGTTTCCCGAGCATATTTATAGAAAAATTACATAACTGTGTTGGAGATAATCCAGGGATAACTGTCTTTCCATATTAAAATCGAACTAGAACTCTAAAGGTGGCATCGTAATATGACTGAGGACATCTGGACTGTCCTTGTCCTATTAGGAGTCTATCTCCTAGTTTGGGTTCCCACGTGCATAACCACGTACAGAATTCCGTTCAATCTTCGTGGAGAGCAAAAAATGTTGAGGGCATGATGTGGAATACGACCATGTGTGGTTTTCTCTAAGAGGACACCTGGAACCTGCTTAGACATGAAGATAGCTGCAGAATTGGCAACTAGCTATAGAATGTCTGCATTCTGTAGCTAGACCTAGTTCAAAAATTACTACAATGACAAGATCATAAAAACATAGCAAGTTAGTCATGATATATATTCTTAAAGCAATTTTAACTAATTCTATTGATCATTTGAGTCTGTGATTAATAATGGAAAAAGGAAATGGAGTGGAATATGGTGGAGGAAAGAACATTTTTGGAGCTCAACACCCCCTTGGCCTCAAAATTAGCAAAAAACAAAAACTTGTCAAAATTTTCCCAAATTTGGTGGATGAGTCGTTCATAGGGTTTGGGAGACCTGTAGAAAATATTGAGGCAAGATTCCAAGGTTTACTTGGTATTTTCCTTTTTGAGCGTTTTTAATTCGAATGAGGGCCTCTTTGATATGCCAATGAAAAAAGGTGTGATGGTAGTCTTGTTGGTGTCTTTATCATGGCTATGGTATTCATTTTCATTATCATCCTTCCCACTTTATTTATTGTCACGATGAATTCTCTTTGTGTTGTCTTTAATTTTCTTATCATTATTGTCACTTGTGGGGGTCACTGCCTTTACTATTTTTATGACTGTCATGAATGTTTTCTTTTTCACTTATGCTTACTTCATTATCTTTCTGCATTTTTTTCACTTGCTTCATCTGTATTCATGTTGCCTTTTGTTTTCTGCATTGTCCTGACCTTTTTCATCTTCATCCTTGTCAAACCCACTGCCCTTTTCTTCATTTTTGTCTATGTTTCCTCTTCAATATCTGCCTCTATTTCTTCTTCTAATTCTTCCTTTTCATCATATATCCCTTCTTCATTATTTGAGTCACTGCCTTCTTCTTCTTCTTCATTGTTTTTCCCATTGCATTTGTCCTCATCATCCTCTGCATTATCTACCTTATCACTGCTTTCTTGTTCGAAACTACCTTTTTCTTCATAATATGCCCTTGTCTCTTGATTTTCATCATCATCCTCCTCCTCATCATTTTCTTCCTCATGACTGTCATTTTCTTCTTCATCATGTGTTTCTTCTTCCTCACTTGTTCCTTCTTCCTCACTGTCCTTTGTTTCTTCCTTATCATCATCACTTTCTTCATTTTCATTTTTATCTTTGTCACTATTCTCTTCTTGTTCTAATACTTTTAGGAGAAGATGATGGCGATAAGTTTTCTTGAGGAGAGGATTCATGTGGAGAGGATGATTCATGGTCAGTGAGGGGTGATGGAGGAATGGAGGAAGGTGGGTGAGATGATGATGAGAAAGGTAGTGATTTGTAAGTGAAGGGGAGTGAAAAGGGATAATTTGGGCAAAATGAGAAGGTCAGGTAGTCCTAAATACAAAACCACTGATATGCCAAAACTGGTTTTGAAGGTACCTTAGCCTCTAAGTTAAACTTTCAAAATAGTATGAAAGGGTGGAAAACATTCTAAATACCTCTTATGACAATCGCTAGGAGGCACCCAAGCATAGGATTTGAGAATATTTGAGAATATTGAGGGCAGGATATTCTGGAGAAAACCCTCCTAGCAGAAAAAGCACAGGCATGTAGCATTGGGCCAGTCAGGTGGTTGAACACGCAGTGCCATGTAAGGTTGCACGCATCGTCGGCAAGGCTGCATGTGTCGTCAGTAAGTCTTCACGCACAGTCTGTAAGGTTGCACGCACAATTGGCAAGGCTGCACACACAGTCGGCAAGGCTGCACGCATAGTCGGCAAGGTTGCACGCACAGTCGGTAAGGCTGCATGCACAATCGGCAAGGCCACACGCACAGTCAACAAGGCCACATGCACAGTCGACAAGGTCGCACACACAGTCGGCAAGGCTGCATGCGCAACACTGTGCAGGGCTAAAACACATTTTTTTGGCTGAATGCATAGCGTTGGAGCATAGCACGCATGAGTCAGGTCGACCCTACATGGGCTTTTGGGTCTTGCTCTGAACGTAGCACAGGAACGGAGTACCGACTGAGTGTGAATGTAGATGGGTTTTAGGTCCCTATATTACTAGTATAGTCCCTTATTGTTGTTAGTGTAACCCCCTTATTGTTATTATTGTACCCCTGTAACCCCCATATTGTTATTATTGTGCCCTTAAATTATTATTTTTAGGTCGGCTAGGATTACATTGTGGCCCCATGGACTCCTAAATATAGAAAGGAGGTTTTGTAATCTGAATCATCGAAGAATTGTTCATTTATGTAATGTATTGGAGGTTTCCCCCTTGAAGTGGCTTATTTCTAAGGCATTGATATCTCTTTTCATCTATTTTTGGAGCTGGTTTCACAACATTTGGTATCAGAGCTTTGGATTCTAGGATTTCGCTGCTTCAAATAGGTCATCGTGCCATTTTCGCTATAAATTTGTTTCTACGAAGGTTCAGAAGCTGAAATTTTTGGGGTGTGAAGCCGAAATCCTGAGGAACATCTTCAAAAAAATTTAGAGCTTCATCGCAATATTTTTGGAGATATGATCTATGGAAGATAGGGCTTTTTGCAGGCTCCTGAATTTCACTTAAACAGGTCATCTAATGGGTGTTAAGGTGGACCCTAACTAAAATTAAATCCGTTAAGGAATGGAAAGTCCCCACAATCATAAAGCAGTTGCGAGGATTTCTTAGGTTAACAGGGTATTATCGCAAGTTTGTTAAGAATTATGGGAGAATAGAAACACCTCTAACAAAATTATTGAAGAAAGATGCATTTTCATGGATTCATGAAGCAACTAAGGCCTTTGAACATCTTAAAGAGGCAATGTTCCTAGCACCGGTCTTAGCTACGCCAGACTTCACAAAAACCTTTATTGTGGAATGTGATGCCTCGGGAAATGGAATTGGTGCTATTTTAATGCAAGAAGGAAGACCCATTTCTTTTGAAAGTCGTCTAATTAAAGGAAAGTATTTATAGAAATCTATTTATTAGAAGGAAATGTTAGCAATACTGCATGCACTAAAGAAATGGCGAACTTACCTAATGGGAAGACACTTCAAGGTAAAAATTGATCATGATAATCTCAAACACTTTTTGGAACAAAGACTATCTTTAGAAGAGCAGCAAAAATGGGTCACAAAGATGTTGGGTTATGACTTTGAAATAATCTACAAAAAAGGGAAGCTAAATGTTGTTGCAGATGCACTCTCAAGCAAGAATGAAGAGGTGGAAGCATTGCTTTGTGCCATTTCTATTGTCCAACCAGATTGGATAACTAAAGCAAGAGATGAATGGAAGAAGGATGAAGAAGTGTGGACACTCATTCAAAAGTTGTAGCAATATCCTAGTACATCTGATACATTTAGTTGGAAAAATGATTCCTTATGGTACAAAGATCACTTATATCTTTGTAAGAATTACCAACTAAAACAAAATATTCTTTTAGAATTGTACACTTCTCCTTTAGGAGGACACTCAGGATTTTTAAAAACTTACCACAGGGTGAAGAAAGAATTTTTTTGGGATGGACTTAAATCTGATATTCAAAAGTTTGTGGCGAAATGTTTGGTTTGCCAGCAGAATAAAGTTGAGACAATTAAGGCCCTGGGTCTTCTAATACCTTTATCCATTCCAGGTCAACGTTGGGAGGAGATTTCAGTGGATTTTATCACAGGTTTACCTAAGTTCGAAGGAAAGAGTTTCATCATGGTGGTAGTTGATATACTTACCAAGTATGCACACTTTTGTGCATTATCTCATCCATTTAAAGCAAACAATTGCTACTACATTTATGGACACAATTCAAAAGATACATCGAAACCCAAGGGTTATTGTGAGCGACAGAGATCCCATTTTTACTGGAAAATTTTGGACAGATTTATTTTTTTGTTTGGGTACTCAATTAGCACATAGCTCATCTTATCATCCTCAATTCGATGGTCAAACTGAGATAGTAAATACATGTTTGGAAGGATATCTTCGTTGTTTTGTATCTGATAAACAAACACAATGGGTCAAGTGGTTACCTCTTGCTGAATGGTGGTATAACACTTCCTTCCATACTGCAGCAAAAATGACCCCATTTATGGCACTTTATGGATATCATCCACCATCCATCACATAATATTTAAGAGAAAATTCGAAGGTTCAAGCAGTGGAAGATCACATCGAGCATCAGCAAGAAGTTCTCCAACTCTTAAAGGATAACCCGAATTTGGCACAAAATCGAATGAAACAACAGGCAGATCAACATCGCAGCGAGAGAAGTTTTGATGTAGGAGATTGGGTATTTTTACGGCTACAACCATACAAACAAATGTCCCTCAAGCAAGCTAAGAAGGATAATAAATTATCACCAAAGTAATATGGTTCTTACAAGGTGTTGCAAAATATTGGTTCTATGGCATACAAATTGGAGCTTCCTGCTTCTTCGCGAGTACATCCAGTTTTCCATGTTTCATGCTTAAAGAAGGTTATAGGTGAAAATCTTCCAGTTCAAACAATATTGCCAGAACTTAATGAGGAAGGAAAAATCATATTGGAACCGGAAGCGGTCACGGAAACAAGAACTCGACAACTACGGAATCGATCAATTTCAGAGTATCTCATCAAGTGGAAGAACTTACCCACTGAAGATTCTACATGGGAGGATGAGAATTTTATACAGAAGCACCCAGAGCTACTCAAGTGTTGAGGACAACACTTTTTTGAAGGAGAGAGGCATGTTAGGTCCCTATATTACTAGTATATTCCCTTATTGTTGTTAGTGTAACCCCCTTATTGTTATTATTGTACCCCTGTAACCCCCATATTGTTATTATGGTGCCCTTAAATTATTATTGTTAGGTAAACTAGGATTACATTGTGGCCCCACTAGGATTACATTGTCACCCCATGGACTCCTATATATAGAAAGGCGGTTTTGTAATTTGAATCATCAAATAATTGCTCATTTATGTAATTTATTGGAGGTTGCCCCCTCGAAGTGGATTATTTCTAAGGCATTGATATCTCTTTTCTTCTATTTTTGGAGCTGGTTTCACAACATCGGATCAGATTACCAGGCCTGCCGGGTGAAAAGTGCAGGCGCTTAGCACCATGACACAGGCGTGTAGCACCTCATGTAAAAATACATAGGAGGAAATGCCAGGCATGCAACGTCGGTTTCCAGGCGCATAGCACAAGGTAGTTTTGCCCATTTTTGGCTAAAAAAACCCAGAATTTCTTCCCTTGACTGCTTTTTTTTTTTTTTTGCAAGTGAACTATGTTTTGTTGAAGTGTTTAATAACTTTAATGGGATTATGGATTTCTCTTAACCTTTGCCACCCATTTCTAATGTTTTTCAAGATTTTTAACCCTTTCTCACCAACTCTTTTTGACATTCTTACTTTGTAGGTGACTAATATGATGAGCTTGATTTCTGCCTTTAGTCTGAGGGTTTGATCTATTTATCTTCATATAGAAGAAACCTTAAAAACTTCCCTCTCTTCCACTGATACTCTTTTCCATCCTTGTTCTTTGAAGCAATGAGACACCTTATCTTGGCAGCCCTTTGATGCTTGTACACAGAAACTCCTTCAAACTCTCCCTTTGCTATCATTATGGAGTTCACCTCACCCTTTCCCTCTTTGATTAACAGTTTCTGACAAAATTCCATTATGTTTGGCTTGGTGTGCCACCTCCATGGTCATTCTGCAATTTTTCACTGTTTGGCACACTATTTGACCTTCAAGCTTAACAAACCTTAGTTTCTCTTTAAGCCCAATTGGTTTCCCTTTCTTCACCTTTGAGTTGTCTTGACATACGGCACACTATCTATCTTGTCAATTCTTTCTGTTGATGGCTTATAACACTCTTGCAGAAGTGTCAATGGCTTTGTATCTTCCTTTTGAAGAATTTGAACTTGATTAGGAAGGTCTTCCTTGAAGGTTTTTCTGATCTGTCTTGGAACAACATATTATGACCTTCTTTTCATTTGATTCATCTTCTTAGTATATGAAAAACATTGATTTAGAACATCAAAGACAAACCTACAACCTATGAAACCTAGTGACCTAGTGGGAGGCTCTTTAGAATTATCATTTGAATAAAAGCTCGGATTAGGGTTTTTAGGTGCAAAACAGAGCTTTTGAAAAACTTTATGCATTTATGTGCAATGAGGTGGAGGGAAGGCAATGAAATGGTAGCTTTTTCAAGTGAAAGGAAGGAATGAATGAAAGGAATATATGTGGTGATAGGCTCAGATAAATGACAACTTTTCAAATAGTGCAATGACTCATGTTTGACTGATACTCTATCTAGGGAGATGAAGTAAGCATATAGGCAGTGATTTAAAGTCCAAGCCTAGGGTTTCTTCTTATGGTATCAACTTCTTTCCACTAAATGATGACAAAATGCTTAAAAATGTGTTTAGGGCATTCAATTACCTCTATCAGAGCTTTAGAAAACCTTGGAGGAAAATTGAAAGGGATCTGAAGTGGTTTTAGGGGTTAATTTTCTTAGGAAGCCCTCCTGTCCAAGGGCATAGCACCACCTCCCAGGAGCGCAGTGCCATGTGTAATTTATATGGGAAAAAATTTCCAGGAGCGCAGCACCAACTCCTGAGTGGGCAACACCATTTTGCAAAGTGCGTTGGCAGCCTTCCTGGTGTCGGAATTGGGCCTGTAATAGCTCGTTGGAAAGAGGATCCTATCTGATTTTCAAATATACAACTTTTTTTCTTATTGGAGTTGATTTGATTTCTCAAAAGTGGATTCTAACAAGACTGGTAAAAAATTTCTGAATGATGGTGCAGAAATGCAGAGTGTTGATGCAGGACACATTTGGATGCCTTCCTCAGTTCCAAATTGAGATCCTGATATCTCATTGGAAATATTATCAAGTATAGTTTTCATTTTACTCATTAAGAAATTCATTTGGACATGCCAGCTGTGAGAAAACATGTTTTTCCCAAGGTCACTCCAATAGTGTGGAAATTCTCTCGTGACACTTGTATTTTTGACATTGCTCCCAAACCATGATACCTGTGTAAAAACTGAAGGAGGTTTTTCTTATTGGCCCTATGATGGACAAAAAATCTCTCACTTTTTCCAAATTTATCTCTTTTTGGCCAGAAACATACTGTTAAGAAAAACTGGCCCTAGGTGTGGCAAATGACATGGCCCTTGGAATGAATTCTTGGAAAATGATGGATGCCTGATGTTTATGAGTTGGTATGGATTTATGTTTGCTGATATGATCTATCATATGAATCATTTTCTCCTATACCTCCTTTCCATAGAAAACCCTAGCTTAGTTGGAAGGGGAAATTAGGGTTTGGTGTAGGCAAAACAAGGGATTTAGGACTGCCTTGTAAAGGGAGGCGAATGAAGGGGTTAAGTGTTGTCTAAATTCTTGGGGAAATTTTGGGGAATAGGTATGGATGTTAGACAGTAGGGCAAAGTGTAATTTCAAGGATTGAGTGAGGGGAAGGGTTCCAAAAGGGAAAAACACAGGCCTAGTCTCGAAAAAGTGTCAAATTGTAGCAATAGGCTAGGTTTTATAGATAAATGATGATTTTGAGGGATAGGAGTGATGTTAAGTGTTTATGAAGGTATATGTAGGATAGGAGGAAGTGTAAGAGCATCAGGATACAAGCCTTATTGATGATTTAACCATGTAAGTCATGAAACCTAGAAAAATTCCCTCAAAAACCTTAGATGGACAATGGAATTACAGGCAAGGGGTAAACATAGTAATGAGATTATGGGTAGGAAAAAGGATGGAAATGAGAGGAAAAAGCCATTTGGAGTTTGTAGGAATTACAAGGTGATCATGAAATGGAAAAATGGTAGGATAGTAAAAAATTTTCTCTAAGGATAATGAAGGCAGTGAGATTTCTAAAACTCACAATGTTCATGGAATTTTGTTTTTTTGAAATCTAGAACCAATAATAGTCATCTACGGATAGTGAAAATTACTGATGACTAACAATGTCTTCACTTGGGGAGGGCGGCTCCTTTTCAGGAGGTGTCCAGAACTTCGAATCTTTGGGTTCATGAAGACCAGTGCCTCATCCATTGGGTAGATTTTTCTTCTTTCATTTGCTGATGTTTATTTTGAAGCTATGATCTAAAAATATGAAGGACATGTTAGCTTCAAACTCATCTCTACTTACCTAGCTTACTTTGCCTAGAATTTTTTCTTCCTTAGGTGCACTTGGATTGGAAAAACCTTGTCATTTTCTTCTTTTGAAAGCAAAACAAACTACCTACTTCTAGCCTTATCACTCCCAAGAATTCAGATTAGGCTAATGAACTCTCTTTATTTTATACCTAGTTTATTAATTTGTCAAGATTAACTTGTTTGACAAAATTTATTCTCTATCCTACTGATATGAAATTGAAAACATGATCAAACCAGGGTTAAGCTATTTTATTTTTCATGGGCCGTGGCATTTGGACAAGCTACACACAGTCATTATTTTTCAAAAAGTAAAAGTGAAAACATGAGGGCTATGATATGGAATTTGTTGTTCATCCCTCTCTCTCTTCTTTGGTTCGGATTTGAGCATGTGGAACCAAAAATATTTTCTTCCTAATATATTGCTACTGACAAGTCAAGTTTAGATGTTTTGATAAGCTCCCTTTCATTAACCTATCAGCATAAATTTAAAACATGTTCAGCCATGATTAGGCTAGATGACTGAAGAAGACCACCTTTTTGAACTAGCAGTAGCATTTAGGCTTGCACACTTTCAGTACTACTAATTTTTTTTTTTTTTTTTGGGTATGGGGCTATACCTCTTCTTTTCATCTATCCTCTTTTTCATTTTTTCCTTGTTTTTTACTTTTTCTCTCTTTTTGGTCAAAACAATCTAAAACTAAAGGTAGAAAAATGCTCATAGTGCTGAGATTATTCACTTGCCTATCTATCCTAATATAACTTATACAATATATACATTCATTTGGTGAACTCCCTTTTCCAATATAACCAGTCAAGTAGATGATTCCATGAATGATTTTGTTTCAGCTCTTTGAGTGTGGTGAAAAAATCAAAAGGACACTCCCACCTTACTAGTGTTTGAACAGTAGAGCCTAAAATGTTCTTGAAATTCTACATCAAACTGATCTTGACATGGCATACTCCTCCTTTAGATGTCTCTAATAAATCAGCAAAGTGATCTTGAAATAATACCTTAATGTGAGTATTTGGAAAATAAGCTTGATCCGGGACTACTTCTTCCTCCACTTGGCTAATCTTCGGACTCTTTTGGGAAAGAAACTCCTTCTCTTCCTCATGATCATCTGCACTGTCAGACTCATCATATATTGCCATGTTGTCCTCTAGAAAACCTAATTGAATAGAGCCATAGCTATTCTCTTTCTCTTGTGAAGGCTGGACTCAATGTGTTCTTTGTTGTTAAAATCAATACCCAAAGATTGTTGATTTATGATTTCATTAAGGTTGTCTTTGATGAACTGAAAGGAAGCACAACAAAGAGGTAAAGACCCTTCCTTTTCTCACAAACTTTCTACAATTTCTTCTTCACTGTCATAGCTGAGTGGTATTTGTTGATCACTATATTTGAGCTGTCAAAAATGACTCTCTTTGTCCCACAAAATAATCATTGATTGTTTTGTAGTGTTATATTGAGTCTGGAAAACATAATCATCATCAAATTGATCATATTTGGGCAGCTTATTCATAGGAGAAAAGTACTCCATTATGCACATTTGACCAGCAGATATTTCCACCATATGAAAAGGAGAGTGTTCATGGCCAATAGCTTCTCCTTTAGCAATATGAAATGACTCAAAGCACAAGGGTAGGGACTCAAGAGGTGCTGGCTCATCTTCCATTTCTGGTTTCCTAATCCAAACAGTCATACCAAGATGATTTTAGGGGAGAACTTGTAGATTTGAAAAATGGTTTGTATTATCCATTTCTTCCCTTACTGATTCTTTAGAGCATTCTGCCTTGTTTATATTTTCAATTTTCTTGTAATACTCTCTTAATAGTGAAGCACAAGATGTAGGAAGGCATATAGTACTTACTTGAAAACTTTATGCGTCTTCTTATTTGCAACCTTACTCAGCTCGTATGTTTTGATAGCTATATTTGCATTGAAATGACTGATTTGGTTCTTCCCAAGAAAATGGTACTGGCTGCTTTGAATATTCAGCACCAAACTCAACCTTGTACTCTTCCTCTTTCCTGCCAAGTATATGCATCATGCAACATCTCTAGCTTTACCTCTGAAGATATCAGTCTCTCTTGATCTTATTTGTCTTCACTAAAAGGAAAAGACCCTCTAGCGGATGTTTTTGAGGAACCCTACAGAAAAATACCCCATACATCCGTTTCTAGTGGAGGTTACTAGAGGAGGTTGGCAGGCAGAGGGTTTTGCAGATGGTTTCCTCTCGGTGCGCTTATCATTACACGTCGCCCTGGTGCTCTCAAACAAAGAATGCACTGGTACGGACCAAAACATTGGCACACCAGACACTGTGCACTCCGTACACACCCGCCCGGTGCGTCTTATTATTCTATAGCACCGATGCGTCACAGATATTCCGTGCCGGTGCATTATAAAACACCGCACCAAAACTGAAACCACCCGGTGCAGTAGAAAGAAACCACACCGGTGCATCATAATACATCGCGCCAAAACACAAAACGACTGGTGAATTTCTAAGAAACAGAACCGGTGCGCTTATAAACAATGCGCACCGATAAAGGGTAAAATTAAAAAAAAAAAAAACGGTGAAATAACCCAGATTTTTTAGTTTTCCAGTGATTCTGAGCTCTCAATTACCAGTGCGCGCCCTACCATAGAACGCACCGGTGCACATGAGACATTGGCACACCAGACAGCTTGCGCGATGCACACACACATCTGGTGCCTCATATTATTGTAACGCACCGGTGCGTCACTAGTCTTCCGTGTCGATGCATCATAAAACACTGCGCCAAAACAAAAACGTGTCGGTGCGTTCTTATCCAAGAGCACAGGTGCACTGATAAACCGCACGCACTGGAATATCGTTACATAAATAAAATTTTAAGGCAAAAAAACCGGTGCTTTACGAGTATTCTGCACCAGTGCTTTACGGATTTTCCGCCCAGGTGCATCATCAAAATTTCGCGCCGAAACTGAAACATCTCGGTGTAGTGTTAGGGAACCGCCCCAGTGCATTATAAACAACGCGCCAAATTTGACACAGCCCGATGTGGTTGTAGGTAAGCATACCGGTGCGCCTGTAAAACCCCACGCACCAGAACAGGGTTAAATAAAAAAAAATTATGTCCTAAAAACTTCATTTTTCACTTTCCTCAATGCTCTAGAGCTCTCAAGCACCGGTGCCATTTCCCCTTGTCTGAGCTTCCCTGACATCGGTTCTCTCATTGCACCCATTGCATGCAATGCTGCTCTGCATTGGCCACCAATCTCCAGCTTGCATTTTGAAAAACAGTGGGAAAATTTTCTTTTGCAAAGTTTACAGCCAATATGCCTCCTCGACGACGAAATTTACAGGCAATTTTCTAGTTTTTCCATAATTAAGCCTTTTAGTGGATTAGAAATTGAAATAACCTTAAAAATAACCATTAAAAAATAAATAAATAAAAAATTGTCGCACGGTGCGCCAGAGCTGTTCGGCTCGCACTGGATAGCGGTGCTGCCTATAAAATTTACAAGTCGCACCGCCACCAGTGCTAATGGTATCCGCACCGTTTCCAAGGCAGTACCGAAAGGCACCCTGAATAATTTTAAAATAAAATAAAATAAAATAAAAGGCGGTGCGCTCATTTATCCAGGCGCACCATTAACCACGAGAATCACAGTGTGATGCATTGATGAAATTATCCACCCTGGTGTATGTCAGCACACCGCATTCTAGATTCCGAGAGGGTCAACGATGCTGTCGAGTAAAAGACCACACCGTCAGCTATGTAATTGTCATGAAGTCGGTGCGTTGACATGAATATACACGCTGAGGTGTATATTTTAGTCAGCGCACCGCTATTCTGAACTTTGATGAAGTTAATGGTGCTTGAAAAATAGACAGCTGAACCGAGGCCGGTGCGTTGTATTTCATTAGGGGCACTGGGATCGGTGCTCTACATTCTTAGGACGCACTGCGACCGGTGCGTGATTGTTTTTATGGCGCACCGACTTGTCTATATGTTTTTTTTTCAAAAACAATATATATATGTATATTCCTAAATACATGTTTGTTTTAATAAAAAAAAATTATTTAATATGGCAATGATTCAGAGAGAAGAGGAGGAACAACAACAACAACAACAAGCTGAACAGTATGACATGATTCACTAATGGGAGTCCTGAGAGAGGGAGAGAGATGCATACCCTCGCCCTATTACTGCAGATACCCAGGATAACCTTAGGCAGGTAGGCCTCCTCAAGTTCTATGAGGAGGCTACTTCCCTAAAGGCGCATAGTGTATTTTTGAGATATCTTATCCACAGGTGGAATGCCCACCGACAGGCTCTCCAGGTTGGTCCTGACCAGTGGTACACACCCACTAAGGAGGATATTTATTTTTTTAAAAGACTATCGAGGAGAGGGGTGGATTTTCCCTCATTCCCAGACGTGCCAGCTGGTTGTATAAGAGGGAGTCAGTTAGTTCACTCCTAGAGATACATTGGAGCACATGTATTGTCTCCTTCAGAGTTTCAGGTACCTGGAGGTCAGTTATGTATAGGTGCTTTTGGTAGACATGACGTGTAGTGCCTCTCCCTTATCATTTCGACCATTTCGCACAACACCAGCGACGAGAAACGCATTAGTTTCTCGCTTTTATATTATGTTGATTCTTTAGTACAGCAGCCATGACTTATCAGGTGGTCTGCCATTTTCTTGTGGCAGTTTTTTATGGCCTTAGATAGATGTTGTGCTCATGCACAAGGGAGGGTCAACTTCCCTTTTGATTCAGAGCTTTTTTGTTTATTTTTTGAGAGGTTTCCAGAGATGAGACCTAGTTTTGCTCGACAGCCTCGTAGGCCGATGTTTGAGGCCCGGATGCACATGTGGGGGAAGATGATGCCGAAGAGGGGAGACACTTTATTTCCAGCTAGGATATCACATGATTCATTGGACTTACTAGCCAGTGTTGACGGGATGCATCCCTTCATTTTGGTCCCATGTCTTTATGTTGGCTTATATTGGTGAGGGTGTCCCAACATCCTCTTCACAGCTGATGAGCCGCCAGATGATAGAGGTAATATTACTATTTGATTTATATTTATTCTAACATGTTATTAATTAACTTGTTTTTATTAAATTTTGTAATGAAATTGTCTAATTATTGTTGTGTACTTGTACATATTTTGCAGACATTGGCTCTTTTGATGGCGAGGAGATGTCGGGTCCACCACATGATCCATGTGTGGATCCTGATGATGACGATCAGGATATGGCTGATGTCGAGCATGATCATGGTGAGGATGAGGTCGGTGCAACAGAGAGACATTCTCCTGCTCATCATGGTGCACCGGTGCTGCCTTTTTCTAGGCATGGTCGACCTAAGACCAGATATAGGATAGAGTTGGCCAACCAACTCTGTGCATTGATTGTTGATGTGGGCATCAGGCCCGCCCATTACAGAGACATACAGGCCAACGATAGGTTGTTACAGATGTGGAGAGGCATGCCACGTGACATGTACGGCCTGATGCGACATGTCGTAGGAGCTTTACTTCTCATGGTAGTTGTACTTAATTTTCATGTTGGTGATCATCATGATGTGGCGCATATTGTTAGGTCATGTTAGATATGTTCATTTAATGTTTAGCTTGCAGATAGATGTGTATATGTGATGGCATGAGTTATTTGACATATTGAGATGTATATTTGATGTTTGCATTGTGACGATCTTAATATATAATGTTAATTTGATGTTAGAATGTGTTTATTAGTCAAATATGATGTTCGTACGATGGTTATCATGATCGTGATGATGTTTATTAATTAATTTAATATTGAATGACCATGATATTTATTAAATATTATGTGGTGATTGTAATTGTAATTTAAATTTTAATTGTATGTAAAATTGTAAAATTGTATTTGTATTTGTACTTATTGTAATTTAAACTGTAATTGTATGTAAAATATTTATTAATGTAAAATTGTAATTGTAATTGTAATATTTAATTTACTCTAAAATGATTGTAATTGTATATATGAAAAATTGTAAAATTGTAATTGTAAATGTAATTGTATGTAAAATTCTAAAATTGTAATTGTATTTGTAATTGTAATTTTAATTGAATTGTATGTAAAATATTTATAAAATTGTAATTGTAATTCTATGTAAAATTTCAAATGTAATTGTATATAAAATTCTAAAATTGTAATTGTAATTGTAATTGTAATTTTAATTGAATTGTATGTAAAATATCTGTAAAATAGTAATTGTAATTGTAAATGTAATTCTATGTAAAATTGTAAATGTAATTGTATCTAAAATTCTAAAATTGTAATTGTATTTGTAATTGTAATTTTAATTGAACTGTATGTAAAATATTTGTAAAATTGTAATTGTAATTGTAAATGTAATTCTATGTAAAATTGTAAATGTAATTCTATGTAAAATTGTAAATGTAATTGTATGTAAAATTACAATTGTAATTGTAATTCTAATCGTAATTCATGTATGTGAAATTAATATAAAATTGTAATTGTAATTTTTATTGTAATTGTAATTATTGAACTTTTAATTGTAATTGCATGTAAAATATTTGTAAATTTTTAATTCTATTAATGTGCAAATTTTAATTGTATTAATGTGAAATGATTTTATTAAAATATTTAAATTTGTAAATTTGCAAATAATTGTAAAATAACAAATCTAGAATAATACGATTTTTTGTAACATAATAAAGTTTAGAAAATAATGAAAATAAATTCATGTACTTTATAATTATCATTATTTTATTATGACCTTACATACAAAAAAAAAGGAATTTTACACAATCCGGTGCACTTATCATCTTAACACGAACCGGTGCGTCATATAAATAAGACGCATCGGTGCGTCACAACTCTTCCGCACCGGTAACGAATAAACACAAATAAAAAGAAAACACAACTCTATTTTCTTTAAGTGAAAAAAAAAGCGACAATTTGAAAAATGGGCGGCAAAATATTTTCGAAAATCTAATTTCATAAAATAATTCTTTAAATAATAAATAATTTTCATTATTTCATTATTTTTGCTAAAATTTTCAGCCAGATATTTGCAGGAGACAACCTGGAGCAAGAGAGTAGGAGGGCACTGCGGAGTAGCAAAACATGTTCGAACAGAAGTATTCATACAATCAGAAACCAAACCTCTGGTGATTCAAATCCTATATCATAGAATTTGAAACCATCTCGTGATTAAATTTGATTATTTTTTTTACTTTTTTTCTGCAGTTTATCCATTTTTACCCTAAACCCTTCATTTTTTTTATTTTTTCCCTTTCTTCTCTCTGTTTCTGTGATTTCAGAATTAGGGTTTTTCATTTTAGATTGACGTCCAACCCACGGGACGACTTGCATAGTCGGATCCCAATCCATTCGACCATTGCGTGAATTTTTGAAACAATGGATTTTTCTTTATCGGTGCACCCTGCGTACTATACCGCACTGGTGCTTTGTATTATACAACACACCGCGAAAGTACTGTAGTAAAAAAAAATGAAAACATTTTTTCTAAATCTGTGCACCAAATCTGAAATAGGGCACTGGTGCTCCATTTAACTAGGAAAGCACCGTACGGTGTATTACACCATTTTTGCGGTGCATTTATAATAACCCACACACCATTAGGTCTATTACACTATTTTTTACGGTGCATTTACAATACCCAACGCACCGTACGGTTGTATTATACTATTTTGCGGTGCGTTGTTAATATCCCCACACACCGACGGTGGTGCGGATCTCGTGAAAGGTGCACCGATACCTTGAGATTTATTTTCTACGTGAAAAGTTGAGAATTTATTTATAAATATATTAATGAATGATATGGTATAGGTTTGAGATTGATAAAGAAATGTCTGACAAGAGATCAAGTAACAAAATACTATTAACACATGAAGAAAATAAAAAAAGACAAGTTCTTTGTAAATTCTTTATAAAAAAATATCACTTTTGAACTATATGAAAGTTTAATAATATGTATTTTTTACTGTGTATCATGCAGAGCCACAAAATGACAAAGCTCGATATGATTATTTCTGATCGAGGACCAGAAGAAAGTAAAATTTTAATGGAAAAATTGCAAAAGGATGAATCAGGTGAATGAAAAAATACTATCGATCCCATATGAGTTTCTTTTCTTAATTCCCATTAATAATATAATTAAAATTATTAGATAACATGTGTCAAACATTCTACTAATTCACATCTATTTAATGTTTTACAGAGACCAACAACTCAGAAAAGGAATGTTGTTCTAAGAAAAGAAAAAAAAATAGAACATGTAAATGAAAATCAATTGCTCCTTAGCTCATCTGGAGTGGTGTTGGAAGTTAATGAAAGGGGAAAATTTTTTACAAAAGTTTTAGGGATCCAGTGGAACGAATGTATAGACGTTCTTTCCAACAACAACAACGTGCTTAAAATGTAATATATAATCATTGAATTTTTCGATCATTAGGTACAATAAATAAACAATTTAGCATTAAATATTAATTTTCAATATTTTTCTTACAGAAAAGAAAAGAAAATGGAACCCATTCACCACATAAAACAGGACGACAAAGAAGAAAATGGTTGATCTCTAAGTTTGTGAGTAATTGTTACTTCCTTATAACAACTTAACTATATTTCATTTTTTTATTTTTTAAGTTGTTTTACAAAAGTCATCATTGAATGTCTTCAAAAAGGTGCTAACATACAAAGAAGAACCATCAGACGAATTGATTGAAATTGGGTTAAATATGGGTTGTGAGTATATGTTGGCATATCAAAATTTAATTGTGGAATTTGTAAGCATCTATCGATCTTGTTTTACTTAGCTCTGTCTATAATTAATAGAACAAAAACATATTTTATATTAAATATAAGATTTGTTATGGGGTATAAAACTTGCAGGAAACAATGTATGGAACTGCACCAACAGATGAAATTTTGAAAGATGGCATGGTACATGGTTTTGAAAGAATGTGTATAATTTATGAGTCAATTACAAGTGGTGGTAATGCTGCTTTTTTCTGATTTTTGAGATATTGATGCAGCATATTTAATATTGCAATTTTCATTATTCTCACCAATGTATATAGACTCATTTCAGTTTATTTTTATGTTTGTAGATGGAAGGTGAAGAAGAAGAAAACAATCAACACCATGAAAAAAACATTCCTGAAAATAACCCAAGTCATGGAAGTAGCTCAAGCAGCGACAACAGGTCAAGCGAAGAATGATGATCACTATGTTTGGATATCAAAGCAAGGTGTTTTATTTTTTGAAATATATATATCTGTGAAATTAGACATTTTGTTTAATGTAATGGACATAGTTTCCCAATTGAAAGATAAATGGATACCAATAACTATCCCATTTTGTATGATAAATATTGTCTTATTCATATATATATGTTTTAATTTATTCTATTGCGTTCTCCATTGTCGTTCTTGATTGTCATTCTCAAATGCACTAATAAAAGTTTAATTCATATGAATATTGTTATAAGATATATATGTGTCGAATTTTGATGAATAATGAATTTTAAAAATCCACAATAATTAAGATATGATATAAGAAATTAATCCAAACATCACATTCAAATGCATTAATAAAAATGTAATTAATATGAATATTGTTATAAGATGTGTCGAATTTTGATGAATAATGAATTTAAAACAATCACAACAATTGGACTGTCACAGGTCGATGTTTCTAAAAAATACAACATGAAAACCGGTGTGTGTCAGTAACTATACACCGGTGCATTTATGTGTCTATACGCACCAGTGTCGTTATACGATCTATGGGCACTGCACAAATACCGATACCAGTTATCAATATCGGTGCGTTTGTGTGATACTGCGCACTGGGGAGTTTACGTATCTATAAGTGTTGAAAATGGAAAAAAGAAACAGTGAAGGAGGCCTCCTGAAACATCTTTCCTGATCCTAGTTGGAAAGTGATCACCTAAACTAGGTGGGGACCACACATGTGATTTTTGTCAAAAAGTCTATTTTTAGACTATGTCTATTTTTAGACATATGGAGCATGGTCTAGGAGTTGTGGGATGCTATTCTTGGATGATTGGTAAAGTTGGTAAAAATAGATGGAAATCTATTTTTAGACATACAGGTCGAAGTCTATTTTTATACTGCCTGTCTAAAAATAGAACAGTCAAATATTATTAGCCCTTAATAATATTTGGACTATAAACTTTATATTATCCTCTTGGAGCACTTCAGTTCGAGCTACAGATGTGGCACATGCACCAAGGTATCGAAATTCGAATTCCCTAAGGGTTGTTGAGCTATTGCATGGTTGACTTAGACTCATGTAGAAGTTTTATGGAGTTGATTGAGGATGATGAGTTGTGTTCATGATTACCCTAGTTGAACTAGTTGTATTTAGTTTAACTCGGCTAATACAACTAGAGATGAGTGTGAATTAATTGTTAATTAATTCACTAATTATTAACTCATTATTCAACTAAAAGAACACATAAGTTAACCTGCATGTACAAGTCATGGCAGATTTGCGCAAGAGATAGGTGAAATGCTAGAAGGTACATTAGTTGTGCATGAGATTTGCACAATCATGGGATGAGTATGCCAATGATGATTTCTCAGCTGTTCAAGAAAGAGAATTGAATTGTCTAAATTATCTTCCTTTTGGATCGAGCAGAGGAGTGTACAGAGGAGTTTGTATCATTGTTGATCGTCTAAAACCAGCTAGTTGTGTAGCTTTTGGAGACAGTACTGAGTACTTGTGAGGAGTATTGTATTGTGTAAATTTACATGTTTCTCATCCATTATATGATACATATAGCTGGGGGTTTTCAGCTATAAGCTTTCCCCATACATGCTGCATTCTACGTGTGTGAATTGATGTTTTACCGCTTGTTTTATTTTCCGCATGTGATGATTAATTTGTAGAAGAGATTATGTGTTGTGCAGAAAATCGAATTTGTGTATGATCATGTTAATCTCGGTGGATAAATATTCATTATTCAGCAAATTTCTACAATAAGCACCAGTGCATTATTATGATCTATGGGCACTGCACGAATACCGATACCAATTATAAATCTCGGCGCCTTAATGTGATACTGCGCACTGGTGCATTGATACGACCTATGGGCACCGCACAAATCCCAAGACCATTTAAAATGGCCCTGTGCATTGTATGACCAACACTACGCCTGGTGTGGTTTTACACTTAAACGTCCCGGTGCGTTGGACTGACACAACCCCAGGGCGCCGTCGGCATGTATGCATCGGTGTGTGAAAAAACATCCGTAATAACCTGCGGCCGCCCATTTTTTTTTTTTATTTGTGTTGAATTTCTGTTAAAAGCTCCACCAAAATCTCCCTAGCCATAAACGGATGTTGTAGGAAATGTTTTTTTGACAATTTCGGCCAAGTTTATAACACTAAAAACATCCTTTATAACCTCCGCTAGAGGGTCTTTTCCTTGTAGTGCTTTCTCTATTACTATTAGCTTTGCCTCCCTGTTTAGTATGTTGGCTTCCACATCAGCTGCTATCCTTTTCATTTCCTCCAGGGTCTAAGGATCTCTTTCTCTCATCTGGAAAACCATCTCTGGGTCAAAAGCACTTGGTTAGTGCAAGAGAGCCCACCCTGAGGGTGGCTTTATCTTAGCAGGTATTACATTGTATACTTTATTGAACCTGGCTTAAAATTCTTGTACTTTCTCCACTGGTTGTCTTTTTAAATGGTTGTATTCCTTTATGATGAGAACTTCATTTCCCATGACCACCCACCTATCTAAGAAGACTTGAGTGAATTGATGAAAATTGATCATGCTTGCAGCTAGAAGGTCCTTAAAACAACTCTTAATTTTTCCTTGTAATGATAAGGCAAACATTCTAATACGCACATCATCTTCTCCTATTTCAAGCAAGTCAAGTAAATTCTCAAGATTTTGAACGTGTTCTTCAGTGGTGAATTTTGAGTTTTCTCCATCAAATCTGGGTAGTTTATTTGCAAGATTTGCTGGGAGGGCCTGGAGGACAGGGGGTAAAATCAGAGGCTTGTATCTTTCTGGGACCTTTGTGGGTATAGGTAGTGCAAAAATATATTTATGACTATTTGAGGTTTCAGCAAGAGCATGAAAGGTAACATGAGGCTCATGTTTCACTAGGTCTTCCACAGGTGAATCCGTGGAAGGCACATGTGTATAAGTCTGCTCATGGTAAGAAATTTGAGGCTCAACTTTTCGAGGCTTGAGATCTTTCCAAATGTAGATCTCATCAGTGTATTCTTGATCAGGCTTAAAGTAGGATAGAACATAGTTATAGATAAAAACAATAATTTCTTGAATCCAACCTAGGCCTGAGTGCTCTTTCTTTCTAGGATGATTGGTCATGTTTTAGGTTCTTCCTCCAGTGGAGTCTTTAGGTCTATTGAGAGTTGTGGAGTTGCCAGGTGGATGATCTCAACTATTTTAAGGGAGGATATTGTCCACCATCAGCAACTAAATACCAATCTAATGATATTTGTCAATTTTCTGAGGTCTTAAGAAATACTTATATTGTCACTGACTCAGAAGGTCCCACCGTGATCGCCATTATTTTAATGTCCCATGATTTAGCAGATTGGTAGACCAAATGCATAGGGTAACATTAGACCAGTCTTTGGAGTCCTAGGACCTAGCCTTCTCGAACTCAGAGAGGTCTCTCTCTATTATGTGCGAAGGATGTGAACTTTTTTGCTTTTGGTGGTTGATTTTAGGCTAGTTGTTAAGTGTAGGGTTTGTGTTTTTTGTTTGGTTGGGTAAGATGATCAAGTAGGATAGGTGGAATGAGAGGTCATCAAACCATTGGGCTATGGAGTCTATGAAAGTTATTGATATCTCAATAATGAATCGGGGTACATCACAGGGAAAATATAGTGTATTCAATGGATCTTTAAAGTTTTTGGGTGAGGTGAGATGGACATTAAGTTGGGGAAACAAGGTAGGGCAAAGGGAAATTAAGAATCCTTTTTCAAATACCTATGAAAAAGAAGGTCTTAAATGATGATAAGAAAAATATACTAATCATGAGATAGGGCACACCATTTACTCAATGACAATACTTTAACAAATAAACATTCAATATGAGAGAGTTTCTCCCATCCTCGCACGTTGATGGCAATATTTTAGTTATTCAAGTTCCTCTCTTTTGGGGCCCCTCCCCCAAAAGAGAGTTTCTCCCATCCTCGCACATCGACTTGCTTAGATGAGATGAAAGGGGATAAAAGGATCATGCCCTTGCACGGGAACAACCATACGCGTGAAGGTCTTGCTCACCGAAAGAGAGGCTTTGAAGCCCACATAACTGCCTACCCGCACTGCACGGTATCTAACTCCAATGATTCAACTTTCAAGATTTAAAAAAATTTAAGAAGACAAATAGCTTTAATAAATGAAGAGGGAAATCCTAAACATCATCTATCAAAATATAAAGAAATTTGAGGCAAACTGATAGGCATTGACAAAGGGCAAGATCGAAACAAGACCTCTTTGACTTAGCCTAACAATCAATACATCAAAGAGAGGTTTCAAGATAGATTTTAGATAGCATCAAATAAGTAGGGCTTACCATAAAACATATTTGGAAACTAGCATATTAATCCATTAATGAAACAAAAAAGCTTAGGTGGGCCTAAGGAGCAATTAAGAATTCCTTAAACTAACCCAGTAGAGGAAAACATAAAGACAATAGAAAATAGGAGGACTGAGATGCCTCAAACAACATTTCTCAACCTATACTTTTCTGAGGTATTGCAACATAGAAAGATGGACATATGATAAAAAAGAAAATATGAACAAATTAGAGGCACATCACCATTAACCAAACTCAAGGATCTTGCAAGCAAGTCTTCATCATCATCAATCAAGGAAAATCATCCGCAAGTTCCACAACACCAAAATGCTTTTTAACCTCAAAGAACCATGTATTGCTCTCAAAACTCATCAAAAGCCAACATTTACAATGAATCCTCATGCTCTATATAAAAATAAAGGAGGAGGAAAACCTAATATATTCTCTAGAAGTCTATTGGCTAATCAGAAGTGTCTCTATTGTCCTTGAGGCCTTGCAAGGCCCAAGGCACAAAATATCTAAAATAAATATCTTTTTAGACATTTTTAGCAAATAAATTGACCTTTAGGCTCTGACAAGCCTCCTAAAACTTTCCATGCGTACATTTTGACTTTTCCACCATAGGAGTGTAGCACTGTGTTTTAAAATGAAATTTCATGCCAAGGGCGTAGCACAGGAGCAGGAAAAATGGGTCATCTTGCATCAGTGTTTTGAAGGCCTTTCCGATGTCAGAAAAGGCTCCGTGATGGCTCGTTGGAAATCCCTCGAAGTAAAATTTCCAAATATACCCTTGGTACTCTGATCTAACCTATGCAACCTATTCAAAAAGTGAAAATTCCAAGACTGGTAGGAGCACAACACATGTCCTGAAAAGCAGGCAGAATGATGAACAATTGGGTGTTTTTTACCCTTTTGGAGGACTAAAACAACTCCAATTGATATGAAACTTTGTGAACATGTTATATGAGTGATGAGGAACCAAAAAATGCAAGCCTTTCCTCCTAAATATGCTCTGAAAAAGAGCATAGCACCAGGTGTGCTACCCCCTTGGCCTCAAAATTACAAAAGCTTGGCAAAATTCTCCCAAATTTGGTGGATGAGTCCTTCATAGGGTTTGGGAGACCTGTAGAAAATATCAAGGCAATATTCCAATGTTTACTTGGTCTTTTCCTCCTTTTAGTGTTTTGAATTCGAAAGAGGGCCTCTTTGATATGCCAATAAAAAAAGGTGTGATGGTAGTCTTGTTGGTGTCTTTATCATGGCTGTGGTCTTCATTTTGATTATCATCCTTCCCACTTTATTTACTATCATGATGACTTCTCTTTTTGTTTCCTTTACTATGCTTATCATTATTGTCACTTGTGGGGGTCACTGCCTTTACTATTTTTATGACTGTCATGAATGTTTTCTTTTTCACTTATGCTTGCTTCATTATCTTTCTGCATTTTTGTCACTTGCTTGATCTGCATTCATGTTTCCTTTTGTTTTCTGCATTGTCCTCACCATTTTCATCTTCATCCTTGTCAAACCCACTGCCCTTTTCTTCATTATCTGACTCTGTTTCCTCTTCAATATTTGCCTCTGTTTCTTCTTCTAATTCTTCCTTTTCATCATCTATCCCTTCTTCATTATTTGACTCAATGCCTTCTTCTTATTCTTCACTATTCTTTCCATTGCCTTTGTCCTCATAATCCTTTGCATTATCTGCCTTATCACTGCTTTCTTGTTCTAAACCGTATTTTTCTTCATAATCTACCCCTGTCTCTTGATTTTCATCATCCTCCTCCTCCTCATCATTTTCTTCCTCATGACTGTCATTTTCTTCTTCATCATGTATTTCTTATTCCTCACTTGTTCCTTCTTCCTCACTGTCCTTTGTTTCTTCCTTATCATCACCATTTTCTTCATTTTCATTTTTATCTTTGTCACTGTTCTCTTCTTGTTCTGATACTTTTATGAGAAGATGATGGTGAGAAGTTTTCTTGAGGAGAGGATTCATGTGGAGAGCATGATTCATGGTCAGTGAGGGGTGATGGAGGAATGGAGGAAGGTGGGTGAGATGATGATGAAAAAGGTAGTGATTTGTAAGTGAAGGGGAGTGAAAAGGGATAATTTTGGCAAAATGAGAAGGTCAGGTAATCCTTAATGCAAAACTATTGATATTCCAAAACTGGTTGTGAAGGTATCTTTGCCTCTAAGTTAAACCTTGAAAACAGTATGAAAGGGTGGAAAGAATTCTAAATACCTCTTATGACAATCTC
This sequence comes from Pinus albicaulis, assembly GCA_034641835.2. Taxonomy (NCBI): domain Eukaryota; kingdom Viridiplantae; phylum Streptophyta; class Pinopsida; order Pinales; family Pinaceae; genus Pinus; species Pinus albicaulis. Next base: position 1,340,663,309 of record CM076580.1, on the reverse strand, counting down.
TAGGAGGCACCCAAGCATAGGATTTGAGAAGCTTTGAGTAGATTTAGGGTAGGATATTCTGGAGAAAACCCTCCTACCAGAAGAAAAAGTAGAGGCACGTAGCACTCGGTCATTCAGGTGGCTGAACTCATAGTTCCATGTAGGGCTACACACGTCGTCGGCAAGGTTGCATGCACAGTCGGCAAGGCTGCACGCGTCATCAGCAACGTTACACGCATCATCGGCAACGCTTCACGCATAGTCAGCCAGGCTGCATGCACAATCGGCAAGGCTACACGCATAGTCAGCAAGGTTGCACGCACAACCGGCAAGGCTGCATGCATAGTTGGCAAGGCTGTACGCACAGTCGGCAAGGCTGCACGCACAGTCGGCAAGGCTGCACGCACAGTCAGAAAGGCTGCACGGACGGTCGGCAAGGATTAATGCGCAGTCGAAAAGGCTACACGCATAGTCAGCAAGGCTGCACGCACAGTCCATAAGGCCGCACGCACAGTCCACAAGGGTACACGCATAGTCAGCAAGGTTGCACGCATAGTCAGCAAGGCTGCACAGGCAGTGTCGTGTAGGGCTGAAACGCGTTTGCTGGGTTGAACACGTAGCGCCGGAGCGTAGCGCAGGTGAGTCGGGTCGACCCTGTACATGCTGTCGGGTCTTGCTCTGAATGCAGCACAGGAACGGAGTATCGGCATAGTCTGAATGTAGTCAAGTTAGATTTCTGGGCTTGTCGGGCGAAAAGTACAGGTGCGCAGTGCCATCACATAGGCATGCAGCATATCTTGTAAAAATACGCAGGAGGAAATTCCAGACACGTAGCGCTAGTTTCTAGGCGCGTAGCACAAGGCAGTTTTGCCCATTTTTGGCTTAAAAAACCCAGAATTTCTTCCCTTGACTGCTTTTTTATTTATTTTTGCAAGTGAACAATGTTTTGCTAAAGTGTTTAATGAGTTTAATGGGCTTATGAATTTCTCTTAACCTTTCCCACCCATTTCTAAGGTTTTTAAAGCTTTTTAACCCTTTCTCACCAACTCTTTTTGACATTTTTACTCTGTAAGTGACTAATATGATGACCTTGATTTATGCCTTTAGTTTGAGGGTTTGATCTATTTATCTTGATATAGAAGCAGCCTTAAAAACTTCGCTCTCTTCCACTGATACTCTTTTCCATCCTTGTTCTTTGAAGCAATGAGACACCTTATCTTGACAGCCCTTTGATGCTTGTACACAATAACTCCTTCAAACTCTGCCTTTCCTATCATTATGGAGTTCACCTCACCCTTTCCCTCTTTGATTAACATTTTCTGACAAAATTCCATTATGTTTGGCTTGGTGTGCCACCTCCATGGTCATTCTGTAATTTGTCACTATTTGGCACACTGCTTGACCTTCAAGCTTAACAAACCTTAGTTTCTGTTTAAGCCCAACTGGTTTCCCTTTCTTCAACTGTGAGTTGTCTTGACTTAGGGAACACTATCTACCTTGTCAATTCTTTCTGTTGATGGCTTATAAAACTCTTGCAGAAGTGTCAATGTCTTTGTATCTTCCTTTTGCAGAATTTGAACTTAATTAGGAAGGTCTTCCTAGAAGGTTTTTCTGATCTGTCTTGGAACAACATATTCTGACCTTCTTTTCATGTCATCTTCTTAGTATATGAAAAACACTGATTTAGAACATCAAAGACAAACTTGCAACCTATGAAACCTATTGACCTAGTGGGAGGCTCTTTAGACTTATCATTTGACTGAAATCATGGCTTAGGGTTTTTCGGTGCAAAACAGAGCTTTTGACAAACTTTATGCATTTATGTGCAATGAGGTGGAGAGAAGGTAAATGAAATGGTAGCTTTTGCAAGTGAAAGGAAGGAATGAATGAAAGGAATAGATGTGGTAATAGGCTCAGATGAATAAAAAAATTTCCATTAGTGCAATGACTCATGTTTGACTGATACTCTGTCTAGGGAGATCAAGTAATCATATAGGTATTGATTTCAAGTCCAAGCCTAGGGTTTCTTCTTATGGTATCAAATTCTTTCCACTAAATGATGACAAAATGCTTAAAAATGTGTTTAAGGCATTCAATTACCTCTATCAGAGCTTTAGAAAACCTTGGAGGAAACTTGAAAGGGCTCTAAAGTGATCTGAGGGGTTAATTTTATTAGGAAGATCTCCTGGCCAAGGGCGCAGCACCACCTCCTAGGAGCGCAGTGCCATGTGTAATTTATATGGGGAAAATTTTCCAGGAGCGCAACACCAACTCCTTAGCTCAACACAATTTTGCAGAGGGAATTTGGAGGCCTTCCCAGTGTCATAATTGGGCTTGTAATAGCTCGTTGGAAATAGTATCCTTTCAAAGCTCCAAATATACCTCTTGTGTTCTGATTGGAGGTGATTTGACCTGCCAAAAGTTGATTCTCCCAAGACTGGTCAAAAATTTCTGAATGATGGTGCAGAAATACAAAGTGTTGATGCAGGGCACTTTTGGATGCCTTCCTCAATTCGAAATTGAGCTCCTGATAGCTCATTGGAAATATCTTCATGTCTAGTTGTCATTTGACTCATCAAGAAACTCATTTGGACACTCCAGCTATGAGAAAACTTGATTTTCCAAAGGTCACTCCAGCAGTGCAGAAATTCTCCCGTGACAACTGTATTTTTTACATTTATCCCAAACCTCGATACCTATGTAAAAATGGAAGGAGGTTTTACTTTTTGGCCCTATGATGGACACAAATTTCCCTCTAGTTTTCCAAATTCATCTTTTTTTATCCAGAAACATATTTTTAAGCAAAACTGGCCCTAGGTGTGGCAAATGACTTGGCCCTTGGAATGAATTCTTGGAAAATGATGGAGGCCTGATGTTTAAGAGTTGGTATGGATTTATGTTTGCTGATATGATCCATCATAGGAATACTTTTCTCCTATGCCTCCTTTCCATAGAAAACCCTAGCTTAGTTGGAAGGGGAAATTAGGGTTTGGTGTAGGAAAAACAAGGGATTTAGGACTGCCTTGTAGAGGGAGGGGAAGGAAGGGGTTAAGGGTTGTCTAAATTCTTGGGGAAATTTTGGGGAATACGGATGGATGTTAGGGAGTAGGTGAAATTGGAATCAAAGGATTGAGTGAGGGGAAGGGGTCCAAAAGGGAAAAACATAGGCCTATTCTCGAAAAAGTGTCAAATTGTAGCAATAGGCTAGGTTTTGTAGAGAAATAATGATTTTGAGGGATAGGAGTGATGGTAAGTGATTATGAAGGTATATTAAGGATAGGAGGAAGTTTAATAGCATTAGGATACAAGCCTTGTTGATGTTTTAACCATGGAAGTCATGAAACCAAGAAAAATGCCCTCAAAAACTTTAGATGGACAATGGAGTCATAGGCAAGGGGTAAACAGAGTAATGAGATTATGGGTAGGAAAAAGGATGGAAATGAGAGGCACAAGCCATTTTTAATCTATAGGAGTTAAAAGGTGATCATGAAATGGCAAAATAGTAGGAGTAAAAAAATTTCTCTAAGGATAATGAAGGCAGTGAGATTTCTAAAACTCACAATGTTCATGGAATTTTGCTTTTTAGAAATATAGAACCAATAATTAGTCATCTACGGATAGTGAAAGTTATTCATGAATAACAGGTGCCTTTGAGAAATCGACTCACTTCAGCCCGTCAAGGACAGTCCTTGGTGTAGTGCTCTTCGTCACAAATCACACAATGGTACTTCAGTTTATGTTGCGAACTATCATTGGCACGAGATTTTTGAGAATCCTATTTTAGGGTATCAACTTTGGCCTTACATTTACCCTTATTTTTACCATTGGAATTTTTATCCATCGGATTGGCCTGAACGACATTTACTTCCACGGTTTTACCAGAATTTGGGATCGAATGAGAAGTAATATCATTGAAAGAAGTATATTTTTACTTCCTAGGATTCAGAGGGGAAGACTTCCAAAAAGTCTGAGACATGGAACCAATGATACCGTCGACAGATGGCGTCATCGGTGCTTTGAAAGTTCTAGGTCTAGGAGCATCAGGAAAGGGTTCATACAATGTGTCAGACTGAGAGTACACAAGATCAAGGTACTGGGCATGAGAAATGGCTTGTTCTTCAATGATGCATGCCCCCATAGCAATGTCCTTAGCAATCGGAGCAACGAAGGAGGTGGTGAAGGAATCAGTTAGAAGCTGATCAAAAATCTCAAACTTAATCAAGCGACAACGATGCCTCCATTTGTCAATATGATCAAAGATATGGGTAGCTCAATCTTGTATAAAGAATGTGAGGAGGTGCATCCCGGTTTCATACCGAACCGGTAACTGAAAGTGTGTGAGAAACACCATGGCTAAAGAGTTGAAATATTGGAAGACACCACAAGATAATTCGATGTACCACTTGGCAGCGACACCAGTAAGATTTCATTGGAAAACACAGAGATGGATAGAATCGTCAACCCAAGAGTTAGAGGAACACCAAAGGTGGTATGTCATAACATGCGCTTGGGGGTCTTCTCTAGACTTTCCCTCAAACTTTGGACAATCACTAGGAATTTTGGTTGGAACTGGAGGCCAATATGAGTTATGAAGGATTGGATCGTTCGTCAAATTTAACACATCAGGAAGTTCCAACGTTGCCAAAAAAGGTAATTGAGGATTGAAAGGCATTGCGGGTCGCTGATAAAGACCAGTATTAGCATTCCACCCAGGTTGAGAGAAATTTTTCCCCCATATGTTTTGTGTTGGAGGGTTTTGTCCATAGCGATTATAATCCATATAGTTATACCCATACATGGGTTAAGGACCAGGATATTTATTTTGAGCATACCACTAAGGTCCTTGCTGAGTAAAATATGGATTTTGCTGCGAAATGTAAGCATTTCCTTGAGGTGGATTATACACCAGCTAGGATTGAACTTGAAGAAAATAAGTGAAACCTTGGGGCGCACTATATACTACCTGAGATTGACCTATAGGAGGGTAAGTAGAGCCTTCAGGCTGAGAGGGTTGTCCCTGTGGAGCAGGTTGACCCAGATAATGAGGTTGGGCAGGTTATACCTGTGGAGCAGGTTGGCCTGGATACTGAGAGCCACTGGATTTCCGTTGTGGAAGAGGTTGGCCGAATGGTTGGGATGGGCGAGGTTGACCCAGTGCAGGACCGTAGGGTTGTCCTTGTTGTAAAAACTTTTGGCCTTGTTGAACGTAAGGTTGATGCTATTGCAAAAAAGGTTGTCCCTGTTATGGATAGATTTGCTCCCTGTGAACATAAGATGATCCCCGTTGAAATTTAGGTTGACCAGAAGGAACATAGGGTTCTCCTTGTTGGGCTGAAGGTTTTCCCTGTAAGGTTTGTCCTTGCGGACCGTAAGGTTTTCCCTGAAGATGAGAGGGTTTTCCTAGTTGGACCAAAGGTTGTCCCTATAAGGGTTGTCCTTGTGGGCCCAAGGGTTGAACCAACTATTAAATGGCCTGATTGGAATCAATTGGAGGCAAATAGAAGGGATTACCGTATGTGTCATAATGATGTGGAGGATTTCCAGAAGTTATTAACTGCTGAGAACCCTGAGGGGTGGAAATCTACTGTTGAGGACCCTGAGAGGTAGAATATTGTTTTTGAATGGCCAACAGATACTCATCAAATGTACAACCGTTAGGAATGGAAGTAGAAACCATAGGTGTAGTGAAAGTAGGGTGGATTTCCAGAATACGAGGTTGTGATCCACTCACGGCGAGCCTAACAGGTATCGTGGGATTGATATAAATAGACCTACGAACAACAGAAGGCCCCGATGATGACAGAGTCATACTAACAACCGGTTCATATGAAGCCACACAGACAGTGGGTTGGACAGGAATAGAGGTTACAATCATGGATGTCACAGGAGTCGAGGGTGATGCCCCCGATACCGAGACAACCAAACTCCCAAAGGGAGTTGATGTATCGGACCATACTAGATTTTGATACAACGGTTGAACGTCAGAAATGATCTAACCCAAAGTTCTATAACCACGTGGGGGAGACACTGGTTGTGAGGAAGGTTGATCTGAGACAAAAGGAAATTTCTCCAGAGGGAGCTAATAGTCTCCTGTAGAAACATAGAGCTCTTCACTACTAATGGGACTCGAAGAATCCATGTCAGATGAAGACATTTTATCGTGAAACAGATGACGAACAGTGCCGAGTAAGGCATTAGCTAGCAAAGGTGGTTCTCAAGTAAGAGGAGGGAAGTCTTGAGTGTTCCCAAAACCAAACCAGATGTCTTGAGGTTTCCAATTGATATCAAATGGATCGTTAAGAGGAGATTGGATAGCAAGAGGTAAGCTACTCAGAACGAGAGACTGCCAGAAATCGACAGACCTATAGTGTTGAGATGCTTCCAAAGAAACTTCAGGAGAAGAATCACCAGTAGGAGGTAGTGAAGAGGATGACGAAACTGGTGGTTACGCCACTGTGACAACGTTTCAAAATAGAAAGGAAACAAGATAACCTATTCAAGGCTTCAAGACCAAACACTAAGGAACTACTAAAAACAATCCAAGAAAATATCTTTAACGAGCATGTGATCGTAGGGATTTAATTTTATGACATTGAAACAAAACTTTGTTGTTTCATGTTTTAAGAGTCGAGAAATAGGCAAAATATGACTCTATTCGCTTTCAGATTGAACGAGCAGGAAAGGACAAGTGCTCGATGATCTTTTCAATTTTATAGAGTTACGAAAAGACCAAAATGACTACTCAGTTAATCTAAGTAAGAGGGTGTACCAAGTTTCCGTGAACTGCAATATACACCTTGGTGATCAAATGAATGAGAAATGACCAAGGACTTAATGTACATGCAGGAAGTCTCCCCAAATGCTGTGTTCGGTGTATCACGGTTACAGGGTGGTAGAACCAACTTCCTATAGATAAAATATTTCAACCTATGAGGGTCTCTCTTTATATATGTGATGGTACGGAGAGCACAATTCTGTATTTGTTGTCTAATTCCAAGCGGTGAATGACCGCTACAAGGTTTAACGACACTGGAACACGTCACTAGCCTAGACCTCTAAAATATGTGCGTTATGTTTCAATGCTTCCTTAGGTTGATTGAATTAATTTTAAGGTTGATCTTGAATTAATTTTGCGATTTCAAGGCCTTATCGAATGTGATCTCGAATTCTTAATGCAAACTATATGCAAAGTAAAATCATTTCCATTCAATGAATGCTAGCTAAGAGAAGGATAGGAATTGATGACAAAGCAACAACCAATTGAATCACAAGAATAATTTCTCTAATGCGTCTAATACAACCAAATCAGAAAACCAAAAACTCTTTCCTAATTCAGTAAGATCTAGTAATGCAAAAGAACATTTTAATTTTCAATTTAAGCAAAAGAATGCAAATTTTGTCTTTTTAGATGAATGAGGAACACAATGCACTGTTACAATGAAAAGCAAAATAAACACACTTTTTGCGCACTGCGAATGTAAAGATCAAAGAAATTCAAACAGAAATGCACTCAAAACAAGGATGCACTCTTCCAAGAAAACAAAGGGATTTCAAAATGATCGAATGAGCAATGTAATATATGCTCAAAGTGACTAATGGAGATCTAAACAAAAACAAAGGTGATCATTAAAAAAACCAAAGACACAAAGAACCAAGAGAAAGACTAAAACAATCATTCAGTGAATTGAAATGAAAAAGATCGAAGTGACTCGAACCCAACTCAGAAAGCTCACTGAGGAGAGGGTCGACCAAATAGCACAAGGCACCTAGAAACCCTAGGGAAACAAATCTCACTGATAAGATGATGGACAAACAACTAAGAAGATCAAGACTACAGAGTCAAAATAATTTCAATAGACCAATTGCAGGTAAAAACCCAATCCAGAGCCAAGAAATACTGACAAAACTCAGAAAATAGGTCCAAATTCAATCCTACAGGATTTAGCGCGAGTGTTTAGCTATAATCCACACTAAATGGGGGTTGGCGCACCTATGACAAAAGCACCATGCACCAATCGGTGCAACTGTTCAAAGAAAATGAGAGTTGAGCTAGAAAACTATGGGAAAAAATAAAAACCACTGAGCAGAGGTTAGACTTGACACTCTGGAACTGAACAAGATGGTTGAAAATAGTCAAACAATTCAAGCAAAGTAGAAAAATGATGAAACGACCAAAGTCGACTCGACAAGGAAAACACTCGACGAACAACTAGATGAAAAACGCACACTGATCCCCAGTGAAGTCGCCAACTTTTTGTGTAGGTAAATCCACTATTCGGACAAAGGCGATCCCTCTAGCCCTAGGGTAGGTCTAGCAGCAAGAGAACATGCTAATGCATCGATTCTTAGTTAATGAATGAAATTGAGTCGGGATAGATGTCCTACCTTTGTTCCAACACAATTGTTGTAGTTGTGGCAACAGTCTCCTGATCTTCGTCCTGACACATCGCGGTCCTTCAGCGGTGGTAATCGGGTGCCTTCATAAGGTTCATAGAACGATAGCAGCATACGAAACAATATTTACATTCATAACTATCTAATTGGTCAAGGAGAATTAAATGTATTTCACAAGATTAATCATATCAAGACACAAGATGGGAACCAAAACATCAGTCATGTATTAATAGGAAGAGAGAAAGAGTTTACAACCAAAAGAGCCTTGATGTTGCAGCCTCCTTTAGTGGGTCTAGTCAAAATGTGTCTCAAGCATTCGTCGAGGAATCAGACTTGGCAGGGCAGTAAGCTTGGACTCTCTCTCGAAAATAGGTCTCTCTCTGCTCTATCTCAAACCATCATTTTATACTATTATGTTATTCAACCATTTCAGCTAGTTGCATATATATGAGAGAGATGCACTTATAGGAGAGGAGGAGGAGGTTAGGATCCCTCAAATGGTGGAAGGGAGGCCTTATCCTTTGGGAGGTTGCCCAAATTTAGGAAACAAAAAGCGAAAGGAAGATGTTCGATGTTATTTGGTCAAACAACACATGCTGACTCCACTCACAAAGTGGATGGAAATGGAAACTTCACTTCTATTTAAAAAAATTTCCATAAATAGCTTGATGCTAGAAATCCACTGATATAGAGCGCCAATGGGCACGGGTCCCAGTGCTAATTTCTCTTACGGGCATGAGGCCATAACTACCTGCCAGCGCCGACCCAAAATCATATGTTTTTGATGGTCTGTTCTAGGAATAGTCAATAGAGGAAATGTTCTTCTCATGGCAAGGGATGCAATGACACTTTTTGCAAGTCATGACACTACATATAAGTCATTGAAATGGTCCTTCAATGCACAGGATGGGGATTACAGGGACAGTGACAAAATGATGTTTAACACTACCAATCATAGATCTGTACAACCTCTGATCCACATCCTTAGATGAGTATTCTATGCTCAATTTGTAGCTTGTTACCATCGGAGTAAGTACGGGTTTGCAATCTTCCATTTTGAATTTCTTGAGCATTTCCTTGATGTACTTGGCTTCACATATAAATATTCCTTTCTCTTGCTGAGATATTTGAAGCCCTAAGAAGTATGTCATCTCACCAAGTAAAGACATCTCGAACTCACTTTTCATCTTTGTAGCAAAGTTATTACTTAGTCAATCATCATTGCTACCAAATATTATGTCATCCTCTTTAGATATTAGACGTTCTTTAGCTGCTTCATCCAGAACATATATGTCATTTGGAGCTCGACTTGTTGTAGCCGCAATTTCACCATACCTACCTTTCCTGATTTCACATTTTGTGGAGTTGAATAGTATTGTGTGTCCTTGATCACACATTTGTCCGACACTGAGAAGATTGTTATTCATGTTTTCAACCAATAGAACATTCTTGGCTAGAGCATCTTTGCTTCCAAGAGTGATGGTACCAGATCCTATAACATTTGAATATCCATCATTTCCAAAGGACACGGTTCCATCCTATTCTTTCAGAGATACAAATTTCTTTCTATCTCCAGTCATATGCATTGAGAAACCACTGTCAACATACCACACATATTTGTTGTTTTAAGCCTTGAGAGCGAGAGCACAATTATCAGTCTTCTTCTTCTTCCATGTTCGTTCGTTATGTGGCTTTGAAGATTCTTCTGGAGGATTTTCAAGTCTATAGTCTCTGGCTATGTGTCCAAACTTTCAACATTTCTAACATTCAATATTATTTCTTAAATATTCAAATCTATTGATGTTTCGTTGAGCCCTGGGAGGTTCATTTTTGACAGATCTCCTGGAATTGTATTATTTCCTAGGGTACGTGCGACATTCTACAGCTTTATGACCAAAATTTCCACATGAATAATAATAACCATGAAAAATATGTTGGTACCTAGATCGAAATTTTCGTCGAGGAATCATCTTCCAAGGATGTTCTTGTGAATCTTGTCCAATGAAGTCTACATGCATGTAAGATCTCATAGGTTCATTGTATTTTGTTGTAGAAGGTCTTGATTCTTCTTCTTTGTAATCGAGGCCAGTTCTGTCGTTGTAATATCGTTGATTTTTTATGAGCTCTTCCAATGCCCTTGATTTGTTGGCATATTTTTGGATTGTTTTTCCTTTCTTCACTTCCTTACGCAACGAAACTACTTCGGCTTCTAATTATTCCCTTTCTTGGTTGCTTTCTTCCAACCTATTTTTAAGTGACTCTTCAATACATTTGTGTTCTTGAACTTCAATTTTGAGACCTTGAACTTGTTCTTCAAGAGTATTGGAACGGATCTTCTCAGCCTTGATCTCTTTTATAAGCCTGATTTCCTCCTTAGAAAATTCTTCTATGGTCAGCCCTTCTTCTTCATTGTTTGATACCTTTTTTTTATTGTGCTTGGCCATAAAAAATATTCTCTCATTGGCTTCTTCTTCGTTGTCACTGTCTTCATCGGATGATGAGCTATATTCTTTAGAGAGAGTTCCTTTTGGATCCTTTCTTTTTCCCTTTATTGTTGAATTTATTAAAGCCTTTCTTTCCTTTTCAGTCACCACCACTTCTGTTCGGACATTTTGCTGCGAAATGCCCAACCTCACCAAAGCCGAAACATATCAATGGAAGTTTACCTTTGAATTTTCCCTTACCAATTTTTAGTTTTCTCGTAAAGTAAGCATATTCTTCATCTGAAATACCTTCTTCATCATCTCCCTTTTCTTCACACTTGCAGGTGCATGTCTTTTCAATTGAAGTTTGTTTATACTTATTGGTTTTCTTAGATGCAACAAACATAGTTTCTAGATATGAAGTACCCTCTTCTTCATCAAGTCTCATTTCATATGCTATGAGAACTCCATGTAGTTCCTCTTTGCTGAGTTTATCCAGATTTGAAATGTATTCTAAGACCGATACCTTTGGGTTGAATCTCCCTGGTAACATTCTAATAATCTTTCATATAATATTCCTCTTGTTAACTGGCTCTCCCAATCCTTCTAGAGTGTTGGTTATTTCATCAACCTATTGGACGTATAAAGCAATGTTTCCATCTTATTTCATTCTGAGTTGCTCAAATCTGGCTCTATAGGTTTGAAGTTTTGATTCTTGGACATTTGAATCACCTGCATATATATTCTCAAGCTTGTCCCATACATTGTTGTAGTTTTACAACCCAACACCTTATGATAAGCAGATTCAATAAGTCCACTAATAATAATATTATTTTCTTTTGCATCATTTACCAAATTCTTCTTACCTTGTTCATCAGTGGTTGGTGTAAAGCCATTTTGAATAGTGTCTCATACTTCGTAACCTTGCGCCAAGATATAGACCTACATTCTTCTTTTCCATAGTGCATAATTATTTTCATTGAACAGAGGTACAAAATTCTTGGTATGCTCCATGACCTCCTTCCAACTATTAAACTCCTATTGAAGGAACCAAGCTCTAATACCAATTGTTTGAAATACTTAGAGGGGGGGAGGAATCAGTATTCCTTTCAACTAGTATTATTATTGATATTTTAGAGAATTAGTTAATCTTCAATTATTATCAGTGTTTGTACAATGATAGCAGTAAACAAAAGGAACACTAATGCACATAGTTTTTAAGGTGGAAACCCTCTACGGGACAAAAACCACCTGAATTATTTTCTAATAATTCTTTAATATTCAACTCCAATTGAAAATAAATCTCCAACTTCCTAGAATCTAGAAAATCATTCTTCTCCAGCTCCCACTGGATGGATGCTCCAACACTCGAGATTCTTCACTAGTCAACCGAACGGATGTCCCAACACCCAATGAGCTACAACTCACCCTACCACCATCCTACCACCCTAAAATTTTCACAGGCTTGAACATGGCTGTGACTTAATGCACCAGCCTACCACCAGCCTACCACCCTATAGAATAATAAAAGAAGAATGGACTCTTGTACCAGGGAAAATGGTCCACTTTACAATTATATATAATGATGTAGAACAAGAAGATACACTAGACCATAAACCAAACTATGACACAACCACCTAATGATGATCATAGACCTCCCGACACTGCCTCTTCAACTCTTGGCAGATAGACACTTGTACAATTTTTACAATGATGCATTTACAATGACTTAGTACAATGATACCTTTACAATGACTATCTATAGTGTTGTCCACTTGAAGACTTCATGTAGTGAACTTATTGATATTGTTCTGCACCTTTATTTATCCTCTTGTCATGCTACCCTTTGTTGCACCTTGCTTTTCTTTTCCGCCCTAGAAAGTTTGGTCCTTTGCAGCCCTCGACAACACATGATCTAGCTTTTTCTTGCATTCTAGGATCTCGATATTGAATCTAGTTTATCTCTGTTATTTCAGATCCCAAATATGTGATTTTAGGTTCTATAGTATTCCTCTAAGTCTTATTTCCAATGCCACAGGTCTTCCCAATTTGGATTCTTTAAGGAAAAGTTATGCCCAATATCTCACATTGACATAATTATGGACTGGTTTAGTAGAGCGCACTTGTATGGCGTGACATGTGTCACTGTTTCTTCATTATGACCTAAAATTGATACAAATAAAACTACATTCTGTGCACTATCTGCCACTTTTTACAGAATTGCAATCCAATACTCAGAGAGAGAGTTATGATGATTTTTCCAAGGTCACTTATTTGAGATGAAGTTCATGAGCCTGCAAAAACACTGACTTCCACAGATCATATCTTTGAAATATTGTGCAAATTGATCTGAAATTTTTACAGTAGATTCCTGAGGATTTTGGCTTCTCCTCATAAAAATTCCAATTTCTGAACCTTCATATCGAAAATTCCACAATGACCTATTTCAGGTAGGGAAATCTCTGCATGAGGAGGATATGAGGATCACAATTTATATAAATGCTTAGTTTGAGAGGGTCTTCAACAAGCGAACATGGGAGGGATTTTAGGGGCTTAAAAATGATTAATTATTGAATTTTCAATGACCCGTGCCACAACCCCATGGGGTTTTATCCCACTAACTGGGGTTACAAACTTCAAACATGAATATCTCTCAAACCATGAAGAATTACGTGGTGTGCCATATATGAATGGAAACATATCGACAAGTAGAAAACATACAAGACATTATTGACCCAAAATATAGTAATTTGGTAGATCAAAAATCCCATTCAATATCAGGGTATCCCCTAGTGCTACTTGGGTTGACATCAGTGACAACCACTGATAAACAGACATGACTTATGTGCCTCTCTTGCTCACTCCCCTAGACACTTCTGGCGTACTATCCTCCCCTGCCACACTCCCATCCCCTCCAACCTTAACCCCTAGTCCATGTTCTCCCATGTGTCCACCCTCTATGACATCCCACGAAAACCCTAGATTTAGGTGAAATCTTCGCCCTCTTCAGTTTTTGTATTCTATGATAGTGACATCAGAGAGGCCATTTGGGTGATTAATAGCAGCAAAGTAGTAGATGAGGATTCTTTCTAGGAAGATTTCTTTAAACATGGTCTCCATGCTCTCTTTCCCTACTTGGTTGATCTCTTCAACCATGTGGTCTATACAGGTTTCCCATCGACATGGTCTCAACACATCATGCACCCGATACACAAATTGGGGCCCAGCTCAGATCCCAACAATTATAGGACTATCATGGTGGGCCACACATTCTCCAAACTATATGCTACATCCCTCCAGCTCCAAATCTCCAAGCAGCTTGAGCGAAAACAACTTAGAGGTAGAGGACAGGCTGGATTTCGACCTGAGCACCAGACTATTGACCACATCCTTACACTTAGGGCCATGATTGAGGAGGCATGACATCGCTCTTCGAAAGTATATTTTTGTTTTGTAGACTTTCAAAAAGATTTTGACTCGGTCCCTAGAGAAGCATTATTCTAGAGACTCAGAGATATTGGCATCTCAGAGACCCTCTTGTCAGCCATCATGCGCTTATATGAGTCGGTCGTTGGTTATCTGCGCACAGTACATGGGCTATTAGAGTTTATATGAAGCACTATTGGGGTAAAACAAGGTTGTCCCTTGTCCCAGACACTATTTGGGATCTATATTGACGAGCTAGAGTCCTTCTTGTGTGAACACATCCAGGACGGTGATGGTTTCCTTATAAATCATGTATTTATTTCTATCTTGTTGTATGCAGATGATGTGGTCCTTCTAGCCCCATCCCGTGATGGATTGCAGAGGCAACTAGATGCCTTGGCCCTTTTCAGTGATCTTCGATAATTGACGGTTAACCTAGGTAAAATGAAGATTATGATCTTCAAAACGTCGAAGAAGTTCCTCTGTGACCTCCATTTCTTTTTAAAAGTAGAGGAGATTGAGATCACCATCTCATACACCTATCTGGGGGTACTATTCACAGGATCTCGCTTTAGCTTGCGGCCTGCACTCCGACCTCGAATCAATAAGGGCTATGGATCCTTGGCCCTTCTTGAGAGACAATGGTTACAGAATAATTTTCAGGACATATCAGCCAAGATGTCATTGATGGACAGTCTTGTTCGACCCAGAATTCTATATGGTTAGGAGGTTTGGGGTCCTAGCTTACTAGAGTCTGATTGGTCTTCTATACAGAGAGTGAAAATCACCCTTCTTTGTCGCATCATTCGGTGCAAGAAGACAGTTCCTCAGCCCATCATTCTTGCAGAGTTTGGAGCTCACCCCTTTTTCCTTGAGATAGTGTTCAGTATCATCTCTCTTCTTCACCGTGTTCAGGATTTTGTGGATACAGTGAAGGGGCAAGACCGATATCCATACTTGGCCTACCTTTCATCAAAGTCCATTGCAGTAGCGAGTCCTTCTGCTCGATCCCGTTGTTGGTATGTTGGAGTCTCAGATCTCCTTGCTTCAGTTGGTATCAAGATAGACCAACTCCCTCCATTCAAGTATTCTTTGTATGCACCGGGCCAACTCCTACCAACCAAAAAAGAGATGAATAAAACCATCCGAGAGGATATTTACAAGAAATATGTATAGGTTATTTGGATAAATCCTCAGGATGGGTTACGTCCGAATATGGATTTCTATGTTGAGCACTTCATGTTGTTGAGGTATGGACTCATTGTTCGGCCCCATTACACACTTCACCATTAGATGCACACACTTTGGATTACCTTGGGTCAGATCATAGTAGGTTCTCATAAACTACGGATTGAGACTGACCATCATATTGCCTAGATAGATAGGATTTGCCATTTGTGCCACCTCCGAGAGACTGAGTCGGAGAAGCACTTCATCTTCCGCTGCCCCATTTACTATGAGATTCATGGGAGATTCAATTTCTTGTTCAGAGGGATCCCGACCTTATCTAGCTTCTTTCGATACCCATACTAGAGATTTCTAGCCTTGTACATACATGAGGCCATGAGACTTTGCACACAAATTCTCCATCCTCCTCCTAGAGCAGATCATATGCAGTGGATTATGACATTTTTTACAGTGCTCCCGTCAACAAGAGGCACGAAATGACAAGTTAATAACATTGTTGCCTTAGACTCTAGATCAGTGCAGGCTAGAGGGGCCATCCCCCTAGCATAAGGACCCCTGAGTAATTATTGGACCAGATCTCTTACTAGCACGCAGTTGACATCGCTCAGTCATCAGTGACATATCACTTCTTCTCGGTATTGGTGTAACAGAGGCTCCAGATCCTCCTTTAGCCCTCCCTTAGGACAACACTTGAGTTTTTTTGCATTCTACCTTGAGTGTTAGAAGAGAGATTTAGTGGAAATTATCTTTTTCCCTCTACACATGGACTCCAGGACTTTCCTAATCTTATTTTACAAGAATTATGTTTTTCTTTCTTTATTTCTTATTTCTTGTTCTTTATATAGGAGACCTTTTGGTACTCCTCCCTATATCGACATCATTGTACTATGTAGTCCCATTGACCTACTTTTGTGGTCATTCGTTGGATATTAATATAATTATCTTATATCATTCCTATAAAATTAATTGTAAATTTGGAAATTTGATGCCAAGATAAAGTAAACATGTTCTAAAGGTCGATGTGAAGCAAACAAAGAAAAAAAAAATTGGACAATAAAGACAAACCTGGAAAGAAAGATTTTATCAAGGGGATCAATGATCAACCTATTTCTGTATCTGATTTTTAGTTAGAGGTTGCTGAAGAAAAAGTAAATTTGAAGAAGAATAAACGAAAATACAAGAAAGAGATGGATGAAATTTTTTTTCCTCAAGGGAAGCCAATGCAGTTGATTGCAGGCATAGAATTTTCATCAAATGATGTTGAATCAGCATTGCAGTTTCTGGAATTTTTCTCAACATTTGAACAAGTATGTACCTTCTTATCCAAAATGTGTTTTACATTCATATCTATGGTTCAAACTAAAAAAATTTCACTGTGGATATTTTCTTTTACATTTTCATATGTATACCTTCAATAGTACCAAGTTTTTGCTACAAACACACTAATGTGACAGTATGAAGTGGAAAAAGTTTAATACTGGTCAGTTTACACCATGATTTGGGCCAACATCACTTCCTACTTATTCAGTTCCTGATTTATGCATGTTATATATAGCCCACAACACCTTTCTATTCTTTCAGAGCTATGATTTTATACTAGCCAACAATAATTTTTATAGAAGTTCTTTGATTGTTAAAATCAAAGTAATCTTTCCAAGGCAGAATTTTGGAAGTGTCTATAAATGAGGTCTTATAGATGTACTTTATTGACAGATGATAGTATATTCTATGCTTAGTGCAAATGTAATACCGAAGCCTCTCTGATCATCAAGAAAATATGGTTTTTTAAGGTCTCTGTATTATAACGAGTTTCCACTGTGCTGTTGTCCACATTCTTATATCGCAACTATGAAATTTTAGTCCCAATTGTCAGGCCTTGGCCTTTATTCTATCCAAAGAATATCCTCTCATTATAGGGCTATGAAACATGCTTACCATTCAACATAGTAGTATATGATAAACTTTTTATTCATAAACAAATGAGAAATGATGACTCAGCAATGCCACTAAATGAATGAAAAAATGATTGTTCCATGGGGATGTATCCCTTAGGGTGGGAGGGGCACCTCCATGTTTCCTATGTTCCCAAGGTGTATTTTTCTTGTAGGATGCTCCAAGAAACATTTTTCCACATATCTATTTTGGGAAATGTGATGAAACATAGAGGGAAATGCATTTTCCCAAAAGGGTTTTTTATTTTTCCCTTTTTTTGGGCGATTGAAGAAACATTTCTCTACATATCTCTGTGGGAAATGTAGATGGAAATTTTTCCCTAATGTGAAGGATGAATTTTCCAAAAGGAGGATTTTAAGCTTTTCCCTATAAAAAAAAATGCACTTTTGGATGTCTCTTAGAAAAAATGAGTTGCCAATTTTTTTGTTTTCCCAATTTTTATGGTCTGCATTTGTTGATTCATTGGTGAGAAACCAGTCCTCATTATTTGTATTTCAGGACTGTTCCTTGAATCCCTAGTTATTGGTGAGACACCAATCCTCATTCTCTGCTCAACTTCAGCTACCTTCTTTTCCAGTGCATTCTTCAAGCTAGCAATCTACAACATCAAAGATCAGGAAACCTTTGAGTGCTCTAGAAGACAACATTCATTATCATTAAAATTTTCCTTGTCAATTGTGGGTCCTTGGCGATGTTATTAGAACCCCATTGTCGAGGTTCTTGGTGTGCTTGATGTTCAAGGTGATCAAAGGTTATAGAGATTTTGGCACTTTTATTGGTATGTAGAAGTAATTGATTGATTTCTATTAATAAAATTTTGTTCCAATTATATATTGCGCGAGCTTTTAAAATCCTAAAAAAATCTCTATCACCTTTTCAGATAATATCATTGGATTGTTTACATATATAATCACAAAATGGTCATTTGTTGATGCATTGGTGAGAAACTAGTCCTCATTCTCTGTATTTTCAGGATTGTTCCTCAAATCCATAGTTATTGGTGAGACACCAATCCTCATTCTCTACTCAACTTCTGCTACCTTCTTTGCTAATGCATTCTTCAAGCTAGCTATCTGCAACATCAAAGATTAGAAAACCTTTTAGTGCTCTAGAGGACAACATTCATTATCATTAAATTGTGCTTTGTCAATTTTGGATCTTTGGCGATGTTATTAGAGCCCCATCGACGAAGTTCTTAGTGTGCTTGATGTTCAAGCTGATAAAAGGTTATAGAGATTTTGCCACTTTTAGTGGTATGTAGAAGTAATTGATTTATTTCTAGTAATAAAATTTTGTTCCAATTATATATTGTGTGAGATTTTAAAAGCCTAAAAAAAATCTCTATCACTTTTCAGATAATATCATTAGATTGTTTACATATATAATCACAAAATGGTCTACATTTTTTAATGCATTAGTGAGAAACCAATCCTCATTCTCTGTATTTCAAGACTGTTCCTCGAATCCCTAGTTATTGGTGAGACACCAATCCTCATTCTTTTCTCAACTTTTGCTACCTTATTTGCCAGTGCATTCTTCAAGCTAGCAATCTGCAACATCAAAGATCAAGAAACCTTTGAGTGCTCTAGAGGACAACATTCATTATCAATATTCTTCAACTACTCATAGGTCCTCAAGAAAACAGACCAAAATATCCCTTGTTTTTAGTCCTTTTGATCCATGGAGAACAAATAATATTATCATTCAGAAAGAAACATATTTCTCAAGAATCATTTTAACACAAACCTATTTAGCTCCCTAACCTCACCACTTTCCTTGTTGAAACGTGCAACACCAAGTTCAACAGTTGTAACCCTCTCTGCAAATTTTATAGTGCTGATTGTCTCCCCATATGCATCTAATTCAGGATTTATGTGCACAAACATGAGATTTTTTACCTGTCCACCTTAAGAACAATGTCCAACATCATTACCACCGCAGACTAGAGAAAAGCGGTAGTTTCCTTCCATAATTATTCATTAAGGAAAATATTGATTTTGTTACCTAAAAAATCCTGAAGTAGATGTGTGAGCTTGCTATTTCGGTAAGGAACATGGGAACTCTTTTGTGCAAGAGCATAAATCACGTCTCCTAAAGCTGAAAGTAATAAGTTAATATGCCGTGCCTCCTTTAACCTATCTCTGGTGGCCTCGGATTTTTCAACTCTCTCACTTAAAGAAAGGTCAACAAGATGAAGACACCCTCGAAGAATTATTCCAGAAGTAAGATCTTTGCCCTGAACATGCACTGTAAAAACACTGTGATATGCCACCTCTATGTTGCACCTCAGAACTGTGATATGTCACCTTTTATGGTAGATATATCCGAATTGGTTAGACCCAATATAGTGACACAATACTTATTTTTCACTTCGTTGTATATACCCTGACTGTAGTTCATGTCTTCATGATTATTATCTCACAGTTTTCTGAGTTCTCTCTCACCAAATGAGGCTGCAAAGATGTCCAAAAATCTTAGTATTTATAGTGATTGACCACAGGAAATAAGACAACTATCCATGAATAGTTGTGACTGTTCATGAGCCGACTTTTTTGTTGTTTGTAAGCCGACTTGGTGAGAGTATCTCCAGCCTTTTTAGACTGATTTGTTCAGGCATATTTCCATCATACTTGAGAAATATTTTATGAGCCAATTGACAAGGTCTTGGAGCATCAATACTAATCCTTTGCAAGTGTAACAACACTTAATATTTATGACTCTAAATTATACATCTATAACAAGATGAAAAATTTCTAAAAGGCATCAACAATATTGACCTATAATAAAAAATCCTTGCTCATGAAACCCATGAAGCAAGTATTACAAAAATATATTTTTTTATCTTTGTTTTCTTCATTACATAAATTCATAATTACATAGCCATTATGAATACCCAAGCTAGTTACACTCTCCAACATAGGGCTTGGAAGCCCAACAAGAGATAGAGACATTTTTTAATAACAAATAATGAAAAATTAAAGAATATATAATAGTAGCAGATGATAACCTATGGTAAACATATTCACCATAATAGGATAAAAACACACACAGAGATTTCAATAGTAAACAGTATTCATCAATAACTCTGATTTTCAGAAGAATTATCAGAAAGAGATTCTTAGGAGATCCTGAATGCAATATGAACAACAAGAATATTCAAAGTGGCCCAAAGCAGAATATTTATACACTTTTTCACATAACCACGTTCTCTTTGTTAACAATATCATACACTTTTCCACCTAATCAATTCCCCTCTGTTAAGACATGACCGTTTTACACTTATATTTCAAACTAGACCTTTTTCATACCAACAGGAAAACTGATCTCAAGGGGATACAATTTCAAATTATTACACATACAGATGGATATTTAAGTTGAATATAATTTTAGCCAAAGTTCTATTGATCACCAATGTTCTCTTGATTCAACATCACAACTTGCAGATGCAAGCTTTTGCTCTATCGATTGAACAATTCTGCCTGCTCTGGAAACTCTGGTTTCGGTGCAAGCCCAATATCTCCATCCTCCAAATCATGCCACTTATCGCAATCAAAATTATGAAAATCACTCGCATCTTCAACCTCAAACATGCCATCAGATAACGATCTTTCCACAACATCGTCCTCATCCATTGATTCACCATCGCCATGTTGCCTTTCAGCTGTCTGCCTGTTCCCCACTAACATCAATGCCTAAAGTTTCTTCTCCAAGAGAAAAAGGGTCCCTTCTCTTTCAATTCTGAGCCATGGTAAGCCTCTCTCAGAAACATGGAATCCCTATCCCCCTTGAACGACACGTAGAAAATACTAGGATGGCACAAAAGCATCACTCTAACCTTGTTATAAAACTTGAAGGCATGACTAAAATGGGTCAGAGTATCAACTAGTGTTCTCTTCTCCACCATAAGACTCATCATCTCATGAATTACTACACAGGCATGCTTCTTAGCCTCCATTGAAGCTGGTTTCAAACTAGTACAGTCTGAATAAGGCGAAATGAGTGCCATTTCCTGGAACATAAGAATATGTTGTTTATCTTTCCTGGACGAGCTATACCCATTTGGAATATTTAAATTCTTGAACTTCTGAGGCATGTCAAGTATAATATCACTATCCATATTATTAGCTTATTCCAAGGCCTTTTCTGAAAAAGAGACTACAAGAGTAGGATCCCATGAAGTTAACTCCAATGCAGGCCCATAATCTGTATCAACAACCTCAAAAAATTCAAGATACTTGTTGCATAAATTAGTCCTGAAATCTATGGGGAGACCCATATCAGTAGCTAAGTGGGCAGTATTCTCCAGCAATATCCTGATCTTTCTCATAGAAATCATTAAAATCTTCTTAATATTCTCAACTAATAGGCCCTGCATTTGAGATTTAATCTGTAATTATTCCCAGCGCAGCTGTTGTGCTTGGGGAGTCAATGTGAAATAGAATAAGTATGCCTCTTCTTCAGTTACTTGAAATACTGATGGGTATCTTCTCAATATGGGGATAAGTCTACGTCCCCTCTAGAGGCCGAGGTGCTTTTTGTGCTTGGAAAGCTATGCCACAAACATTTTTTTGTTGGGTTATTTGGGGAGGATGTGCTTGATCTGGTTGACTAACTTGAGCTTCTTCTGGCTCTCTATGACCTTGTCCAGAGGCTGCTCTTT
The DNA here is from genome assembly GCA_034641835.2 of Pinus albicaulis. Lineage (NCBI taxonomy): Eukaryota > Viridiplantae > Streptophyta > Pinopsida > Pinales > Pinaceae > Pinus > Pinus albicaulis. The sequence goes on along the minus strand of CM076580.1, from coordinate 1,340,641,286 downwards.
TAATATCTTGATCAGAGCAGTGACTGAAACTAGGGAAAGAAGAAGAATTTGAGATGAAGTGAGTGAATTCAAGTAATGGGTGGCGTCTCCTAGAAATGATTTTTTGGTGCGAGTGAGCAAGAGGGGTCCAATTTGTGTAGTGCGGGCATTGCTTAGTCTCACAAGGATGAGGCGAGCAATTGTAGAGTGGAATATGGTGGGTTTCAGAGCTAGAGATTATGAGGGTAGTGGTAATTTTGTGAAACTCTGAAGGGATATGCCAGCACTCATCTCCATCTCATATCATGCGTACAACAGTCATATATATCCTTTCGCTTGAATACCTTAAAATAACACTCTGTGAGTAATAAAAAGACTTTTCAAACCGCTTTCACTCGAATACCCTAAAATAACACTCTTTGAGTAATAAAAATACTTGTCAAACTGCCACGTCATTATTAAATATGGGTGAATAACATTAACAGGCACTGAAATCTTGAGAGTTGAAGGGCACTGAAATCTTGGACCTTGCATAATTTGGATTGGTTATTTCTGTCTATGAAACAAAAATATATGTGTCTTGGATTTTTCAATGTGCTAGTCAAGGATTATTTTATTCTGAGAAACTGAAATCCATATATTTAAAAACAAGAAAGACAACTTCATATGATCAAGAAGGATATCTTTTATTGGAACTATCTGAAATAAGAATATCTCGGACTTGTTCATTGTATATTTCAATAATTTGAACAACAACCTCATATACAAAGGTATCCTTTATTTGTTTTGATATTTGGAATAATTCATTCAAGGTTCGATATTTCACACCCCAACTCTCCTCTGTAGTCACCTTAGGACCAGTCTAAACAAGCAAGGCACAAAAATCAAAGCAAAGTATTTCTAGGCAAGAATTTCTTCAGTAGTGAACTCATTCCCTTACTAGTTTTGCAATACAGTGCTTCAAGCTGCAATTGACTAACTAGAAGATGGTTTTTATTACCATTGTGTATGTCTTTCCAGAACCTGTTTGCCCATATGCAAAAATGCAAACATTTTAACCATCTAGAATAGATCTGATCAATGGCCTAGTATCCAAAAACACTTCCTCTACAATTCAACATGAATAATGTTATGATTTAAGAGATTTCACCTTACAATCATGTAAAAGGCTTTCAATGCTCTAAAAAGAGAGCCAAACTTGAGTATAAGATGCTCCAAATAATTTTTTGAATGTGAGTGATTTACGTATATCCTTTCCTTGCTTTGCAAGATTTGCAATCACAATTTGACCATCCTCCCCAATATAATCCACAATACTCTAACAGTTGGATTGGCCAAGCAAGAATTGTACGACTCGGAAATACACCCTTGTGCTTCCTAAGAATAATAAGAAACACAGATTCAACATGAAGTTTGATATACAAAACATCATAAAATTTTTATCCTATCAAATGGCATCTGTTGCGCTTTCACTACCAGCTTGGTCAATCAAGTATGCCCTGCCTCAACTTCTAAGTTTATGTTTTATAAGCAGAATAAGATAACATAGCACCATGCAAGAAGAGGCTAGAGTGAAAGTAGATTACATAATTCGATATTCTCTCCCAGAATTACTAATTCTCATCTTCTAGGCCCGAGGCAAGGTTGAACAATCAATTCAAACACAGAGCTCACAATCACAAGAAGATGCAGCATAGATAAGTTGTTCATACATCTGCACATGTCTGGAACCAATCTTACCCAGTTCATTCATCCATCTCCTACTCTATTGAACCAACCTCATTGCCAACTTCCCAATTAGTGGGAGCACAAGATTCTTTAAATGCACAATAAACTGCCCTTTTCTAGCATTTTTTGGCCTTTTATGTTCCTACTACAAGCTGCAGATATGTTCCCCCCACATCAAATTAGCTAAAACTATTCATTTGCACTAAATTGGGAATAAATATGCAACATGTTTGATATATACAATTTAAAGAGACTCCTAATTTCGACTCCATTATAATATTTTTGAGACATGTTAGTTAAACTATAACACTATGACAGACGAACACGAAGCACACCTTTCATATCCTAAACTTGATTGTATAGTTGTCAATTTTCCTCTAGAACTTTGTGGTAGCCTATTGTAGCATGCGCTAGTCCACACATATGATTTCATGTGCAGAAAAGAAATACAATCAAAATTGAAGAATGCAAAAAAACGTGGTTCAAATAATAACAATCGTTTGTGCAAAGCTCACCGAGATTGTACAATTGTTTATTCCATTCCATTTGCATCGACTGAAAATTTTCCTTTGTGTTATGAAGCATCCATTTCAGTTCATATGGCTTTTATGGAAAAATTAGAACAATCACTATGTTTGAATCACAATCTCACACACTCTTATAAGATTTAAATAGTTACTCCAATTCCCCTTTATTGGAGATCAAAATGTGTTTGCAGATTTGGAATAGTTTTTTCATCCTCATCTGCATCACTTGACCTATTAGATAAGCATTCCTCATGTTTTCCTTTTCTAACACCAAAAATTTTCTCTTTTCCCTCATCTTCGCTAACAACAACCTTTAGATATAAGTTTTAGTCTCAGATGTTAATTAAAATAGATATCTATTACAAGTATTTAGTGATGAACACAACAATATTGTAGCTCAAGATCAACTCTATATTTATCAAAGTCCATTTCAATAAAATTCTATAGTCAGATCCATTTCATGCATTGAATTTTATATTTTCTGTAGCATAAGTGTTAACACTTTTTGTATTCGCATATAATTATATCCGATCAACTTGAAACTAAAGTAACTTTTACATATGTTGCAGTAAGGATTATGAGAAAACCTTGGGCTCTCCTGAAGCTGTTGTTAGTGCTGCCAAATTTTTTGAATTTGGGAAATACTTTCCATCCCCATTAACATCAAGGTCCTATACTACCTTCTTCAACCGCAGGCCACAATAACACAGCATATGGGAATTCACTTATTAAGTTATTTGTCATCTATTTCTATTCATTTCCAAAGAGCCTCTCATGTTAACTTTTCACATAGAGAAAACTAATTGATGTGGAAGCATGATATTGTCGATTTAGTAAAAATAACAACGCTCTCTATGTTGGAATTCAACTAGTTCCATCTTCATAGAACCTTTTGCCTCTAAAAATCCTATACCTGATTAGCGAATATGGTCATTAGAATATCCTGGCCCTTTAGCCCATTGACTCTTATGGTCTAGGTTAGGTAATTTTTAAAATCATGTGAAATCACTCATCAAATGAATTAGGTTCTTTTATGTTTTTTATATGCAGACAATCTTTTAATTTAACCAAGAATTTTAGGTGTGCTCAATATTTCCCCTTTCCAATGGAAAAATATATAATAATGAGCCAGCATAGGACAACGTTAGGTTATAAAATGAAATATTCCCACAACAACAGCATAAAATGTGAGAAAGGTATAATGATGAGTCAAAACAGGATAAGGTTACGTTATAAAATGCAAGAATCCCTGAGTTACACTACAAAAACTTGTCACCAGTCAATTACAATGCCCTCCAAAACTAAGGTGCAATCATAGAACCCGGGAGCATACAAGATAAACATGTAAAAATATCATTTGAGAAAATCAGATTTCCCTTATACAAAGCTCAAAAGAGAAAAAATCCTCAATTATAAAGGAGACTTAGTAGTCTACTTGCTCGCCTTGCATGGATTCACGCTGATCAAACTCTTCCATTACTTTTGCTAACATAGTTTCCACTAGCTGATAGAAAACCGTATGATTATTAAAGGATATCATTGAACATCATAGATATGTAGAGGCAATAAAAGTGAATATCTTGTTATTTTCGAAGAAAAAAATGAAGAGCTTACTTTAGGCACTTTTCTGGTTTTTTGTCAGACATAACTGATAGAATGAGCCGATTAAGTGGTTGTGCCGAAGGATCCTACTCAACATAATTCCCAAACATTTTCTCAGTGCGAACACAAATAATTGTGCACATCATTACAGATCATCTTAAGTGAACAAATTAAGAAAGATGAATTAATCAGGGGTTCTCTTAAATACCATCCCATTTGAATTCAAGGATTGATCTTGATTCAAATTCTCCCTAGCAAGATATCCTTCTAGTAAGTTTAAACCAAGATTATTCAGTAGAGTGCTTGAATATGTAGCTGGCTGATAATTCTTCAATATATACTAGGTGAACGGATCAAAGTTTCTCCCCGTTTTAATGGGCAGTTTTGCCACACTGGGTGGCTTCAGGTTACCCCGATACTTCCAAAAACCATTTCCACTAGTTTGCTTCCAATCACTGTATGATTTCAAATCTAAAATGCAGCTTACAAATTTCGCCGACAATCCTCCCTGAAATAAAGCTCATGTAAGATAAGCGTACAAAGGATAAACCAAGGAAATCAGTTCATTTATTGTAAGATTTAGGGCTTCTTCCAACAGACTGTTTAAGGTAAAATCACAGTAAAGGTGTGTGAGGTGACTGATTTGATCAAATTCCCCCCTTAACATTATGGTGTGCAGAAATCACATGCAAGTCATGTAGGAGAGGTTGATGCATTAGCAAGCACTGTAAGAGGACTTGACATTCAGTTGGGTGGGAATTATATACTTGAACGTAGTGGGAGCAATATGGCTAGTTTGGATGATGATAGATGGGCCAAGCTAGTGGATGCTTTTGCTGATGGCTATGATATGCAAATGGATGCGGATCTTAGTGGTTCCGCTGCTATGTTTTGACCTGTCCAAGGTTATAATACTAGCTTTACAAGAAATACTTATGCAACACAAATGAGTATGAATGTCATCTTTCCTGGAGGGCCTTATGTGCAAGCACCACTTCCATAAGTTGGACTAGTGAGAAATAATTCTAATGATGATAGGTGGCAGTGTGCTTCTGGTTCGCAGAAGGGTTTGATTCCTCCTTCACAAACTTCTCTACCCACAATTCATATATCAGATAACTGATATGAAGTGGGAAAGGTTTCTGAAGAGGAACAGTTGAAACAAAGAAGAATTAAATCCATCCTTAATAAATTAACGCCCCAAAAATTTGAGAAAAATTTTGAACAGGTCAAAGAAGTGAACATTGACTCTGCATCATGTCTTCATGGTATAATATCTCAAACATTTTACAAAGCCTTTATGGAGTTGCCTTTTTGTGAAATGTATGCAAAATTCTGTTGTCAACTTATTGTAGGAATACTAGAATTTTTGAAGATAATGAGAATGTTTTTTTCAAGCGAGTTATTTTGAAAAACTGTGAGGAAGAATTTGAAAAAGATGAAATATAAGAGGTAGATGTCAAGAAATTAGAAGAGCGTGGTGAAAAAATCCTTTCAGCAAAAGAAAGATGGGAGATGAATGTTGTAGCACGATGAAAAATTCTAGGAAATATAATTATATAAGGTTTATTTGTGAGCTCTATAAATAAAGCATGCTGACCGAAAAAATTATGCATGCATGCATCAAGAAATTAATTGGTGAATTTTAGCATCCAGGGGAGGAAAATGTTGAAGATTTGTGAAAAATGATGAGCATTATTGGTCATATGATTGAGCATTCAAAGGCCAAGGAACATATTGATGCTTACTTCGATAGGATGAAAAAAATGTCCAATAACTAAGGGCTTCCCTCTAGGCTGGGGTTCTTGTTAAAGGATCTCATTGATTCGAGGAGGAATGGATGGCAAAGGAGGAGGAAAGTTGAGGACCCTAATAAAATAGAGGAAGTTCATCATGATGTCCTGCAAGAACTACATGGACAGGGAGGCCGCTCTCGAGGTACCAATATGGGACATTCAGGTCGAAGACTTGTGACACCACTTGATCATGGTGTGAGAGGACCTGCGATGCCACCTTACATGGAAGGTGCACAGACGGGTTCACTTCCACATATGGGTGGGATTAAAGGTCCACAACCCCATATGGGACCACGTGACCATGAATTCACCAGTCAAGATGCTCATATTGTGGATAGGGCTCAATTTGAAAATCAGTCTATGCTAAGCCCTTCAACACACAAAGCTTATGATGATGGCCATTTGACTCTTGGTCCTAAGGGAGGTCTTGTCAAGGGAATAGGAGGGAGGGCTTAGCCTCTGCTATATGCTAGGAATGCTCTAGCATATATTCCACCATTCACATCTCTGAGTAATAGCCGAACAGGTGCAGGTCCGATTTCAGGTTGTAGTTCTGACCAGATGCGAGTTGGTATGAGAGATGAAATTTTGACAAGGACTTATGCTGCAGAAAAGACTTTATTTGAAAAATCATGTGTCCAGGAAAAAAAAAATTGGATAATGACATAAGAGAGTTGAAGAATTCATAATCATCAGGCAACAGAGGTGGGAAGACTAAATGTTGAATTTCAACTGTAAGAACATTCTTCTCAAAGAACTTCGAGTTCACAACTCATTGAGGTTCAACTTAAGAAAAAGGCTGAAATGAAAATAAAAGAATATTATAGGTGCATTCCTTTACAAAGCTTCCATGAATTTTCATTATGTCTTGTAGAGAAGTCGACAAGTTTCCCTAACTTTTTCTTAATTTTGCATGACATACCATCCAATGTGAGAGATTTGAAGGAGGCAACTTTTTTATTAGATTACCTTAAAGCACCATTGTTCCATTCAACTATGGTTTCATTTTGGATATTAGATTATTTTTTCAGGAAATATATTGAAATTGATCTTATGGGGAATCTAATTACACATTCATGCAAGTCTGAGCCTTTCTTGCTAAATCAAGTACAACTTACTAAAGGGTAGTGTGAAATTTTGTGTTTGTTCTTATTCAAGTTTGAATTTATTTAAGGATTGATACAATCTATGGTCATTTGATATTATGAGTTATAAATATATATAATTTTGATGTTTCTAGTTTGGATATTGTACTATTTTCATTGGAGGATGCTACTGTTGATGTGCCCAAGGCTCTTGAGTTCCTTGTTCATGTAGGGTTAAAATCCACTAAGCTGATTCCTTGTCATTAGAACAATTATTCATCCTTCCTGGGAATCAAATCCATTATGGAATAAGAGTTTCCCAAGAAGGAATTTATAACATGAAACCAAAAAATTACAATCAGTGTTAGTGAGTTTGTCTTTCCAAGGTGTATGATAGAGAAAACTTGATTTATTTAGGGCTACTCCTCCATATAGGGTTCAATGTGCAATTATTTAACTAGATAATCAATTTTCTTTCCCCAATATATGTGAAATTATAATTAATGGCTCAGCCTATTCTTCTATCATGCCTACAAGAGACCATGGGTAGGTATGACTAATGGCTCCTCTGCCATTTTTTACTATAGAGTAGGTGGTCTCAACAGATTTATAACAGAGTCAGAAAGAACTATAAGCTTGACAATTATACAAATAGGAATTTCCATAAACTTGACATATTTACTCTTTGTTTATTATGTTTTTCTTTTGGGTGATAGGACCAAGGCAGATGCAATTATGTTGAAGGACCCCACTCTTGAAGAACTGAAATTCCTACCTTAAAAACTACCTAGAACTGAGGAGCTTCAAGAATCAACAACATATTTGATTTGAACCTAAATAGTCTTATTATCTCCAAGTATTTACCTAATCACAATGACCAATAGATTCTCCTCATGGATTATTTCTCTCATTCTATTTATTAATAACATCCACAAAATTTATCCCTACATTTGAATCTTTGGAAAAAAACATATAATTGTTATCACTTAAACTACCCATATCTCTTGGAGCCCAAAAATCCATTTGTTTTGGATAAGCTTTATATATAACCTCAAAAGAAACCCTATTATAAGTTGAAGGACCATTATGTCCTCTTGAGTCTTGACAAAGTATGATGGAATGAAATTGGGTGAAGACCAAATTTGGGTTTACCATGTCAGAACCTAGGTTCATTGAGATGATGACCTTGGTTTTAATATATCCACCATACAAGCTAGGACCACCCATAATTATCATTTCCAGACCTCTTTCATCATCAATATTAACATACTAAGGACCTATAACCCATGGAGGCACACGGTAGTCATTGCAATGTAATTTATTATAATACATGCCATTTCTTATTATGAGATTTACGACATCCAAAAATGGCATAATTCACATCATTTTGAAGAATTCTAAAAATTAGGTCAACATATTTTGGTTCACATTTATGGCTTCCCTCACATTTGTTGTTTCTTGAAGCTCAAGCACTTTCATAAAAAAAATAGGAAAAGTAAAACAACAAAAATGGTTCACTCTCTTTTCATTTTCTAATATTATAATCATGTTTTATTAAAGACACTGTTTGTTTGTTTGTTTTGGTTAGAAAAGGGTTTTGTCTTGGTTTTATGTGACTTTCAATTTATCATATGTAGCATGTTGAGAAATGGAAAGAATTTGTGTGACATTTTTCTTGCCGAAATTGATGCTGAATGAAAGGATACCTGGTTTAACCAAGTTACAATTCACCTTGGTAAAGGTGGAGGAACATCTTAAAAAAATTCTTAAGAATACAATATATACAAAGTTTGACCATAAGTAATATATGCATTTTTCTTTTGCAGATATGTTCTTTTTTCTACCCAAGATATCACAATAAGAAAAATATTGATATTGTAGAAATTGTTTGAGGACCTCATTGAGGTCGATTTTTATGATGTCCTATTTCATTGATACTTTATCATATGTCATGAAGGCTTTAAATATGAATTAATATGTTCATGAAACAAATCAGATTCAAATTTTATAGATATAAAAGATAAAAACAAATTTCAATGTCTTTGTTTGATTGTTACTTGACTCAGTTGTGTGCAGGTTACAGGAAATGTGATTGGAAAAAGGATGGGGAGACGATGCATATCACGTCTTGGATATGGTTTATTTGATGTTAGAGATCGCTTAGGGACCTAAGCCATCGACTTTGGAAATGTTTCTAGTAGGAATTCCTATGGTTTTTAATGTTGTGATTATTTCACCTCATGGTTATTTTGGGCAAGCAAATGTTTTAGGAATGCCAAAAATGATATCGGTGGATAGGTAAACAAAGTTTTCATAATTGCAATTTCCATTCCATGATATCCTCTCTTTATTGTTTGATTGTATTTTGGATGTTTCTTTTGATTTTGTTTTGTCTTTTAACTATGAAATTGAAAATACTTAGTACCATTTCCATTTAAACAACAACCAAATCTTGAAGTGAAATCAGTATCACATTATATTGTTTGGAATCCTTATAGCTATTTTGTGTTAAAATAATTTCATGATTATGAGAAAAAGTTACTTTCCTGTTGTTATTTGAGTACATGTTGTTTATATACTTGACTAAGTTCATGCGTTAGAATATGAAATGTTGTTGTGAATAAAACGACAAGGATTAAACATCACACCTCAAATTATTTGTTTTCACAAGTTATCTACAGCTTGAGATTTTTAGCATATAGCTTAGCTGACATGATTGTTACTAAGCTTTCCTTGACAATTGAATACTAATTTACTAAGGTTTTCTTTTTCTATGTACGGTGACATTTTATTTGTTTTGTTTATACAATTTATCTGGCCACATTATAGTGGAAATTATGGCCCCAATGAAGAAAATTGGTTTGAGTTTCTTACTTCTATGGGGAAAATGGCTTTGAAATTCGTGATGTTGAGGTATATGTTGTATAAAATATTTATAGTCTAATTTATTTTATATTATAGTGTTCATTGTCTTTCATGTTTTACACTCTTGATTGCATCTTCTTTTGTTTTCAGAAAATGAACTCAGTATTGATGATAAGAAGTAGGAATTGAAAAAAAAAAAAGGAGCAATAACATTGGAGCGACAAATGCAAAAAAAGAGAGATGAGAATTGGTCTCGTGATACTCTTAGAGCCAATATCCCACATAAGACACACATACAAAGACTGATGGTCAAGTCTTCAGAGTTGGTGAATTCACCAGCAATGCCTTGAAAACACAACGATAATGTTTTGATGTGATGAAACACTATTTCATGTGTAAATTGTAGTCCAACCAATATTAAGTTGGAAAATCATATTGTAATACTTTAACATTTCATATAATATAATTTATGTGGTTGAAATTATTTATAGTTGCACTTGATATTGTTTAATATTGTAATTAAAATATGTGACTTTGTTTTTCATATTAGATGAACATGCACATTGTATGACATTTTTTAAATAATAGAAATTAATTTATATGTTGATTAATAATGAACAAAAAATCAATTTAAAACTAATAAATTAGTACTTTATATTGATTAATGATGAACACAAATAAAATGAATATACGACTAAATTAGTCATTTATAATGATTATTAATGAATGTAAATGAAATGAATATAAACTAGTAAATTAGTCGTTTATATAATGAATAAATGACTACTACAAGTGATAAATTGGTGATTACAAATGACGACTAAATTTTGCATATATATGAGTATTAGTAGCTAATTTACAATATCTTATAACACGACAAAAATTTAGTCATATTTTTTTGGTCATTAATTTGTTTCAAACGATGACAAAAATTTGCATATATATAACTATTAGTAGTTAATTTACATTATCTTATAACACGGCCAACATTTTGGTCATATTTCTTTAGTCATTAATAGCTTTCCTCAGGTGATCATATAGTAATATATTTTGTTGTATATTTTTTCATTAATTGTGACAATTAATGACCAAATCAAAGATTAAATCAATGACCATCCTAGATGTGTGTGTATAACTCGGGAAGGCGGATGGCAAGCCCATCACGTGACACATGGCCATGCCACATGGTAACGCATGGGCTCAGGCCAGAGGCATTTATAGCAGCCAACTGCTCGCAATACTCCGCCATTAATATGCCCGAAAATCGATGCTACTCCAACATCCTCATAATGCCTCCGCGATGTATCAATCCGCCATCTCCCTCCCACTGCATTTTCCCCTCTGCAGTCTCAGAGTCGAGCTCTCGAATGCACATAGTGAGGTGGTTCAACCTTTACTGCTGCCTTATGCTTGCTCCTGGTCTCCATTTCATGCACAACCTTTACTCCAACTTCAACTCTGCTCCTTGGTCTTAGAATTCCCAGCCTTCATCTCTCGTTGTTCCGCCACCTCTGCTCACTTGCATCCTAAATGCTTTTGATGGCTCCAACATGCCCAGGTGGCACAAAATGCGTTCCCGCCGAGGTAGTGGGTGCAGTCATGCGTCTCATCCCACTTTGTCCATCTGCTCTGAGTCTCATTCACCACCTCAAGATGAGTATTTTTCCCATTATCCCTCCACTTGCAGCGGCAGAGAAAGAGGTCAAGCCTCTCAGTCACCTTTCTCTGTTTCTCCTGATGTGAATTCGGATCAGCGTCACACCACAAGCTGTGGCAGAGGATGGGGTATACCTTCTCCGCCTACGCAGACCCTTCACTTGGAGACGCTACCTCTTCTACTTGAGGATAATACCACTCAATTCCACTACACCTGTGCATTAGACCATCCTCGCCTTACTGCTACCATCACCATCAGCTTCAAGGAAGAGGCTTCCTTCGAAGCAGACCAAAGCTCTACGAAAGGATAGAGAAAATCCACTATAGCCTCTGCGCCTCTTCTGCTCTCGCGTAAGTCAGAAGCCCTTCCTGTCAAACCGGGTGCCATCTCCTCTAGAAGAAAAGGAATTAGCAGCAGTGGAAGTGGCAGCTCAGAATGTTCAGGAGATGAAGGTTTCAAATGAAATGCAAGCACTGTTCGCACTTCCACCACTCCTGAACTAGCGGCTCACCAAATCACGCATGCGGATGACTCCTCTGAAGATTACAGGTGCCTCATTGTGGAAGAACCTACCATGGAGAGGTCTTTTTTATAGTTATGTTAATTTTCTATGTTAAATTGTCTTTCCTGAATATTTTCACAACACTTAACTACATTTTCTCTGAAGCTGGTTTCCCCTGTGAGTGCAGCTGTATTATGACTATTTTCCCCAAGTGGGGCAGTCACTATTTTTCTTTTTTGATATAAATGCCTCTGGAATTGGGTAGTACAGTGATTCCAGAGGCGTGTCTCTCCTTGTACATTATGTTACATTAATAGGATTTAGTCCAACTTAGAAAAAAAAAGTCAATGACCAAATTAATGACCAAATCAATGACTAAATTAATGATTAAATAATTACTAAATTAATGACTAAATCAGCGACTAAATTAATGACCAAATATACTACTAGACAAAAAGATTGAGATAACCAATTAATGAATAAGCTAAAAATGACCAAAACTTGGTCGCGTTGCAAGATACTGTAAATTAGATACTATTCATCACTGACCAAAAAATAGTCGTTTATATGCAAATTTTAATCACTTTTTTAGTAACTAATTAGCCATTTTGTACTAGTTTTTATTTATGATGGGAGGGGTTTTTTTATCATTCACCCTACTTCAAAAAAAATATTACCATAAAATATTTGAGGAATGACCATGATTCTCGGGAAAAGCAGGGTTATTCGTCACCCCCTCATTCCTAGAATTTGATTCATCAACAATGGACATAACAAAAATTCCCTTCTACGTTCAACTTCCTAATTTCCCACTTTCCATTTTTTCATCATCAAGTTCTTGAAGATGTTGGGAATTCTTTGGGAAAGTTTATAAAAATAAATTAGGAGAGAATAACAAAGAGGCTTTCATGGATAGCCAAGAAATATGTGTAATAAGGTACTTATTTTTCCATTTTACCATTTTGTGTCTCTCGTGGATGCCTTGATTTTATTTGACCTAGAATGATAACACCTGAGTGAAGAATCCCTTAGTGTGCTAATACAGCTCCTATGTCCATTGGAATTTGGTTTCCCTAGAATATGAGGTACTTAGGTTTTTCACAGAGTAAAAAATTCCAGTTTCCATTTTCCATTTATTTATAATCTCCTTAGAGGCTCTAGTGGATTTTTCAATTTCCTAAACATAAAACCTTTTCTCACAGGAGGTGGAAACATGAAAAGTGATGGTTTCCACCATAAAATACCCCTCTTCTTTTTTTCTTCAAGTTACTCCTATAGTAGGGGACTTGTCTTTGTTCTTGTGGCTTGGAGTTATGCTCATTCGCATACCACCTAAAATTTATACTAATATTGAATCAAACAAGTGAACTTCACAAATTAGCCAAATTCGAAGTAAACATCACCAGTTAGCCAAAAAATTTAATTATTAGTGATGTAGATGAATGCAGGAAATAATAATCATTTTGGATTTCCCTTGAGTTGATGAGTACTTGGAAATCTACTCTCATTACTCCCATTGATGATCTATGTGGCACATTAAGCCTTCACATGTAAGGTCGTAACCACCCTAGTTCTCTCATTATATGATTTTTGGCTATGTAGACCTAGTTCTTCTTACACCTGGATCAAAATTCTGGCATTGGTACTACCCTCACTTGGAATGAATGTAATTTACGTCACCCTTAACAACTCATTACTGCATGCATGAATATTTGCTTCACTTATAATATCAAGAGTGCATATGCATGGTTGAACCCTAGCTCCTCCCCCATCCTCCTACCCACATATCACCCAACATAGGGATATTTTATATTTGAATTTTTGAATGAATGATATCATAAGTATAAAATTGTATTTTTTAGGTGTTATTATATATAGCCTACCAAGTAGGGTATACATACAAGAGTACTTGCATCCTCGATTTTAGTTCTATATCTATAGATTAAATGAAAGTTTGGTAGATATGTAAATAATTGAAATTGGATAAGTGTTATAATAAATATTTTAAGCGTAAAGTGGATTAATATTAGCGCTTGTATGACAAACTACTTTGATAGAGGATTTTCGGAAAAGTCGCATTATTGGCATGCACAAATTTCGATTTGAAGAGAATTATGAGTTTATAAAGGTTTTGTGTTTGGATTTAGTTATTCGGGAAAACATAGATCCTCCTAGCCAAAAGAATCACAATCATACCAAAGACAAGAAAATATTTTTGTTTAACTTAATTTTTTTCCTTGGGGGAAATGCATCCCAGACTACACAAAAGTGTATGATTGGGTCTCAAAAACGTTCAATTTGAGTGGTTCAAATTGTAAATTATTTGTTAATTCATTTTACATAATTATATATACTCAATTTTTACTTGCAGTCATAACATACTTTGGTGTGCAAAAATATGTAAGCTATGCCTAGTAAAACCCCAGAAATGCAAAACATATTTGTATAAGGGGTTTCAATGTTCTATTATACCTTATATTTGAGTTGTGCAAGTTTCTTGGTGTGTATTTTATCATATTATACATATTCATGTCATTAATTATGCAATTTAAATTTTAAAAATAGTTGTTGTGTGCAACAGAGGCATATATTTCCTTGTAATTTGAAAGGACAAAATTGTATTTTGTGACAAAATAAAATTGCATTTCAAAGATTTTTTGTAGCTCTAAAAAAAATTTAATAACTGTAAGATGGAGTTATATATATGGTGAATTTACCTATGTCATTTAAAGTGAAATTGAAGAATGGGAGAGTTTCATTAGATACATCTATATTTTGGATTTCAAGTAAATTTGAAGGAGAAAATACCTTAGATTAAAATGCACACCCTAGCATTGGTTTTGACCCAAATTGAGTGGTTAAACATGTAGAAGATGTAATTTTTATTTTACACCTTCAATATCCTTGCAGTGGAATTTGGAGATTAAAACCTAGGTATTGTGCAAAAAAGCTAAAACATTTCTTGTAAAATTGAAGGGCCAAATTGTTAAAGTTGTCTATATGAAAATGCATGCCCAAATTTAGCTAAGACTCCATAAATTTATATTTTAGCTAAAATTTGATGATTACAATATGTATAACATGTTTGTACAATTAAGAGTGCATTTACACTCCAAAAGGACAATTCTTATGCAAAAAGATTCGTGACCTTTTAACGAAATAGAGGATAAAGTTGGGAGAGAGAATTATGCAATCCTAGAGTTTGTTCACCTCCAAATTGATTTATTCAAGTTGGATTTTATTTATCTTTTCACATTTTACTATGTACTTGTTTGTGTATTTAGAGAAATAAAACCTTTTAATATGAAAAAAGACCAAAAAATTTCTTAAAATGTGATTTTAATATCTCATACTTCTTATATAACAAGGTGACATTTTAATATGGCATACTCCTTATATCTTATAAGGGTGATCATGGGAAGGCACCACCCTCAGATTATGTAAACAACTAGTAATTTCCATATACATTTAATGTGAAATTTATTATTATTTTTACAGTTGAATTAACTCATTCTTTTGCTGATATATGTACTTATACACACCTAATGTTGATAATGTGAATGGTGATGATGAATTATTTGAGTTTTATGGAGGAAATTAAAAACACTCTAAGGAAGGAAGATATGGAACTTATTGCAATAGCTAGGTGTCAACCAACATAAGAGAACACAAAAAGTTACAGATTCTTGATGTAAGATATATAATGATATGGGGTAAGTACCATATTTTAAAAGGGTAATTTACCACATATAAATTCATTTATTCATTTTATTTTTCTACTTTTATAGGATCTAAACAAAAATTTTCTTTGAGAAGGATTTTTGGGATGTGCACATGAGACTTCCAGTGAGGGTGGTGTTGGTAGTAGATATGCACAATGCCACAGCATATTAGCACAAGACACATATATATGAGGCTATTTTCCTATTTTTTTGTGGCTCATAGCCCCTTGATTCAAACAAAAACATCATTTATGGCCCATGATAAGCCCTCCCAGTACATTCCAAACCATGCACATAATGGTGGATATGAGTCAATTGGTGATTATTTCGATCACTTTCTTGGATCAATAAGTGTTACCGACAGTAGCAAATCCTAGTTACATTTTTGGTGGGGGAGAACATTGTTATGATCAACATATAAAAAACCTTAGGTATTTATGATTGTCTAAATTATTTCCTTTTATCTAATTGAAACATAGTCTCTCATATTGTTTTAAATTATGATCATATCATTTTGTAGGAAACAACGATTTTCATAAGTGGATGAATAAGAGGTATTTGGATATATTTTGGCCCACCATACACAATGTAATTCTTAGTTTTCCAATTTGAAAATGGATAATATAAACTACTTAGTTAGCTAAGTTTTGTGAACCCTTCAACAAAGGTAGAGTCACCTCATTGGTTGGTACATATTTGAAATATGTGAGGAATCAATATATGGTTCATTTACCAAAAAAAAGGTATGAGCATCCTATAATTATCCCTAAGAATTCGTGAAAGAATCTACTAGATGATGCAAGGAGAAGGAAATGAGAAAAAGAAGGAAAGATGCCACCTAGTCTAGGGAGGTATATGATATTTTGGATTTGATATGCTGAATTTTCCTTAGTTCTACAAAACAATTCTCATTCCTAACCTATCTGAAAATTTTCATAGGCTCCTAAAGTTGTCCAAAGCAACAAAGGCATGAGGAGAAAAACACTAGCAAAACAAGCTTGACCAGAATGGTTATGTGCCACTAAAAGCACAAATTGTAACTACCAGATAATTAAACCATATCATTCCTATCATAATTTAACTTTTTTTTAATTGTATATGATAAGAAAAATATGTGATGTTATGAAATGCAGGGATTTCACTTAAATCATTGGATAATACCTCCAACTTGGCTTCAATTTTAGCTTTCAAGCCATGGTTGAACATTGAGAAAGCATAAGGCAAACATAATCTTCCCGGTAAATAAAATAAATGGAATTTAATTATTGATTAATTGTAGAATATTTTCATGACTTAATTCATATATAAATTAATGTGTATATTTTTTTAAGTTGTATAACAACAATAATGCAGCCAGTAATGGACATCATCCCAAAAATGGTGTACAACACGATGGTGGTGATGTGCAATATGGAAATGACGATATTATGGCTATTAAATTAGAAGTATTGATTATGATTATTAAACATTGCTTGAAATGGTGTACTTACAAATTTTTTTGATTCAATGGAAAAACATATAGTTGGAGATGCTTAGTAGAAGAGAAACTTGTGGTCGCTAAACCAATGGTATTGACTAGTTGACCTAGTAAATGATATTTGTGTTAATGAACTACTTTAATGAATAATAACTAAACATATTGATTTAACTCTTTCTGTTTTTGTATTCATTTCCCTTTTATATATTCTTCATACTATGAAAAGTACATGACGATATGCATAACATGCTAGAGCACACATATTCATTTAGCACCAAGAGAGGGCCCAATAAATTCAAGAAATGGTAATCCAATCGTGAAAGTTATACAAAGTAAGAAACAAAATAAGTAATTCTATATATTATTAGACACATTTATAATGGAAATATATTTTGAAGATAAAATTTATTAATATAAACTCTATTCCTACAATTTTTGTCTTTCTACCTTCCTATGCATGGATATTATATTTGTTGTATATGAAAACTCACATGCCTATGGACACATTTTTTCTTTCATTTAATTATATTTTTTGTTTTCGTACATTCTATGCATGCTCTTATTATGGCATTTTTATTTTTTTTCAATAGATAAATTGGGTATGGGAAAATAAGAGTGACGTGGGTGGGCAGGTAGGGGCAAGATGATTGTCCAACGACACGTGGTTTTCTCCGTTTAATTGAGCATAAATTATTCTTGATACAAGGGTAATCTCATTCAAACATATCATTTAGTCATTATAGAGTCTCGTACATGTTTACATGTCAATTTATTTATTTAACTATTATTTAGTCATATAAAGTTTTCTTCATTGATGACTTATGCATGTCTTCACAATGGAAATGAAAATAATGTGTGATGTGGTTGTACAAGCTCCTAACTCATTAAACTTATTGATGCAAGTAGGATTTATATAATGAAGCATTCATGATATACCATGATGAATCATGGTTAGATAAATTCTTAGGTTGAAAGTATCTTATTAAGATTGGATAAACTGTATGTAAAACCATGTTACAATCTTCTAGAAAATATATGTAAATGTGTTACAATTTTAGAGAAGGATTAAACTAGTGAAAATGTGATGTTAGGTAGAACTGTTTTTCCTTTTTTGAGAAAAAAATAGTATTTTTAGAAGTTCTTCAACTTTCTGCAAGCTAAAACAATTTTTCTATTTAGAATTTCATTTTACAATAAAAATAAAACTGGTTAGAAATTTTATTAGCTTTCTATTACTTATTTTTTGGATTTTTTTATTCACATTTGATATGTCAACTTAAAAATTCTTTTAGTGTGTGTTCTTTAACAATAAAATTATACATAAAAAGTCATGTTGAGATGCATTGTTGTATTCTTTCAAAACTTTGTGTTTTTGAGAAAAAAAAAAGTGTTAAAAAATTCTAGAGAGAGTCTACTTCGGTATCGTTATATTTATGAAACCAATTGATGCATATCATAATTACTATAATTTTTTGAACTGAACCAATATGAAAAACCGCATATTTTGAATATGTTTTGGCCCAAGTCAAGTTTCTCAACGTATTAGTTACAAACTAAAAAACTGAAAACTACCCATTACAGACGAAAAACCAATGTAATGCACCATAAATTTTTTAATTTTTTTTACAATGTATTTTGGGAAATACAGAATTTTGATTTCATTGAATCATAATGAACTTCAGAATTTTTTTGAACCCATTTTATCACAAAATTAATTAAAATTAGCAAATATTTATGGAATTCCATAAAATTTATATTTCCTGAAATTAGATTGAATTTTGCAAATGCTAATCTTGGTTCTAAAAGTTAATTCATAAAATTTGATGGAGTTTAACCATTCCAAAGTTGAAGAAATGTGTTCAAATCCAAGCTGCTATGTAATTGTAGACATTTTAGTTCGACCGAACTTTTCTAACAGTTCGGCCGAATTTTTATTGCCGCTCTATCCCATTATTTTTAACGAAAAAAAATTTTGGTTCGAACTTTTGCTCACAAATCCTGTCGGCCAGAAAAAAACAAAAAAAACAAAAAACGATGAAGCCCCTACAAAAAAACAAATTTCGCAACTACATAAATAGCCTAAAATGGAAACGTTATTTTTGCACTGCGCTAAATTTGCAAAGGAATTTTTT
Source organism: Pinus albicaulis (assembly GCA_034641835.2). Lineage (NCBI taxonomy): Eukaryota > Viridiplantae > Streptophyta > Pinopsida > Pinales > Pinaceae > Pinus > Pinus albicaulis. The sequence continues at coordinate 1,340,622,214 of CM076580.1, read as the reverse complement.
TGGGCTGAATTTAGAAAGGAAATTTGTTGGGCTGAATTTGCAAAGGAAATTTTTTGGGCTAAATTTTCAAAGGTTTTTTTGGCTTAATTTTCAAAGGACTTTTTTGGAGGTATTTTTTAAAGTGACATTTTTTTAGAGGAAGTGTTTTTGGTTGAATTAAATCTTTTATAATGATTTTTTAAAGTGAGTTTCTCTGTAAATTTTTAAAGTGAATTTTTTTTCATAACTTTGAAGGAAATATTTTGAGCTTCATTTTTAAAAGACATTTTTTTGGTGGAATTTTTAAAGTAAGTGTTTTAGGTTGAAGTATGTGTTTTGTGCAAAAATTTTAAAGTGATTTTTTTTTTTTTAAATTAAATATTTTGTGATGATTTTTGGAAGCGAGTTTTTGTCTAAATTTTGATAGTGAGTTTTTTTTGCACGATTTAGAAGGAAATTTTCTGAGCTTCATACTAAATTATCATGGGAAATCAAAGAAATTGCAAGAGAAAATATGATCAAACAAGAGACCTGAGGCTCATAGAGAACAGGGGAGAGAATGTCACAAGAAAAAGAGAGAGGAATGCTCAAATATTGAAAGTGAAAAACAAACTCAACTAGAACTTGAAGCAGGTATGTAAATGTAAATATTATAAATGATATTTAAAATTTATTTCTAGTGTATTGTGAAACTTACTTTTTATTTGATGAACTAAATTGAAAAATATTTTGCAATGTAAACAGAGAGAGATATTCCTCATAACATTGATGATGAGATAGAAAATTTTAAAAGAGAAAGTGAAAGAGATATTGAACCAATGATTGAAGACGTTGAAAATGTTGAAAGAAATTCAAGTGAAGAAATTGAATCACCAGGTATATATATATATATATATATATATGTTGAATGTGTATTATTGAGATTATACTTATTTATTAATTTAATTATTTATTGAATATGTAAACTCATTTTGTACATTTGATTCCAATATGCACAGATGAAGTCAATATCGATGATGAGATGTTAGAAAATGTTGACACTATCACATATGTAGATAAAAAATTTGACCATGTTACACAATATCCTGTTAAGCGCATTATTGATATGTTCTTCAACGATAAAAATGTGTCAGTTCAAGCCCAAATTTTGAGAAGTATCTTAACATCAAAGAAATTAAAGGAAGCTGCGACTTTATTGGGTATTCAAAAATCAACAAAACATAAAAAAAACATGAAGGAAAATGTGATACAAAATATAATAGTGTTCTAAAGTGAATTGGAAGATCTAGAAAGAAAAAGTGATTTAGATGCACATAGAGCAATACAAATGGCAGTGGTTTCATCAAGTACTAAAGATAATCATTTGGTAAAATCTATGGCACAAGCATTAGGGACCTCATGCAAAAATTTGTACAAACATCAGAAATTTCGATTGCAAATAGATATAAATGATGAACTTGCTTGTTGGACAGCTATTTGTAGGCAACCATACAAAGATAGACTTGGAGAAGATGTTAAAAAAATAATATATGAATATTGGATGAAAAAATCATGTGTTTCACCAAAAGAAATGGATGTGATGCGATGAAGAATAACACGAAATCAGTACGAAGAACATGCCAAACATATCTTGGACACCACTCAGATAGACTTGTTCAAATATTTCATAGAAGAGAATCGTGAAATTAATGTCTCAATCAATGCTTTTGTCTTAGGTCCCTATATTACTAGTTTAGTCCCTTATTGTTATTAGTATAGCCCCCTTATTGTTATTGTTGTACCCCTGTAACCCCAATATTGTTATTATCGTTCCCTTACATTATTATTGTTAGGTCAGCTACGATTTTATTGTGGCCCCATGGACTCCTATATATAGAAGGATGTTTTGGTCCTTAGTATCATCCAATAATTATTCATTTATGTAATGTATTGGAGGTTTCCCCCTTGAAGTGGCTGATTTCTAAGGTGTTGATCTCTCTTTTCTTCTATTTTTGGAGCTGGTTTCATAAAATTTCGTATTAGAGCTTGGGATTTGTAGGAATTTACAGGGTAAGTTCTATAGATCAAGAATCAAAGGTCACCGCTCAAAAGTAGATCACAAATCAGTACACCAGTATAATCACGTGGTTAAAACCCTTAAAGAGGGAAACTGTCCATGCCCTGAGCCAACGCGGCCACTTTAGGGAATTGATTAATATAAAAGAAAAGTAACATATGTTTCTCTCATAAACGGTTACAGGACAAATGACCCTACATTCTCTTTAAATAAAGATCATGGACCAATCGGGTGTTAAGCCATGGATCAAGTCGTTAAAACCGAGGTGAGAGATAACCGTCGGATCACTACAAATTGTGACCGTCGGATTATAAGTTACAAATGTACATCGTAAAGAAACACGCTTTACCTAAATCTACACTAGACTAAGTTATTCATAAATATTTCCTATGTGTCAGAATATCCTAACATCCCCCCTTAAGAACAACTTTGGATAGGATTGAAGGATTTACAAAGGTGACACAAAAGGAGCCTATTTCCTATGTGTTGAAATATCCTAACATCCCCCCTTAAGAACAAATTGGGATAGGATTGAAGGATTTACAAAAGTGACACAATAGGGGAAGGAAGGAGGCATTAGAGCCTATCCCCCCTTAATGAAAAAATTCTCGAACTCCAAGAGTGGATCGAAGTTTGGTAAACTTCGCTTCTGTGAGAGCCTTCGTAAAGATATCAACTACTTGATCATTGGTCGAATAATACTGCACTTCACGATCATCAATGAGTTTTTTGATGAAGTGTATGTGGAGTTCAATGTGTTTCATACGCTGATGTTGAACTGGATCTTTACATAGTTGAATGACACTCTAATTATCACACCAAAGTGTAGTTGGATGTTGCTGATGAAGACCAAATTCAGACAGGATCTGAGGAAGCCACATGGCTTCCTTAATGGCTTCAAATACACCACGATACTCTGCTTTTGCTAAAGAAAAGGAGATGGCACTTTGTTTCTTACAAGACCAAGTAATAGGTCTTGAACCAAGGGTGAATAAAAATCCTGCGGTGGACTTCCGATCATTAGGGTCACCAACCCAATCAGAATCAGTGAAACCAATCAACAAGGGAGATGCTTCTGCACTGTAATGAATCCCCAATTGAACTTTACCTCGAATAAATCAAAGTATTATTTTAGCTGCTTTCCAATGACTTTCATGAGGTTAGTGCATAAACCGAGCGACAAGACCAACGGCAAAGTAAAGTTCAGGACGGGTATGGGTTAGATACAAAAGTTTACCAACAAGTTGACGGTATAAGGTAGCATCAACTTCATGGGTAGTATAGTTGATTGAAAGCTTGACTCTAGACTAAAAGGGAGAAGGGGAAGGCTTACAGTCTTCCATGTGAAAGTGGTGTAGAAGATCACAGGCATACTTGGACTGAGAGAGGGTAATGCCTTCCTTGGTTTGCGAGACTTGAAGACCAAGGAAATAATACAAGTGTCCTAATTTTGTCATTTCAAACTTATTTTTGAGGCTAGAATTCACATGGTTTATATGGTTTGGATCACTACCAGTAAGGATAAGATCATCAACATAAAGAACAAGGATGGTGAAGGAATTACCCACATTCTTGGTGTAGACAGTGTTGTCAGAATGACACCTAGAAAAGCCATTATCTAAGAGAAATCTATCCATTTTGGCATACCAAGCCCGAGGAGCTTGTTTAAGACCATAGAGAGACTTCCTAAGGCAACAAACAAGGCTGGAGTCTTTTTGGTTAAAGCCAAGGGGTTGTTCCATGTATATTTCTTCATGCAAATCTCCATGTAAGAAGGTGGATTTAACATCCATTTGATGGACTTCCCATTTAAAGGAGGCAACAAGGGAAAGAACAAGGCAGATAGAATTTGTTTTGGCAACAGGGGAGAAGGTTTCAGTATATTCAATGCCTTCAACTTGTGAAAAACCTTTAGCAACAAGACGAGCTTTATGTCTATCCACTTTTCCATCTGTTCCAAACTTTGCTTTGTAAATCCATCTGCATATGAAAAGTTTTCTTCCTTTTGGAAGAGGACCAAGATCCCAAGTATTGTTTGCCAATAAGGAATGATACTCTTCATTCATAGCTTCATCCCAATCTGGATGACCGGAGGCTTCTTCAAAGGTTTCTAGATCAAGTTTTTCTGGAACTTGAGCCAATAAGGAAGAAGCTCTTTCGAACTGAGAACGTGTATGTCGTCGATTGGCAGGGTCACCTGCAAGAGAACCTGTTGCATCCCGAGTAGAACAGACCCATCTTGGAAGCAGTGGAGTATAAGGAACAATTTCACGAGCTGGAGGAGGATTGTCATCCTCGCTGTCATCATCTGAACTAGAAGGAATGCTATTAAAAATAAGAGAGAGAGAGAGAGAGAGGTGGCACATATGCCGAATTAGGCTTGCAGGCCAAAGGTGGCACACTTGCCGAACTAGGCTCGCAGGCCGATATATTTTCATCAAATTTTACATCTCTTCTAATGATTATATTTTTGGATTTTTGTTGAAGAAGTATATATCCTTTGACATCTTCAAAATATCCAATAAAAATATATTTTTCACTCTTAGGTTCTAAGGCTTTATGTTTCGCATCTGGAATATGGGCCCAAGCATTACTTCCAAAAACACGAAAGTGACTTACATCTGGTTTGATTGAGCTCCAAGCTTCTTCTGGAGTTATATTATTTAAAACCTTAGTAGGAGTTTGATTTACTATGTAATTTGCATAGTTAATGGCTTCTGCCCAAAAATTGAGACCAAGTCCTTTAGATTGAAGCATACAATTAGCCATTTATTTTAAGGTGCGATTCTTCCTTTCAGCTACACCATTTTGTTGTGGAGTATATGGAACAGTATGTTTCAATTGAATTCCATGTTCAGTGTAGAAGTTGATAAATTTGTTGTTAACATATTCTTCGCCATTGTCTGATGTTAACTTAAGAATTTAATGTCCAAATTGTTTCTCAACAAAGGCCTTGAAGGCCAAGAACATGTTAAAAACTTCACTCTTGAGTTTTAAGAAATATACCCAAGTGCGTCTGGAAAAATCATCAATGAAAGTTAAGAAGTACTTGCAACCAGAGAAAGAAACCACATGAAGAGGACCACATAAATCACTGTGCACAAGCTGCAAAGGGGCTGAAGCGTGCCAAGAGGCACGTTTTTCAAAACTATCCCAGTGATTTTTTCTGAGTACACATCCAGAGAAAACACCATCTCGGCAAGATACCATAGGAAGGCCCGTCCTTACATAGAGTTTGAAGAGAGCGATAGTTTAAGTGACCAAATCGCTCATGCCAAAGTTTGCTCACATCATCATTATGAGCAAAAAAAACCTAGGGAAGAGATGGTGACCCAAAGTTGTCAAAATTATACAACCTTGTGGAATTATCAGCAATGTCAGTCGCTAAAATATGTTTAGGATCTTTGAGGTCCTTGATTACAACATCATGAGGTGAGAATTCTACTATTTTCCCTTCACCTAAATGAGTTATCTGATAAACAGATAGAAGGTTGCATGACAAGGTAGGAACACATAATACATCATTAAACTGACCATTATCTAGATGAATGGTTCCATATCCTACAACACTAAGAGATCTATCATCACCAACATAAATATGTTTGGTGTTACAATCATTTAAAGAAGAAAACATGGATTTATTTTTAGCCATGTGATAAGAAGCTCCAGAATCAATGAGCCACTCATGAGAAGGAGAAGAAGAAGATACATTTAATGCATAACCAGATCTTGATGCTTGACAACCACAAGCAGAAAGTGCCATGCCCGAAGATGAAGGTGAAGAATGCTCCAAATTGATGTTGTGCTTCTTCATTGCAGCTTCTAAGGCTTCCATCTTCTTAAAACATTTGGACTTTATATGGCCATCCCGATTGCAAAAGTTGCAATGTCTATCTGTCTTCTTCCCTTTGTTTTGATTTGCCTTATTATTTTGGTGATTTGATTTTTCAGTTTGCGGCTGAAATTGCTTAGGGCCCTTGTTTGGTTTAGGACCATATTTTTTAGGATACTTCTTCTTGGGATTCTTTTGATATGGTTGTTGTTGGGCTACTAAGGCTTTCTTAGAAGCATTTCCAGCAGTGATAAGACCAAGGTGTAAAATTTTTTCTTGTTCTCTTATCAAAGAATCACAAAAGGCATCAAAAGAAGGATTCTTGTAGGTGGTTCCTGAAGAAATGATGGCTTCTCTGGTGGAATGGAAGGCAGAAACAAATACAAAGTATGCAGGGCCAAGCTTAGCATGAATGCAATAGATGAGGCTACCATCTTCCTTTTTGACCTTACACCCTTCTAAAAGAATTCTAAGGGTATTGAATTTGGACAAAAAGTCTTCAATAGAGGAGAAATTATTAGGGTCCAAAGTAAGAAATTCATTTTCAAGCTAGTGGGCCCTAATTTGATTTTGAATGCCAAAAAAATTATTTAGCTTTTCTAGGGCTTTATCAGGGGTGTCAATGTCAAGGATCTGAAATCGAAGATCTTGAGCAATGGACATTCCTATCAACCCTCATGCTTGGTCTTGTCTATTTTCCCATTTAGGAACTTTATCATCATCGGAAGGTTTAGTTTCTTGAGCTGTGGCTATTCTATAAATCCCTTTACTTCTAAGTATATCTACCATGTGAGGTAGCCATTGGAAATAATTGGTGCTGTTAAGAATAACCGGGCATGCACTTTCCATTTTTTTTTAAATGAAGTTGAGAAAAGCTGAAAATAACTACTCCAATGGAAATATCTCGAAAAAATTAGGCTGTTTAAAAAAAAACGGCTCGAAAAATGGCTTCCGGATGAAGAAGTTATGCCTTTTGAAGAATCTGAGTTATAGATGCTGAATAGTTGCAGGAATGGGATGAAGTGCGGCTTTTTTTAAAAACAATTCCGCCCCTTTGAACAAAAACTTTTTACAAAAGAATCTTGAGAAGGAGACTTGAACCCAAGACCTCTATTCTCATAAACTAACCCCTCACCAAGTGAGATAGTAAAAGGATCATGTTATTTTAGAAAGGAGGAAGGGGGGATTATTATTATTATTATTGCTCTTCAGTGTGCGTGCTTTTTCCTGTACAAAAAAACACAAAAAATGAGCCAAAAAAAAAAAAAAAACGAAATGAAAATCCTTATGGCATAATGTTATATTCTCGTTTAGCCTTACCAACAACTATCACTTTTTTACTATTTCTGATTTCCCGAGATCACACAAAGACGCAGGGAAAGAGCATACGTAGCAAAAAAATCCCTTTTTCCTGTTTCTGATTTTCCGAGATCGCACAGAGCGCACAGCAAAGAACATACATAGATAAGAGCGTATAGATCCAGAAAATAAATAAAACCTTAATATAGAAAGAAAACCGAAATAAGCAGAACTATTAACAAATATAACTGTAAAATAGATGCTTTATACCTCCAGATCTAAACTGACATGACTTGGGCAGCCGGAAACCTTTTCGCATGAAACGAAAGGCATTCCTAACTGTAATAGATGTTCCAGACACAACCAAGCAATTCTCCAAGCCCAAAAATGTTCAGAAATAGTAGATCTACAAAACAGAATTCTCATGCAGTTAAACCGTCTTCCGATTTTGATCAACAACGGACGCGGCCCTCAAAATAGCTCTAATAGCATGTAGGAATTTACAGGGTAAGTTCCATAGATCAAGAACCAAAGGTCACCACTCAAAAATAGATCACAAATCAGTACACCAGTATAATCACATGGTTAAAACCCTCAAAGAGGGAAACAGTCCACGCCCTGAGCCAACACGACCACTTCAGGAAATTTATTAATATAAAAGAAAAGTTGCATATGTTTCTCTCATAAAAGGTTACAGGACAAATGACCCTCCACTCTCTTTAAATAGAGATCATGGACCAATCGGGTGTTAAGCCATGGATCAAGTGTCATTAATACCGAGGTGAGAGATAACCGTAGGATCACTACAAATCATGACCGTCGGATTATAAGTTACAAATTTACATGGTAAATAAACACACTTTACCTAACTCTACACTAGACTAAGTTATTCTTAACTATTTCCTATGTGTCGAAATATCCTAACAAGATTCTAGGGTTTCGCTGCTCCAAACAGGTCATCGTGGCATTTTCGCTATAACTTTGTTTCTACAAAGCTTCATATGCTGAACATTTTCGAGCGTGAATTTGAAATACTAAGGAATGTCATGGAAAAATTTCAGATCTTGGTTCGCAATATTTTCAGAGATATGATCTGTGAAAGTTAGGGCTTTTGCAGGCTCCTGAATTTAACCTAAACAGGTCATCGTGGAATTTTCACAATAAATTTGTTTCTACGAGGGTTCAGAAGCCAAAATTTTTACAGGGAGAAGCCAAAATCCTAAGGAACGTCGTGGAAAAATTTCAGAGCTTTTATCGGAACATTTTCGAAGATATGATTTGTGGAAGTTAGTGTTGTTTTAGGCTTCCGAATTTCATCTCAAAGAGGTGACCCTAGGAAAATCGTCATAACTCTCACTCTGAGCATCAGATTGGAATTATATAAAAAAGGCTGCAAGTACACAGACTATATTTTCCTTTGTATCAATTTCATAGTCGAAGGAGGAAACAGTGACACGTGGCACATCGTGCAAGTTTTCTCTACTGAACCAGTCCATAATTAGGTCATTGTGGGAGATTGGGCATAACTTTGTCTTGAGGAATCCAAATCAAGTGAGACTTGTGGAAATTTAAAGAAGCTTCAGAGGGCTACTACAGGGCCTAATTTCAGATATTGAAGATCTGAAATCACAGAAATAATTTAGTTTCAATGTCGAGCTCCTCAAAATCAATAAAAAGGTGTGTATTTTTTTTCGAATTACATAAGTCTTGTGTGAAAAATCAGTTTGAATTCATTCCAAGGGAATATTGTAGAATAGATATCAGTATTCAGTTATAAAATGCCTCATAAAAATAATTCAACACCCATTAAGCCTTTATAAGGCTCTACTATGACTCATGAAGACGAAGAATTGTAACATGACATCAAAATTACAGGAGCAAGTGCACCAACTTTCGCTCTCGGAAAGAGCAACAAAAAATGAAATGGAAGCTTTGAAGAGAGGTGTGGAAGCTAAGATGGATGGCATGGAAGCTGGCATGGAAGCTAAGATGGATGACATGAAAGACAACATGGAAAACATGAAGAATGATCTAAAAGCAGACATGGAAGGTTTGACAAATTTGATACAAGAAATGTTTCCTAATGTTGAAAAGATAGTAGAAGAACCTCATGATGAGAACAAAATAAATGTTAATCGTGATTTCATAAACTCTAATGTTGGCGGGAAGAACCACCATATTCCAAAAATGGATATGAGGAAGTTTGATGGAAAGGATCCTGTAACATGGATACTACAGATGGAGCAATATTTTGATCTCCATAACGTGCAAAACACAGAAAAGGTACACATTGCAACTTTACATTTAGAACAAAATACATTTGTATGGTATCGATGGCTTTGCTCCCGTAAAAAAATTGTCACTTGGTCAATTTTTACGAAGGAAATGATAGCACATTATGAGGATACAAAGAGCAACACCTTCTTTAGCCAATTGATAAATCTCAAACAAAAGGGTTTAGTGGGTGAGCACATTGAGGACTTCCAAAAATTGAATATAAGGGTAACTGATATTCCAGAGGAACACAGGATTGATCTCTTCATAGGTACTTTAAAGGATAACATCCAACATGAAGTTCGTGTTTTGGAACCTGATTTATTGGAGAAGGCATTCAGGTTGGCAAGAAAAATTGAATGTAAAATTATGGTGACAAGGAAGCCTACCACTCACTTCTATAAAGATGGAAGTGTTGCTACTCCTAGATTTCCACAACCCACAAGGTTGACACCACAAAAATTGGAAGAAAAAAGAGCAAAAGGGCTTTGCTACAGTTGTGATAGCAAATACACTAAAGGTCATAAGTGTGCTGAGAAGAAATTATTTTACATAGATTGTGAAGAGGAAGAAGAAAATGAACACGAAGAGGATATACACCAGGAACCAGCCCTAGAAGAGGAAGAAATGAATCTGACCATATCGTGTAATGCACTGGCAGGAATTACCACTCCTCAAACTCTCAAGATAGAAGGACATATCAAGAAGAAAAAGGTAATAGTGTTGATTGATTCGGGTAGTACCCATAATTTTGTTCATTGTAAGGTAGCCAAGGAATTGAATTGTTTCCTATACCCAGCACCAGAATGTCAAGTGATGGTTGCAAATGGAGGAACTATAAATTTCTCTGAAAAATGCCATAATATCAAGCTAACCATGGGGGAATATGTATTGAATAGTCCAATGCTTTCCATTCCTATGGGAGGTGCTGATGTTGTACTAGGAGTACAATGGTTACGATCTTTGGGGATGGTAGCTTTTAATTTTCAAGAACTTTTCTTGAAATTTTTTTCAGAAGGAAAGGAAGTCGAATTACGGGGTATTGAAGGGAAGCCAGGAAGGATAATAAGCTCTAATGTCATGACAAAGCTTCTAAAGAAAGAACAACGAGGCGTAATTGCACAATTATGCTCACTAGAAGTTTCAACATCAAAATCATCTATTTCTGCAGATCTCCAACAAGTCTTGGACAATCATTCCAAGGTGTTTGAAACTCCCAAAGGACTCCCACCTATTCGAGATCATGATCATGCTATTCATTTGATTCCAGGAAGTGTTCCTCCAAACATCAGGCCTTATAGATATCCTTACTTCCAAAAGAGCGAAATTGAACGTATGATTGCATAAATGTTAGAGGCGGGTATAATTCAACCTGGTCAAAGTTCTTTCTCTGCTCCCGTAGTATTGGTACACAAGAAGGATGTATCATGGTGAATGTGTCCGGATTATAGGGAGCTCAATAAGCTCACCATTAAAGATAAATTTCCCATTCCTGTGATTGATGAATTATTGGATGAATTACATGGAGCAATTTATTTTACCAAGTTGGATCTTCGTTCAGGATATCATCAAATTAGAATGAAGACTGAAGATATTCCTAAAACAGCATTTCGAACTCATGAGGGTCATTATGAATTTTTGGTCATGCCTTTTGGCCTTACCAATGCACCTTCTACATTTCAAGGGTTGATGAATTCCATTTTCAAACCCTTCCTTAGAAAATTTGTGCAAGTATTTTTTGATGATATACTAATCTACAGCAGGTCTTGGAAGGATCATGTTGAACATGTTGACAGGGTGCTCAAACTATTGCAGGAGAAACAATTATGTGCAAAAACATCCAAATGTTTCTTTGGAGTACAAGAGGTGGAATATCTGGGTCATATTGTATCTCACGAGGGTGTTAAAGTAGACCCTAACAAAATTAAAGCCATTAAGGAATGGAAAGTCCCCACAACCATAAAGAAATTGCGAGGATTTCTTGGGTTAACAGGGTATTATCGCAAGTTTGTTAAGAATTATGGGAGAATAGCAGCACCTCTAACAACATTATTGAGGAAAGATGCATTTTCATGGACTCCTGAAGCAACTAAGGCCTTTGAACATCTTAAAGAGGCAATGTGCCTAGCACCGGTCTTAGCTACGCCAGACTTCACAAAAACCTTTATTGTGGAATGTGATGCCTCATGAAATGGAAATGGTGTTGTTTTAATGCAAGAAGGAAGACCCATTGCTTTTGAAAGTCATCCAATCAAAGGAAAGTATTTACAGAAACCTATTTATGAGAAGGAAATGTTAGCAATACTGCATGCACTAAAGAAATGGTGAACTTACCTAATGGGAAGACACTTGAAGGTAAAAACTGATCATGATAGTCTTAAACACTTTTTGGAACAAAGACTATCGTCAGAAGAGCAGCAAAAATGGGTCACAAAGATGTTGGGTTATGACTTTTAAATAATCTACAAAAAAGGAAAGCTTAATGTTGTTGCAGATGCACTCTCAAGAAAGAATGAAGAGGTGGAAGCATTGCTTTGTGCCATTTCTATTATCCAACCAGATTGGATAACCGAAGCAAGAGATGAATGGAAGAAGGGAAAAGATGTATGGACACTCATTCAAAATTTGCAGCAATATCCTAGTACATCTGATACATTTAGTTGGAAAAATGATTCCTTATGGTAAAAATATCGCTTATATCTTTGTAAGAATTCCCAACTAAAACAAAAGATTCTTCTGGAATTGCACACTTCTCCTTTAGGAGGACACTCAGGATTTTTAAAAACTTACCACAGGGTGAAGAAAGATTTTTTTTTGGGATGGCCTTAAATCTGATATTCAAAAGTTTGTGGCGGAATGTTTGGTTTTCCAGCAGAATAAAGTTGAGACAATTAAGACCCCGGGACTTCTACAACCTTTATCCATTCCAAGTCAATGTTGGGAGGAGATTTCAATGGATTTTATCACAGGTTTACCTAAGTCCGAAGGAAAGAGTGTCATTATGGTGGTAGTTGATAGACTTACCAAGTATGCACACTTTTGTGCATTATCTCATCCATTTAAAGAAAGTACAGTTGCTACTACATTTATGGACACAATTCAAAAGCTACATGGAAACCCAAAGGTTATTGTGAGCGACAGAGATCCCATTTTTAATGGAAATTTTTGGACGGAGTTATTTTCTTGTTTGGGTACTCAATTAGCTCATAGCTCATCTTATCATCCTCAATCTGATGGTCAAACTGAGATAGTAAATAGATGTTTGGAAGGATATCTTCGTTGTTTTGTATCTGATAAACAAACACAATGGGTCAAGTGGTTACCTCTCGCTGAATGGTGGTATAACACTTCCTTCCATACTGCAGCAAAAATGACCCGATTTATGGCACTTTATGGATATCATCCACCATCGATCACATCATCTTTAAGGGAAAATTCGAAGGTTCAAGCAGTGGAAGATCACATCGAGCATCAGCAAGAAGTTCTCCAACTCTTAAAGGATAACCTGAATTTGGCACAAAATCGAATGAAACAACAGGCAGATCAACATCGCATCGAGAGAAGTTTTGATGTAGGAGACTGGGTATTTTTACGGCTACAACCATACAAACAAATGTCCCTCAAGCAAGCTAAGAAGGATAATAAATTATCGCAAAAGTACTATGGTCCTTACAAGGTGTTGCAAAATATTGGTACTATGGCATACAAATTGGAGCTTCCTGCTTCTTCGCGAGTACATCCAATTTTCCATGTTTCATGCTTAAAGAAGGTTATTGGTGAAAATCTTCTAGTTCAAACAATATTACCAGAACTTGATGAGGAAGGAAAAATCATATTGGAACCTGAAGCGGTCACGGAAACAAGAACTCGACAACTACGGAATCGATCAATTTCAGAGTATCTCATCAAGTGGAAGAACTTACCCAATGAAGATTCTACATGGGAGGATGAGAATTTTATACAGAAGCACCCAGAGCTACTCAAGCGTTGAGGACAACACTTTTTTGAAGGAGAGGACATGTTGGGTCCCTATATTACTAGTTTAGTCCCTTATTGTTATTAGCGTAGCCCCCTTATTGTTATTGTTGTACCCCTGTAACCCCAATATTGTTATTATTATGCCCTTACATTATTATTGTTAGGTCGGCTAGGATTTTATTACAGCCCCATGGACACCTATATATAGAAGGATTTTTTTGTCATTTGAATCATCCAAGAATTATTCATGTATGTAATGTATTGGAGGTTTCCCCCTCGAAGTGGTTTATTTCTAAGGCGTTGATCTCTCTTTTCTTCTATTTTTGGAGTTGGTTTCATAACATTTTGTGCAACAAAAATCGTGGTATGTTAAACCTATCACTGTACACGACACTTGGTGTTGCTATTATCATGTGGAATTTCAGTTATATTATGACACATTCCCTAATTTTGGTAAAACATTTTGGAAAAATTCACCTCCTCCTTCCACTATCCATGATTTCATATCTCAAATTCTATGTGCAAGAGAAATCCATGAATTATTTTACCAAAAGAAATGTGTTGGTGGTAAGAAATGCATTCATTATGGAAATTTGACTTTATTTCACAACAGATATCTTATTGATATAAATGATCAATCATTGTCCAACATAAAAGTGGAATGGAAGATATATGAATATATTCATACATGGATTGCTTCAAGTAGTACTACAAGTGCTAAAAGGATTGGTTTACGAAAAGAAGAATTTTTTGAGATAGAATTTTTGAGAAAGTTTGAGGCATAAATTTATAAATACACCAAGCATTCCGATAGAGATCAATGGTAGGACTTGCAATTAAAAAAATATCATGAATTTTTTTCCACAAGGGACCATTTTGTCAATAGTTTATTTTGCAGAGAATTACAGATTTGTACCACAAAAATAAATACTATCATTTTGACCAAGTCTCCATGCTTTTCCATATTCTATATAGACATGCTGAAACAAATTTTGATCACATAGAAAGCACCAGTGAAAATCGACATGTTATTAAAGAATATCACTTTTATATCAGTGGCGATCACACACATGATACATATTTTGTAAAACATTATTTTGATAAGATTTATGACTCACTAAAAAGGAGTGGAATAAAATTCAATGAACATTGGATATGGTCAGATGGATGCGCAGGTCAATTCAAATCTTCGCAGTCATTCTTCTTGGTTGTGTTATCCTCATTTGAAAACCCGCATTAAACATTATTGGAATTTCTTTGAGACCGGTCATGGAAAAGGAGAACATGATGGTGCAAGGGCATGTATAAACAAGCACTTCGAAGATATCAAATGGACCACTCTACACACTGACTTGTTTAGGCTAAACAAGTTGTTTAATGGTTCATCACTACACTAAGCCATGAGACTAACCAGTCAAGGGAAGTACAAAGGTACATGTACATATATATACAAATTATCTTGCATATATATAGATGTAGAACTTTAATATACATGATCTAATTTTTATTAATTTTCTAATTTTAAACATTATTTATGACAATAATTATCTTCTATTGTATTTTGAATAACATATTTATATTCATGTTTGAATTTTCCATATAGGTTTTTCATATTGGGGTCCAAGATGTAGATAGATCGTTTGGAAATGGTGTTGAAAGAATAAAAGGGACTCGAAAATTGCATTCAATTAAAACAAAGGAGTACCAAAATGTGTCTTCATTTGATAAAAGAAAATATTATTGTTTTTGTCATGTTTGCATAGACGACACAAAATCCAATCGTGTTTGTGAAAACAAATATATGTAAAATATTGGCAACTTACATAACTAAATACAAGGGGGGAATTTCTGTTGCAAACTTTGAAGAAATTCAATTAGAGGAGACTGTAATATCATCTGAAGGTGATCAAGTTTCTAATCTTGTTAGGGAAGGTAACATTTCAATTTCTTTCAAATGATAGAGATCTAGAAATAGATAATAAAATCAAATACACATGTTAATTTTAAAGTTAATTTTTCATCTTAGTTATGATATAAATTTATGTAAGTTTGTTTTATTGTGCAGGAGATATTTTTATTGTAGTTGCACCTACTAAGAACGTAGAAAATGTTAAGTATTATTTGATGCGTCGCACTGAATGAAAGATAAAGATTATTGGAAAACTATGATGATAACAGGTTTATATATGACAGAGGGTCTACTATACTGAAAGGTTAGTTTTTCCCACAAACTCATAAAAGTCGGGATTTTATTTACTTTCAAGACTATGAACCTGATGTCATAAGTTGTAAATATAGTCACTTGGTGTGTGCAGCATGCATAAAGTTGATAGAAGTTCAATCAAATAAAACATTTAAAAATAAGAAATGGAAAATGTCAAAATCTGATCATGAACGAATCATTGAAAATGGCATTCCATTAGAATTTTTTTGATTGAACTGCCCAACAATTTCTTCTCCTTGGATTCATATTTTAGAACTTACAAAACTCAAGTATAAATTGTTAGCCTTTTTTTTAGTGCATTCTTAAGTTTACATTATTATAATATGTATATTGTATATTATATACAAGTGTTTGCACATGTACATTGTTTTGACACATGCACACAACAAGTAATTTATACATATGTAGATTCTCTGGTCTTAAACGATTTCATACATTCTCTCGTATGAGCTAGTTAATGTTATGTCATTATTGCAAAATGTATGTATCTAGCATATTTGATATAATGCAAATTTTAAGTTATGATTTTCTTTAGACATCTAGAAAGAAAATTATAATATTCATTCTTGAATGAAAAATGTGTGGTACGTGTTTTGTAATTTCCAGTTTACTATCAACTAACATCCATGGTAGCCTTTCTATGTACATTAATGAAAAATGTTGTGTACTGGATATTTTTTAAGCAATTTTAAAAGTTTATAAAATTTTATGATTGTTTGACACATCTATGTACACCTAGAATTTTTTTATTGTTTTTAGATATACATCTATATGTATTGTATATTAAAACATTATAAGAATGGTTTCAAATGAAAAATGTATGAATTAAATGAAAAATTCTTTCATTGCTACATATTCATGAACTTAAATATATATGTATTTAACCTGTAATATGATAACCATACATGGTTGTTTTAAATGACATATGATCATGTGAAAAATGTACCTAAATATCACTTTTAGTAGATGTATGTCCTAATTATATAACATTCATACAAGTTCAAATGCATTTAACATGTACCACGTGTTTCGTAATTTTCAATTTCAATATAGATTCATTTTAAATAACAAATGACAAAACAACTTGAACTTTAAAAACAAAACATGTAATATAAGATTGAATCTAATTTAACATTATAACAAAAAGTCATAATGTATTAAAAATGTAATGTAACTAAATGAATTTATGTACTTCAATCATTGTTACATATTAATGAACTTAAATATGTATTTAACCATCTATAAAATTGTTTTAAATGACACATGATCATGTGCAAAGTGTATGCCTAAATATCACTTTTAATAGATGTATGTCCTGATTATATAACATTCATACATGTTAAAATTCATTTAACATGTACCACATGTGTTTTGTAATTGCAATTTCAATCTAGATTTATTTTAAATAACAAAATACAAAACAACTTGAGCTTTAAAAACAAAACATTTAATCTAAGATTGAATCTAAGTTAACATTATAAAAACAAGTCATCGTATATTCTAAATGTAATGTAACTAAATGCATTCATGTACTTCAATCATTGTTACATATGTTCATAAAATTAAATATGTAAAACCTTCATATGAAATGGGTGGCTAACTTGTTATGCTATGCAAGCACCTCCCACTCAGTTAAACAAATTAAGATCTTTCTTATACTTGATAGTGCGAAATTGAATACTTGAATCAGGTGTATGTGTTTTAAACCGTTTTAATGATTTATGTGTGAAGAATTAAATATTTGTTTTTTATGATAAAAAACATGTAAAGAAATTATAAATTGCAGCAAACTAATCATCAACACATAAAAACAAATTTAATAAAGGAGTTCACTTGAATGTCTTGGGCTACGTCTCCTTGAGCCTTTGTCAACTCACTTGGCTCTTTTGAATTAAGATGGAAAATTTATTTTACAAGTCTCCTACTAAAATCCAATGGTTATTTGAACTGTACCAATGGGTTTATAATACCATCATACCCCTAGAATGATTGCTTAATCTCTAGAAATGGACCTAGGCTCCCTTTGACTTGACCTATTATGTCACTGCCCTTAAGCTTCCCTGAGCTTATATGTGGCACAAACTCCCTTAGAAGTCATTTTCTGTCCCTGAAACCTTTTCTAATCTCTCCAGTATATATCATACATCCAAAATAGACTATTCATTTCTTCCAAATGAGCTCTGGCTCCCCAATCTAGGCCTCCAACCCTTGGTGGCCCTAGGTTATATGAAACTTCTGTATGGATTATTTGGCTCTAAAAATATCAAAATGGCTATGAGAATCCCTCCAATGGATTTATAATGTCAAATATAGTCATAAATGACTATTCACTTGCTGAAATTGGCCTCTGGATGCTCTTGTTACGCCTCCAACACCTGGTGGCACCCTGTGGCTCTAGGCTCCTGAAAATTTATTTGTAGCATCTCGGCCTTCATAATTCTCCAAATTATTCTGCAAATCCTTCCATTGGATTCAAAAGGTTCAAGATAGTCAGAATATACTATTTTTTTGTTGAGGATGGTCTTCGCCTGCCCTCGCTAGGCCACATTCTCCTACTAGCTCCTGGTGGCCCTAATGGCGCTTGGAACTTCTGTGAATCAAAATCACGCTTTGTAGTTCTCTGATGGCTCTAAAAACCTCACCAATGGCTCTGTAATGTCAAAAAAAGTCGAAATTTATTATTCGTACTCTCGGAATGGTCGAAAAATGAGTCTCCTACTCATTTTCCTAGTTACACCTAGGAAAACTCCACTAATTGTGGAGGAATCCACTTAACTGGAGTAAAACTAGGAGATTCCGCTCAAAACGTGTGTTTTTCCAAAATCACCACTGAAATAACCATTGCATTAAAGGTTTATGGTTTGTTATTGGGGCTGGTCACATGCCAACCCCCAAAAACCGCAGTTACAATTAATTGTGGAGTGGAACCTATGGTAATAACCATGGTAAGGTTTTTTTGAAACTTCGGTAAGCGGGCGGGTTAACATAACTATCAGAGGAAACCTTTACATATGCCATGTGATAAGTGTGTAGACAGCTAGCTTGCAATTTCAATATCTCCGCACGGTTGGTTGTAGTTAATGTTTGTTGTGACGGTTTGTTGTTACCATGTGAACGCTCCATGGGACCACTGGCGAGTTGGGACAGTCGGCAGTATTGAACCCCCAAATCCGCTTTCAAAAAATAATAAATATAAACTGTCAGCTATAGTTGTTAATTCATAACATAGCTTGGACGGTAAAGCCTGTACATGCCCAGTGGCAGGTCGCGGGGTTGACTCCTGCAGACCCAACCCCAAAATTTTCACTACCCTTTCAAGGCCACATGGCAGCATCAGGGCTGGCCACATAGCACCTTCTCATTAGCCATTCAAATCTGTGCCCAATAAAACCATGCCACCTTTCCTCCTGCAATTGGATGGAAAGGAATATTTTGGAGAATATTCTGAGGAATATTCTGACAAATATTCTAGTAATATTCCTTGGAATATTATTTTTTACTGACTATACCTTTGCCCAGTCAAATCTGGTAAAATGTCAAAATTTGCAGTTTACTGGACTTTTCAAATCGAGATAACTTCTTCAAACGGTGTCAGTTTTTTGAACCATTTGCGACACCGGAATCAAGAAGAAGAGATGTATCTGGTCACTCAGGTTTGACACACTATTGAACACTTTGAAATTTGAGCTATTAGGTCTTGATCCAAATCTGATGACTCCTCTCCATTGGGAATCTTTTGGACCCCAAAATACTTGATTACATGTTCAGTAGATGAGAGTACAACTCCCTCACCTTTCCAACCTCCATTCACTTTTCCTTGCTTAGCTTAGTTCCTTTGAGCCCCAACTTGAAGGTAGTGAACACTTCCCCTCTTTGATACTCTTGTCCTCCTGTCAAGAATTGTATCTTATTTGAGCTCATCTAGAACTTTCTGGCGATAAATCTTCAATAGAAGGTAGTTGAACATCATTTCCTTGATCATCGATCAAAGGTGGCTCATAAAAACATAAGTTTTCAACAGAAATACATGCATACATGACTAAAATTTGCATATTTACGATGTTTGTCTTACTGGGTCAAGAAGTCAAACCACTTCTTACCAAGCCACTTCCATGGAGATTTTTCTTGTTGAATATCTTATTCTAGTGAATCATCTAGACTCACATCGATGATTGAATCTTTGGTTCCAATTTCGCCAGTATTTTTATCCTCTTGCTTCACATACTTGGGATGATTGGTTGGATGTAGTGTCCAAAATTGGGCAATGAAATGTCCCTTCTTCTGGAAATATGTGCAAGTCTTTTACATCTTTTGTTCAAGTTGCCTTCACTTTTATTGTTTCCTGAATGCCTTCATCCTCTTCCAACATTTTGAAACTTCATGGTTACACAAACCACAATAGGAACAACAAATTTTTCTTCCATTAATGCATGCATATTTTCCATGCTTAATATAATCACAAACAACTTGACTATGGGAAGAATTATACCTCAAATGTTGCTTTGCATGTCGATATTTTTTACCTTCTTGAGGAGATGAACTTGAAGAGATTCCAGCTCTCTTTTGAAGACCAACATTAGTGTTCATGTCATGATAGCTGTCAGAACTCTCTTGCTCGCCATAAGCTGCATTTCTACAAACATCTTGCTGAAACATGGGTTTCAAACAAAAGCATTCATCTTGAATACAATCTTGACATGTTTGTGGGTTTGAATTTCCAACAAAAGTTCTTCTTGAAACTGTCTCAAGTGCCTTCATGGCTGTAGATTTTTCGCCATAATATTGAACATAGCCTAGACCAAACTTATTAGACCTTTCCTCAATCATAATAGGCTCAATCGTGCCTTGGGCATTTTTGCCTAGAACCTTTCCTTCATAGCCCATTTTTAACATCAATTTGGACCCTATACCTCTAGTGTGTTTTTAAAATGAACCTACACATCTATCTGAAGAGGAATTTGAAGACAAATTTGAGTGATTTACCTTTGCTTCAAGCATGTGTTTGGTTAAGGCCTCTTGGGAAATATGGAGCTACATCTCCATGTCATGAATTCTTTGAAGAAGTCCTTCTTTCTCTTTCTTCATAGCAACCAATTTCTCATGGAGTCTGGTGCTTTCCCTTCCATCTTCATACAGACTTTGTAACATATCCTTCAGGATGTAGAAGTCCTGCTTCATCTGTTCATCGAAGAGTCTTGCAAAGGAGGAGGATTTTGAAACCTCACTTGATGAAGTTGTCATAATTATGTAAATGAATTAAATAAATTCAACAACAATTCTCAAAGCTTCAAAAAAAATTGAAAAATCTTCTTAACCATATGTTCATAGATTCAAGATCCTCTCTGCAGCTTGTATCTCTTCTTCAAGTAGCCTCTTTTGCAAAAAATCCCTCTTGTGCTTCAAGGGCTGACTTGAGGTCCTTTGGGTAAGGAAGATGCTTTTAGCCTTATTCATTCTTGTCCTCTTTTATACTTCTCTAACAGTAGCTCCCCTTCACCTATAGAGAACTCAAACTTATAAGCATCAGTCAGTTTGAAAACAATTAAATTATTTTCATTGTTAAACACCTTTCAAGTCAAACAAGCAAGCAAGCAACCTAGTGCTCTGTCAAGAAAGAAACCTATTGCCCTGATACCACCTAATCGTGGTTGGGTGGCTTACTTGTTATGCTATGCAAGCACCTCCCACTCAGTTAAACAAATTAAGATCTTGCTTATACTTGATAATGTGGAATTTAGTACTTAAATCAAGTGTATGTGTTTTAAATTGTTTTAAGGCTTTATGTGTGAAGAATTAAATATATTTTTTTGTTGATAAAAAGCATGTACAACAAGAAAAAATTGAAGCAAACTAATCATCAACACATAGCAGCAAATTTAATAAATGATTTCACCCGAATTTCTTGGGCTACATCTCCTTGAGCCTTTGCCAATTTCCTTGGCTCTTTGGGATTAAGATGGAAAATTTCTTTTACAAGTCTCTACTCAACTCCAATGGTTAATTGAACTGTACCAATCGGTTTAGAATACCATCATACCCCTGGAATGACTGCTTACTCTCTAGAAATGGACCTAGGCTCCCTTTGACTTGACCTCTTATGTCAGTGCCCTTAAGCTTCCCTGAGCTTCTCTATGGCACAAACTCCCTTATAAGTCATTTTCTGTCCCTGAAACATTTTCTACTATCTTCAGCATATATTATACATCCAAAATAGACTGTTCATTTGCTCCAAATGAGCTTTGGCTCTCCAATCTAGACCTCCAACCCCTAGTGGCCCTAGGCTACCTGAAACTTCTCTGTGGCTTCTTTGGCTCTAGAAGTCTCAAAATGACTTTGATAATCCCTCCAATGGATTCATAATTTCAAAGATAGTCAGAAATGACTATTCACTTGCTGAAATTGGCCTATGTTTGCTCTTGTTATGCCTCCAACACCTGGTGGCACCTTGTGGCTCCTGGCTCCTGAAAATTTCTTTGTAGCATCTCGGCCTTCATAAGTCTCCAACTACTTCTGCAAATCCTTCCATTGGATTCCTAAGGTTCAATATAGTCAGAGTAGACTATTGGTTTTCTGAGAATTGTCTTTGGCTGCCCTCGTTAGGCCTCATTCTCCTGTTGGCTCCTGGTGGCCCTAATGGCCCTTGGAACTTCTATGAAGCAAAATCATGCCTATAAATTCTTTGATGGCTTTAAAAACCTCACCAATGGCTCTGTAATGTCCAAGAAAGTCGAAATTGACTATTCACACTCTCAGAATGGTCGAAATGTGTCTCCTACTCAATTTCCTAGTTACACCTAGGAAAACTCCACTAATTATGGAGGACTCCACTTAATTGGAGTCAAATTCGAAGATTCCACTCAAAAGGCAGGTTTTGCCAAAATCACCGCCGAAATAACCGTTACATTAAGTGTTTATGGTTGGTGGTTGGTGGTGGCCAGATGCCAACCCCCAAAACTCGCGGTTACAATTAACTGTGGAGAGGAATCTGCGGTAACCGTGGTAAGGTTGTGTTGAAGCTCCGGTAAGTGGACGTGTTAACATAAATGTCAGAGGAAACCGTTACATATGCCATGTGAGAAGTGTGAAGACAACTAGCTGGCGGTTGCAATATATCCGTGCGGTTGGTTACAATTAATTTTTGTTGTGACGGTTTGTTTTTCCCATGTGAACACTCCACGGGACCGCTAACGGGTTGGGGTTGTCGGTTGTCCCCAATCCCCAAATCCACTTTCAAAAAACAATAAATATAAACTGTGAGCTATAGTTGTTAAGTCATAAAATAGCTCAAACGGTAAAGCCTATACATGCTCGGCGAGAGGTCATGGGGTCGACTCTTGCAGACCCAACCCCAAAATTTTACACTGCCCTTTCAGGGCCATGTGGCACCTTCTCATTGGCCATTCAAATCTGTGACCAATAAAACCCTACCACTTGTCCTCCTACAATTGGCCTGGAATATTTCGAGGAATATTCTAGGAATATTTCTTGGAATATTCTTTCTTTCTGACTATAACTTTGTTCATTCAACTCTGGTCAAATGTCAAAATTTGCAATTTACTGGACATTTCAAATCGTGATAAATTCTTCATACGGTTTCGGTTTTTTGAACCGTTCACGATGCCGGAATCAGGAAGATGAGATACATCTGGTAGATTAGGTTTGGAACACTTTTAAACACTTTAAAGTTGAGCTATCACTTCGGTCCTGATCCAAATCTAATCAACCCTAGATACAGTTTTTTTAAATGACACATGATCATGCAAAAAGTACCTAAATATCACCTTTAATCGACATTTACACCTAATTATATAACATTCACACATGTTCAAATGCATAACATGTACCAAATGTGTTTTGTAATTTGTAATTTTAATCTAGATTCGTTTTCAATAATGAATGGAAAAACAACTTGAGCTTTAAAAACAAAACATTTAATCTAAAATTGAGTCTAAGTTAACATTATAACATGTCATCATGTATGAAAAATGTAACAAATAAATGAAAATGTACCTCAATCATTGTTACATAAATTCAAGAACTTAAATATGTAAAACGATAGATATGATTTTTTTAAATGACACATGATCATGCAAAATGTACCTAAATATCACCTTTAATGGACATTTACACTTGGTTATATAACATTCACACATGTTCAAATGCATAACATGTACCACATGTGTTTTGTAATAAATTACAATTTTCAATCTAGATTCGTTTTAAATAACAAATGAAAAAACAACATGAGCTTTAAAAACAAAACATTTTATCTAAGATTGAATCTAAGTTAACATTATAAAAACATGTCATCTTGTATGCAAAATCTAACAACTAAATGCAAATTTACTTCAATCATTGTTACATTTATTCATGAATTTAAATATGTAAAACCATAGATATGATTGTTTTAAATGACACATGATGATGCAAAATGTACATAAATATCACATAAATAATATACATTTACACCTAATTATATAACATTCACACAAAATTTCAAATTCATAACACATGTACCACATGTGTTTTGTAATTTGCAATTTCAATCTAGATTCGTTTTAAATAACAAGTGACAAAACAACAAGTTTTAAAAACAAAACATAATCTAAGATCATATAAGTTAACATTATATAACAACATTTGATCACACGCCAAATGTAACAACTATCCCAAATTTAAAATCATTCAATAAAAGTAAATGTAGTTAAACTATATCCAAAATGTAAAATATGTCCAAAATCTATATCGTGAACAATAAAAGTAAATATAACAATGTATCAAGGATTACAAGTTTCAAGTTATATCTAAAAGTAAATATGACAATGCATGTTTAAGTTATAAAAAGACTATATCATCTAAAATGTTGAATTTTCATCAATCAAATAGAGAATTTAGCTGCAATGTATTTTCTAACAGCCTCCTTTTGATATCCTTTGAAGAATGGGGAACCTACACGACGTGTAAACATTCAAATTTAATGTTTTAAAATTGATTGGGAATGTAGAACTTCATAAAAAAAAATTGAAAATAAAAAATCATGGAATACCTCATGTAGTTCCCCCTCCATTATCCAATGTTGACCCTAATTACATATGTGTGTGTGTGTGTGTGTGTGTGCGTGTGTATTAAAAGTAAAATTTAATGTTTTAAAATTGAATGAGGATGTATAACTTCAATAAAACAAACTAAATGAAAAAAAAAAATCATGCAATACCTCATGTAGTTCCCCCTTCATTGTCTCGTGTTGGCCTTGCATCAATGCATCCTCCACAATATATATATATATATATATATATATATATATATATATATATATATATTCTTTCAAATGAAAATGCATAAAATAATGCGATAATATTAAAAAATAGTTAAACAACTTCTTGTTCAAATTGTTTAGATGCTCCAATTTCCATCATACACTCCATCGCTAAATTCCTTGGAGAACAGGAATCATCTCCACAAACCTAAAATTCAAAAACTTTAAAACTGTAAAATCTCAAGATCTAGATCTCATTTTTTAATGAAACTTTCACTCCAATTTATAACTTGAAACATAAGTGAAAAATTGAATACTTGTAACGATGGATTTGGCACATCTCCTAACATGGAAGAAGAGTGTGACTCCATTGCGAAAACATTGGATTGAATCAGAATATGTCAAAATTTAATTATATACATGTGTGTACACAATTATTTCTTTTAAAAATATGTCATCATAATACAAATCTATAATAATAGAATAATAATTGTACATCAACATCATGAACTCTTAAAAAACACTAAAATTTTCCAACATATCATCTTGATTGCGAGAACCTAAACCTTCGACTATGATATTATCAAAAATTTTATTCATCAAGCGTGGTAACTACAAATGGTGAACATATGATACATTTTTGTTAGATTAACATATACAAATAAACATGTATGTATAAATTACAAATTACATTAAAATATTCACCCTAACCATAAACACATACCGATTCCATGCCCTCTTCTTCATGAAGAATTAAGTCCTACCAACCATTACAACAATGCTTTGCATATGTTCCAAGCTCTTCAATACTAATGTTGTCTATCTCATCATATGTACTATACACAAAATTAGCACAAGCATTTTCTCATGATCTTTGTTGATTCAGACCAATATAAATTCCACCAAGTCCATTTTGAACATTGTCTATGATGGATTCCTTGCTTCTCGACTAATTTGAGAAGTGGCATCCATCTCTAACCACAAATTTTTCACACGAAGCGGTCGGCTTACCAACAGTGGCTCGAGGTGAGGCAACTTAGCATCACTCTTAGCACCCCTACAGTCACATAATCGACCTTTCCCAAGACCAAAAAATTCAAACGGAAGGTCATTATAATTGGGTTTCATTCCTAAAAATAATTCTGCATAAAATAATTTTGCAAAATAAACAGGGACATCATCATTCCATGGTAGTCTTCCATAGGCTGCAAGGTGTCTATCATAAAAATTGTAAGCTATATTATGGTGTTTCAAATATTTCACCTTTCTTATCTTCCTTTTCGGCCCTTCTTTGAAATTAAACATATATTTTTCCATTTCTTTTGTAACTTTGTTTTTAACAACGTCCCATGTATCGAGGCCCATTACTGTTTCCTTTATTTTCCTCATAAATTTTACAAAAGTATCAGTGGTTAGCCTAAGCTTTTTGTAAACATCTACAACATCTACAAGTGTGCTTAAAGAGTGCATAACTATTTCTAAGCTTTCTCAACTCTCAACAAGGAGTTTCAAAGACAAAATATATTTCTTCAATTTTGAATAAATATGTTCATACCTTTGTAATGTGCGTTGTTTTATTTTTTCTTCCCAAGATAAATTGGGAATTTCAGAAGGATAAGTCGTGGTTGGTGTACAACCTTCTTCTTGAATAATGCAGTCTGGCCTACATATTTTTCGAGCAACATTTTAACCTTTCCCATCAATATATAAATTATGTATTAATAAAACAACATGTGAACAAATTTGTAGAAATTTGATTTTTAACCATAAAAAAATTATATAAATTTTTTTAAAAATTAATAATTAAATGAAAATAATATTCAAATTGATGCCCACCTCGAGATGTTTGAGCAACATCATGCCCACCCTGAGATGATTGAGAACCAACATGACCACCCACTGATTGGCCACCACCCATTGGTTGAGAATCAACATGACCACCCATTGATTAGATATCGAGGGAATGTGTACCACCACCCTCATGTAATTGGCCACCACCTATTGATTGGCCACCGAGGGAATGTGTACCACCACCACCCTCACGCGACGAGAGGGAAGCTTCATAAACAAATATGAATTTCTAATCAATGCAAAAATACATACATACATATAAATACATAAATATGATTGAGTAGATTGTGTGAACCATACCACGACTGCATAAACCATGGTCAGGTTCCATTGATTGAGTAGATACTATTTTTCTCTGAACTCCTAAAAAATGAAATTTATTAAAAATTAATTTAACTCAAAAATTTGATAAAAAAAATTAATTCCATATGTATACATGTATGTACATGGGGATAAAATTATTTATTCAATAAAAAAATCAATTCCACATGTATACATGTATGTATGGGGATAAGATTATATATTCAAATGTCATTTAAAAACATGCACATTTAATATAAATACCATATCCCCCGATAGATGATCCCGCTCTCTTATAGAGGCATGGGATTCCATTGATGTTCTCCTCGAAGAATCATGTGCCAAATGGTGATGCTCCATGATATATAAATATGTATATCTACAATGGATATCTATAGTTACATAGATACCCATAATGTTTAAAGCCTCGAAGAATCATGTGGAAAATGATCATCCATGATATATATGGATCTATATACAAATACATAGATACATGATTTTTAAAAATTTACCTCATGCATTTACAATTATTTTTAAAATTAATATTAAAAAAAAGAATCGAAAGAATTCAAAAAATTGATGCAATTTACACAAATGTTGAGCACAAACACAAACTATTTAAAACACAACTTTTAAATGACAAATTGATTTGTAAAAATCACTTTAAACAAAAATTTGTTGAAGTCCTACACATTTTGAAAATTAAATAAAAAATTTTCTAAAAAATGAATTTCACCAAGTTGTGTTATGCTTACATAGTGGGTGCACATTTTGAAAATTAAATACTGAAAATTTTATAAAACATGAAGTTCACCAAGTTGTGCTTACATGGTGGGAGCACACTTGGTATATAATTGAAAAAAACACATGTTCATTAAAAATGACACATTTATAAGTAAAAAACACACACATATCAAAGCTTTGTTACAATTTCCGTCAATAAATTTTGAAGGAGAGTGTCTCAACACTAATTCATCTTTGAGAGAGGAATTATCAATAAATTTTGAAGGATAACATCTCAACACTAATTCATCTTTGAGAGATGAATTATCAATAAATTTTGAAGGAGAGTGTATCGACACTAATTCATATTTGAGAGACGAATCTTGAATTGGAATTTCCCCATACAATACTAATTCATATTTGACAGATCAATCTTGAATTGGCATTGCACCATACAATAGATCACCAGACATCTTATTAACATTTGCACAATGTCTTATACAAAATGATTGAAATTGTCTAACAATATTGTTTGTTTATCCATGCAATTGTTTTAGCCTCTCCTTCTTAACTTGGTACACACCTTTCATCTAGTTGCACATAAGTTCATAATTGGTGAAAGCTACAATTCTATTTAATCCATACTCACCAGCTATTCCCAAGCCTTCTATCAATGCAACATAATATGTTTCATTGTTTGTTGTTCTCCCAGGTATATCCATTTTCCTTTAGAGGACTTTTTTATTCATATTATTACATGGCACATACGTAAAAACTATTTTCCCTAGATTGGGATAGCAAGAAACATCTATGCATAATGTCCATTTTTCAACCATGTTTAGTGGGTTTTTTATCCCTGAAAAAAAAACAAATTCAATAAAATATATTAAATGAACATTTATTGCAATGCCTTCAATTTTATGGGTGAAATGACATGTACATGGTTTTCAAAAACACTAGGACCACAATAAAATATTAAACGAAAATTTATTGCAAATGTCTTAAATTTTATGGGATAAATGACACGTGCATGGTTCCCAAAAACAATACGAAATTCCTTAAAGTTTACGAGAAAAATGAAATGTATATGGTTTCCGAAAACACTAGCAAATGCCTTAAAGTTTATGGGAGAAATGACATGTACATGGTTAATTTTATGGGAGAAATGACATGTACATGGGTTCCAAAAACACTAGCAAATTCCTTAAATTTTATCAGAGAAATGACATGTACATGGTTAAGTGTATGGGAGAAATTACATTTACATGGTTCCCAAAAACACTAGCAAATGCCTTAACGTTTATGGGAGAAATGACATGTGCATGGTTTCCAAAAACACTAGAAAATGCCTTAAAGTTTATGGGAGAAATGACATGTACATGGTTAATTTTA
Organism: Pinus albicaulis; assembly: GCA_034641835.2. Taxonomy (NCBI): domain Eukaryota; kingdom Viridiplantae; phylum Streptophyta; class Pinopsida; order Pinales; family Pinaceae; genus Pinus; species Pinus albicaulis. The sequence goes on along the minus strand of CM076580.1, from coordinate 1,340,593,050 downwards.
TGGGACAAATGACATGTACATGGTTTCCAAGAACAATAGAAAATGGCTTAAATTTTATGGGAGAAATGACATGTAGATGGTTAAGTTTATGGGGGTAATAACATGTGCATGGTTTCCAAAAACACTAGAAAATGCCTTAAAGTTTATGGGAGAAATTACATGTACATGGTTTCCAAAAATACTATCATTTCCCTTAAATTTTATGGAATAAATGACATGTAAATTGTTAAGTTTATGGGAGAAATGACATGCGCATGGTTTCCAAAAACACTAGAAAATGCCTTAGCTTTTAAGGGAGAAATGACATGTACATGGTGTTGGGCCACTAAATTTTCATTAAATTATTACCACTTTCTAACGTCTATTTCATCCATTTCTACCATTCTTTATCACATTCTTTATCATAATTTATCATTTAATTCCATTTTATAATAATTTATGATCTTATGGATAGGTAACACATATTCTCATTTATTTCTAATAAATTGGTCGTTATTATGCATCATTTTGTCAAATATGGTTTATTAATGAATTTGGTATAACATCACTCATGATTTTAGCCTCCAAGATCTTTTCCACATTGGAAATTTGATCTCCAACTATTCCAACTTAGAAATTCGCTGGGATAAAAAGTGACGTTTTGCGTTGGCTATTTCGGACAACTGCAGATGAATCTTGAGAATCCGAGACATGGGTTTTGTGCAGAACAAACCAATTCTGTTTTCCGATAATTATTTTTCCAAAATTATGTATGGATTGAGAGACCGAAGGTTATCTGAAGGCGGTTTTCTCATATTTTTTGTTGTGGCCCTTTTCCAAATTCTTCCAATTGCAATACCAGATTCAACTTGTTCCAGTTGAGTCATGATATTTCATATCTAACCTTGTTAATCAATTTGTTGTAGAAAATATCCAATTGTAATGGTAAATAATTTTGTAATCAAGTTAGTTGTAATTTCCCTTTTCTCTCTGTGTATTTAAATGAAAACAGAGATCAAAGAGGAGAAAGAACAGATGAACAATTGCTGGATGAATGGATGACCAATTGTTGAATACTAGATGAATAATTGTTGAATTTGAGACAAAGACAAGAGCTTCATTCTAATGTAATTATTTCTCTCGTATATTTTAATGCAGGAAGTTATCCATTCAGTTCTACATATGTTACTTGTAATCTGATCTAAAATATTTCTCAAGGAAGAACTGAGTCTTGCATAGTTGGGCCCACTACCTTGGACGAGGTGTTGCCTTGAACATCTAAAGTAGTTTAGTTGTGTGATTTTTTATTTGAATTCCAATTGTTGTTATTTAAATTAAATTTCCTTCTTTAAAAGTAATTTTTTGTTCACTGCATTTTCTCAGATTTGTTATTTCTCGCAATTTCCAGATTTAATTTAATTTGCTGCTCTAGATTAGCATTTGAATTATGTTGGGTGAAATAGGTTAAATTTATAATTCAAAAATGTGTGGTTTAATTTAGTATTTATTTATATCGTGTGATTAGCATAATTATTTTCTTGTCATTTACTTTATGTTTTTGAGATCTAGTATTTTTTTTCAAGACTTGAATTTTATTTCTTTTCAAATGAGCTTGATAGTGTAGAACATAATCATGTAGAACCAGTGTTAGTTGTTGGTATTTTATATGCATATTTTTTTCCAATTTCCTTGAAATAAAAAGGTGTTCCTTGGTTGATAATTAATGATTAGGTGATTATTTATTTTTATTAAGAAATTAATTTTACCCAGCACATGTTTTCCAAAAACACTAGCATTTTCCTTAAATTTTATGGGATAAATTACATGTATATGGTCAAATTTTATGGGAGAAATGACATGTACATGGTTAAGTTTATGGGAGAAATGACATGTACATGGTTTCTAAAAACACTAAGACCATCCCTGCAAATCTAGCTATATAATTTTTATAAAGGATCAATAGACATGTGATTTTGAAAGAATTCTTGCATTTAGCTATAACTTTTATGAAGGTGATAGGCATGTATAAAGGTGATAGACATGTGATTTTGAAAGAATCCTTGCATTTAGCTATAATTTTTATCAAGGGGATAGACATGTGATTTTGAAAGAATCTTTGTTGTTAAATGAGTAACAACACATCCTAGCCATTATGGTTGATTAGGTGATAGTGGACCCTTATGAGGTGATAGACACATTTACGTAAGAGTTATATAAAGGTGATGGACATGTGATTTTGAAAGCATCCTTGTTGTATTTTCTAATTCTTGGGTTTATGAGAAATAACATGTACATGTGGTTTCCAAAAAATTAGAAAATGCCTTAAATTTTATGGGGGACAAGAGAAATGCCACGAGTTTATCTCCTCTTTATGGGAGACAAGAAAAATTCCACTAGTTTTTCCTCTTTATCTCCCATTTCTTTCTAAGGGTTAGATGGATCATTTAAGTTTTCCTGACCTTGAAACTCTTTATTTACTTACCCCGAGTCCAATGCATTGGATGTGTATCTATTGTGGGATTCTCATGTTATTGTTATTTTCTATTAGTGTTGATATCCTTGGTTCTACTTCCCATTATTACCATTTTCCAGCTACGTGAAATTTAGATTCACTCTAATCCAATTAAAGGAGGTGTCTCATCTTTTGGAACACTTTGAAAAATGGTTGTATTCATAGATGATAACATTTATTACATTAGAAAGGAAATTATTTGTAGTTTATATTCTAGATACGAGTCCAATTGTAAAATTCAAGTCCAATAAAATTTGGAATTCCATTTGTAGTACAACTTCTATTTGGATAGATTTGCAAGCTTAAAAACCTTCTTCTATCTTGTTTTCCTCGAAAGCTTATATTTAATCCAATTATCTAGTTTGAGAGATAGGAATAACCTGTAAGGTACTACAAATATGAAAGAAAAAATCCACATCAAACCTCATTCCCAAATAATTTTGGATCTTTGTTTCAGCAAAATAGAGGTAGATCAGAGGCATATCATAAATACAAAGGTAGATCAGAGGCATTAAGCTCTTCATCAGATACATGGTTAAGGATATAAATTTGGATCTGTGCTTTCAGAAAAACAGAGGAAGATCAGAGGTAGATCATAAATACAAAGGTACATCAGACGAAGCAATCTCTTCATCAGAGCTTTAGTTAAGGATGGGCCTTCAATTGTGTAAATTAGGCATTGTAAACAGAAAAATGGTCTACATGATGTGAAAATAAAAATGCCACTGGTTGATGGTAAAAATTTTAAACAGCAGTAGGTGAATTATTTATGCAGAGTAATAAAAGTTAATTCTCGGTTTTAAATATATAATTTAACAATTTAACATAACAATTAAAACAATTTACAGTTTAACAATTTAACAAAAATCATAAATCATGTATTTCCATAAAGATCATACAAAGATCATACAATATCATGCAATAATATTGTACCGCCATAAAGAGAATACAATAATTTTAGATTTTTCTATGTCATATGTCATGTTATTTGGATATCGTGGACCTATGGAAAAGACGAACCTGTGGATCTAAGTTAAAGGTTTTTTTTTCTTTCCTATCTTCCTTTGTGATGTCCTCTTCATCTCCTATTTCTTTCTAAGGGTTACATGGATAATTTAAGTTTTCTTAACCTTGAAACACTTTATTTACTTACCCTGAGTAATGCATTGGATGTGTACTGATTATGGGATTCTCATGTTGTTTTTATTTTATATTAGTTTTGATAGCCTTGGTTCTACTTCCCATTATTACCATTTTCAACTCTAACCCAATTTAAGGAGATGTCTTGAATCTCTTGGAACACTTTGAAAAATGGTTGTATTCGTATAGATGAGAACATTCATTACATTAAAAAGGAAATTATTTGTAGTTTATATTATAGATATTAGTCCAATTGTCAAAGTCGAGTCCAATAGAATTTGGAAGTCCATTTGTAGTTCAACTTCTATGTGGGTATAAGTGAAAGCATAAAAACCTTCTTCTATCTCGTTTTCCTCTAAAGTTTATATTTAATCCAATTATTTTGTTGGATAGATAGGAATAACTTGTAAGGTACTGCAAATCTAAAAGAAAAACTCCACATCAAATCCGATTTCCAAATAAATTTGGATCTGTGCTTTCAGCAAAACAGAGGCAGGTCAAAGGAAGATCATAAATATAGAGGCAGATTAGAGGCAGGTCATAAATACAAAGGTAGATCAGAGGAAATAAGATCTTCATCAGAGCCTTGGTTAAGGATGGGCTTTCAATTGTGTAAATTAGGCATTGTAAACGGAAGTATAGGTCTGTATGATATGACAAGAAAAATGCCACTGGTTGATGGTACAAATTTTAAACAACTATAGGTGAATTATTTATGCAGAGTAATAAAATTTAATTTTCTGTTTTAAACATTTAATTTCACAATTTAACATAACAATTAAAACAATTTACAATTTAACAATTTAACAAAAATAAAAAATCATGTATTTCCATAAAAATCATACAATAATTCTAGAGTTTTCTATGTAATATGAAATGTTATTTAGATACTATGGACGTATGAAAAAGACGAAGATATGGATCTAAGTTAAAGATTTTGTTTTCTTTCCTATCTTCCTTTGTTATGTCCTCTTTATCTCCCATTTCTTTCTAAGAGTTACATGGATCATTTAAGTTTTCTTAACCATGGAACTCTTTATTTACTTACACTGAGTCCAATGCATTGGATGTGTACTGATTGTGGGATTCTCATGTTGTTGTTATTTTCTATTAGTGTTGATGGCCTTGGTTCTACTTATCATTATTACCATTTTCCAGCTACGTGAAATTTAGATTCACTGTAATCCAATTAAAGGAGATGTCTCATCTTTTGGAACACTTTGCAAAATGGTTGCATTCATAGATAAGAACATCCATTACATTAAAAAGGATATTAATTGTCGTTTATATTCTAGATACGAGTCTAATTGTCAAATTCAAGTCCAATAGAATTTTGAAGTCCATTTTTAGTTCAACCTCTATGTGAGTATAAGTGCAAGAATATAAACCTTCTTCTATCTTGTTTCCTCTAAATTTTATATTTAATCCAATTATTTTGTTGGATAGATAAGAATGACCTGTAAAGTTTCGAGTTTGCAAAGGTTGAGAAGCAGAAAAGGAATACCAATGCATAGCAAGATGAATTTTGTGACCTATTTGTCTAGGTGAAATTTAAAATGCCATTAGTCTAGGTACAGTCCACAAGAACCTAAAATCCAAGGGCCATTTCTAAAAACAAAATCGATATCACTCTGCGGTGAAAACAGGAAAGGGAAATATTCTTTACCACAAACATGGAAATTTGAAAAGGACTTCTGCATGAAAATGAAATATCCAATGTTTCTTAATCAATCCCTCGAGGGTTTTATTGTTATACTATTATACATAGTAAATATTTCCACCAAAATGTGGTGTGTGGTCTGCATGATACAGAGACTTATTTTCTACATTTCTGGAGAGGAATTTAAATTTAGATACTTCTTATGTTTTCATAAAAATCACACCTTTGAAGTTGTAAAATATTTTGTAGTTTTCTAAGATGAAGTTGCGGGAATATTTTCCAAAGATTTCAAAAAAAAATCGAAAATAAAAAAGGAGGGAAATTCACCCTATTTTCCTTGGAAAAACTATTTTAGTTTCTCAGCTCAAAGTTTTTAAATACACAATTTATTATCTAGGATTATTTTTAACTATATAAAAATGGATTAGGGAAATAGACACACTATCATGTGGGACTTAAATAAACAATGACATTTGGAATCAAAATTATTGATATGATGGCTATGCTATTGTTGGAAATGAAATTTCCACCTTGCACAAAGACCATATTTTATTTGAGATAAAATAATAAAGGAAGGGTTTTGCTTTTTTGAGATAGAGATTGATAAAGGAAGATTGTCGTTTTTTAACCATATTTCATTTGAGATAGAATGATAAAGGAAGGGTTTTGTTTTTTTGAGACAGAGACTGATAAAGGAATATTTTCATTTTTTAAGTGCTTGATTTAAAAGCATTATAACTGGCCCAAAGACACGCTGCATATATAACCAACTTAACTGCTAGGAAATTTAGAGTTCAAACCTACTAACAACCAGAAGTTAAGGCTTAATTTAGAAAATTCGGAGTTCAAACCTATCAATAGCCTACAGTTAATGCTCAACTGGGAATTCATAAAGCTAGAGTCCAAAACATGTTGTGAAAATGATTTATGTCATGTAGAAATAGTCATATTAGAGTGAAACCCTCAAGGACTTAAATTACAAGAAAGGAAACCCACAAATCTATGAATTTAATCAAATCAAGCAAAGCAACCCATGTAATATTTTTTTAATTTTCTCGTTTTTTTAATTAATATAACAGACATTATGAGGATAAGAATATTATTATCATATAAAAATGTTATAAAAATAAAATCAAGCCAGTAGTGAGTCTATTTGTTATGAGTCTGTTTGTTACAAATTTTGTGACCTATTATGAGTCATTAATATAGCATACATTCTTAGGATAAGAAGATTATTCTAATATAAAAATCTTATAAAAATAAAATTAGCCAATTGTGAGTCTGTTTGTTATGAGTCTATTTGTTACGAATTTTGTGACCTGTTTCTCTAGGTGAAATTTAAATTGCCATTAGTCTAGATACAGTCCACGGGAACCTAAAATCCAAGGGCCATTTCTAAAAACAAAATAAATATCACTCTATAGAGAAAACTGTAAAGGGAAATATTCTTTTCCACAGACATGGAAATTTGAAAAGGAATTCTGCCTACAAATGAAATATCCAATGTTTCTTAATAAATCCCTCGTGGGTTTTATTATTATACTATTATACATAGTAAATATTTCCACCAGAATGTGGTGTGTTGTCTACATGATACAGAGACTTCTTTTCTGCATTTATGGAGAGGAATTTAAGTTTAGATACTTCTTATGCTTTCCTAACAAGAACACCTTATAAGTTTCAAAATATTTTGTAGTTTTCTAAGAGGAATTTGTTGGAAGCTTTTCCAAAGATTTCAAAAATGTTTCGAAAGATAAAAAAAGAGGGAAAGTCACCCTCTCTGCCTTGGAAAAACAGACATTCCAAGGATAATAAGATTATTCTCATATAAAAATATAATAGTAATAAAATTAGGCCGATTGTGAGTCTGTTTGTTATGAGTATGTTTTTTACAAATTTTGTGACCTGTTTCTCTAGGTGAAATTTAAATTTGCATTAGTTTAGGTACAGTCTAAAGGAACCTCGAATCCAAGGTCCATTCCTAAAAACAAAATCGATATCACTCTGTAGTGAAAACTGGAAAGGGAAATATTCTTTGCCACAAACATGGAAATTTGAAAAGGACTTCAGCCTTCAAATGAAGTATCCAATGTTTCTCAATCAATCCCTCGAGGTTTAATTATTATATTGGTTTTTATGTGTCTTTTTGTTAAAAATTTTGTGACGTTTTATGAGTCATTAATATAACATATATTTCAAGGATAAGAATATTATTCTCATATAAAAATATTATAGAAATAAAACCAAGCTGATAGTGAGTGTCGATTCTAGAGAATGGTCATGTTGATAGATTTGTATTTCATGCACATTCTCTAAGTCACGTCCTTATTTGGTACTAAAATGCAAAGGGAAACACATAGTAAGTCACGTCCTTATTCGGTACTAAAATGCAAAGGGAAACACATAATAAGTCACAGTCTTGGGACATACAGTTTGTCTTCTACTTCTTAGTAAGGAACTTCACCCCTTAGTCATTGTTAGTGCATATAATTCAAGAAAATAAAAAACGTTCAAGGTATCATACAGTCATCACATTCTTTCAATAAGAAGCCAAATATAGATATTAGATGAACATGTATTAATATAATTTAGTTTGGCCATTGGAGCATGAAGGATGGCTCACTTGACGTTAGGAGGGTGTTAAGCCCATCTCAAGTAAAGGATATGCAAGTAGGATTTTTAGTTACTTATTTTAGAGGGGCCACCCAATAAGTAAAATGAAGGATGGCTCCTAAAGATCATTTTTGGGGGGTATTTCGTTGAGCGAAGAAATCCCCCCAATAGGAGTTGGGTTGAATGGATTGGATTTCCACCTGACATCGAAACAAGGCATCAAAACCTTGTTGAGCCTTACATTGTTTACGAGGATAGAGACTAACTTGACTTGTTGATCCATCAAAGAGAGATTAAACTGCCCAACTTGCCCCTAATAAGGTATAGTTATATTAAGGGTGTATTATAGTATATATAATAATATACCATTCTTAATATATATAATATAATATAGGGGTATACCTAATAGGGATATATACTATTATATTATAATATTTATTATAGTATAAGTAATATATACTACTCTTTATTCTTTCTTCCTTATTAACCAAACTATTTCCACTATCTGCTATTGGAATTGAATTATCTTTCTCATTATTTTTTCTATCTCTCTAGTTCTGATTCTCTCAATCAATTTCAATGATTTAGCTGCTCTATTTAGACTCTTTAGCGAATGTTAAGCCTTCTTAAACTAGCTCTTTTTTCACTAACTCACAACTACTTCTATAATATATTATATATATTATATACGGGGTATATATCATTATATATTATAGTATATATATTGCCTATAGTTAGTCCTATATTATACTTGATATAATATAATATATAATATAGTATATTATACAGTGCAATGTAAGGATAATGAATACTATATGAGATTATAGATATGTATTGAGACTATAAGTAAGATATCATATATGCTTTATTCACCTAATATATTGGGTTCATACATGTTCTCAATATTATGACAACCATCGCTTTATTGTACATATAACTAGTAGTGTTCTAGCTCATTAAAGCTTATGAGTCTCTTGTATTTCAATCATAAATGTCTCATAGTTTATAAATATTACACGTGTTATTTCGTACTATTGATTTTATTACTCTTATCATAACACTACTATGATTTAAACATGAGCTAGATGATCCTTTATTATGGATATGTAATTAGTAAAAACAAGATCTTTGTAATTAGAATAACTGCCATATATGATTAAGAAATATTTGTAGTATAACAAGCATCATGGTTTAAGATTTTATTATATTCGTATTGATCTACTACTTATGACTGTGTTTAAGGTATAACAACAAGCTGTTATTATAAGAAGATTGCAATGTAATAGCTATGATATACCCATATTATATATGCTATATGTGTTATAAAGCGATATAGAATAGTATAATTCCCATATAAGATTACGTATTGGTATAACATGTACAAGATTTACCTCACGATTCATCCACATTTGTTTCTATTATTTACATATATGTTAGCAATACAAGCTCTATACGTATCCATAACTCCAACTATGAATGTTATAACTAGTATACCCATGTTAATATCTGTACAATTACTCTTAGCTTCACCATATGACAGTACGTAAATAACATCATAAAATGATACAATCAAACCAAGCTCTTACATTGACTACACCTATTGAGTCACTAGAATAAATGCCAATGATGTGGCTATGATTACACAATATACACATAGAAGCTGATAAGCACCTTAAGCATTATATTTAGTATGAATTTCTCAACACAGGTCTGTATCACTCTTATCTTCTCAATGGTATTAAGACTAGTGTATATTGACTGTATAATCATAATAAGGTGATATCAGTTTTTATAGTATTACAATTATCCTATTCAATACGGTAATATATTCACTAATCTTGATCTCATATCGAGAAAGTAAGACCGAGAGGAAGGAATTTTGAGAGCTATACAATAGTTCTTTAATACATATGTAATATAACTGGAAATATTTATGCCTTAAACGTAAATCTATCCATAAGAAAATTGATATAATAGTTAGAGAAGAATTCAAAGGAATTTCCAAGGATAGGAAGATTATTCTCATATAAAAATCTTATGAAAATAAAATTAGGATGATAGTGAGTCTGTTTGTTATGAATCCGTGGGTAGGAGATCCATTAATGAAAACAATGGTACAAATAGAAATATCATTACTCATGGGAACCCATACTAGTTCTAAGTGCCCAGTATCATAGCCAGTCTCATTACTAGGAGTTTTCATTAGGGAATTGACTAAAATATGAAGTCTCTATTACTATTAGTCAAGATATAATCACTCTACTGATGGAATCTAGTCTGGTACTAACAGAGTGAATTCCATTAATATCACTAGCCTTTTATGAATCATTACCTTGTAACCAAATTACAATAATGATTTACAGGCAGAATAATGATTTGCAGGCATAATTAAAAATGGTAGAATACCTGGAACTGAGGAGGCGAGGAGACAAAGCACACCGAGAATGTAGAGCAGAAGACAAGGTGGTAGAAAAATCACACCGAGGACGCAGATCATACACCGGGAATCCTACAAAAATCTTGAAAACACAAAAAAAATGAAATTAGCATCTGCAAACATAACAAAAAAGGAAATTATCATTAAACCTAGAAAAACAAGCATAATGAAAAGAAGAAAAACCTCATCTTTACCTATGCTTGCTCCCCTACTGGTCCCTACTAGTTCAAGATCAATGCAACACAATGAAAAAAACACCTAAACAACCCTCTAAAATAGTCACTGCCAATAGGAAAATGAAAACTCGCAGTGCTCTCCAACGTTAATGCAACAGAAAACTGATCAAAAACTTCTTGTAGTCTGTGGGCCGCTTTATTTATCAAAAAATAGTTCAACGTAACTTTTTTTAAAGTTTGGCCGACCTTTTAGTTTGACTAAACATTTAAGGTCATTTTTTCTCCCTCCATCCAAAAATCCAGTTACCATTATCGTCAACGTAAATAGTGGAGTAAGTTAGATTAATAATAGAAAATTTTCAGCCGAATTAATTTCAAAAATCTAGTTGAACTTTTGAAAATTTAGGCCAAACTTGTGTGAGATTGAAATTTTTGAGTGTGTTTCTCACGAAAGTGTAACCCATCTTCATGGATTCACCCAATGATAAAAATACAACCCCTGTTTCCCATGAATTTTTCTTAAGCATGATATGTAATTTTTCTTGATTCCTTACAAAATTTGTCAATATGTCTTGACTATGAAACATTTGGATTGATAAGGTACTTTCCTACACTTTGCATGTTGGGAAAACAAGAGGCACTTGTATAAATTTACCTTTTTGTGATATATATGTGTTAGGTCCCTGTAATTTGGCATATTGGCAAGACCAAATTGACAAGGGTAACATCAAACCAACTTTGGAGTCCTAGGACCTAGCCTTCCTAGACTCAGAGAGGGTTCTCTCTATCTTTGTATAAAAGATATGACTTGTTTGATTTAGGGTGTTGATTTTAGGCTAGTTATAGTGATAGGGTTTGTTTGTTTATTTTGTTTGGTTGGGTGGGTTGTCAAGAAGAATATATAGAGTAAGAGAAAATCAATCCATTGGGCTATGGGTTCTATGAAAGGCTTGAAAAGTGCAACAATAGGTCAAGGGTGTTTCATAGTGCAAGTTAACAAAGGCCAAATGGATCTTAGTAGCTTATGTGAGTGGAATGAACATTAAGTTGTGAACATAGTAGGTTTAAAGGGAAATTAAGAATCCTTTAACACATACTAAAACAAGAAAAGCCTTCAAGAATACTTATGCTCTAAGAAAGAATAAAAGTGCAGGGCACACCATAAACCTCTTTGACCAAACCATAGTAAATAAAATTCAAGACAACAATCCAATAATCAGAGAGAGAAGTTAAGAATTTTGTAATCATTATTCAAACTAAGAGAAAATTTAAGATGATACTTCAGTGAAACTAAAGATCATTTAAGAATTCTTTAATCAAACTCGGCAGAGGAAAACATAAAGATAAAGGATGCAGATAGAAATAGGGTGCCAAGATAGCATATCCTACTCTAAAATTTATGTTCTTCTATCATGGAAATGGTGAAACAATATGAAAACTGAAGGAAAAAATACTAAATTAGGACAACATCACCATTAACCAGGTTCATGAATCCCATGAATATGCTTGCTCCATTGATGCTCAATCTAAAGCAATCACAACACTCCAAAGCCAATTTCTTCAATAAACTAAAAGTCTATATCATATTAAGCTCAGCAATCAACCAACCAACAATCACAATGAGGATTACATGCAGTATTTAACTGCAAAAATGGTGAAGTAAACCCTATCTATGGTTTTATAAGTCATTAATTACATCATAAATGTATTTGACCATGGAGACCATGCAAGGCCCAGGGCACAAATATCCCAAATTCATTAAATGAAAAAATAACTTATAACATAACTCATCAGCTAATTTTATAGATTTTTGTCTTTCAAGCCCTCAAAATATATATTTTCAATAACTTCTATGTGTTTTTTTGACTTTCAGGCAAGGGCGCAGCGCCAAATCAGGAAAACTTTCCTGTTTTGCAGCTAAGATTTTGAGGTATTCCCGGTGTCCAAATGAGCTCCATGATAGCTCATTGGAAATACCTTCCTGTATAGTTTCCAAATATGCCTTTAATTTTCAGAATGGAGTCCATTTACCTGCTCAAAAATCCATTCTCCCAAGATTGCTAAGGGCGCAGCGCCAGTGCTGAAAATAGGGCAGAAAGGTGTTTTTTTTATGGTTTTTTTCCCTTTTGAGGGACCAATTATGCTCCAAATGACTGAAATTTTCTATGGGTGATGTTCTAGGCATGAGAAACATGAAAATTTAAACCTTTTCTAAATTGAGTGCCCCAAAAAAGAGCGCAGCGCTGCGCGTTTAGCCCTTTTTTCTACTAGCTAAACAGTCAAAATTTCAAAATGTGCACCAAGTGCCAAAATTTGGATTTTACCTTGATGATCATGGTTGGGATTCTTGGAGGGATACATCATCAAGGATGTCAAGCTTTTCCTTCTCCTTTGCCTCTTTTTGGGCTTGAATATTTGCAAGGGCTCTTTTGAGCTTGGCCCTTGCAATTTTGTTGCTCATGGCATAATTCCTTGCCATCTTCTTTTGAAGGTCAATGTTTCTTTTTGCCTTCTCAAGCTGATCCTCTAGGTGTATATTGGCTATTTATAGCCAAGATTCTCTGTCATAGTTGATTTCCATGGAAAGCAACTCATTTGGAGTGAGATGCTCTGCCAATGCTGTCTCTTTCTCTCTTTCTCGGGCTAAGGCCTTCTTCAACCCAATTGTCCTTGGCCTCCTCCTAGGAAGTTGTTCTTCCTCATCCTCAATGTCATCAAGAGTGCCCAAGGTCTCATATAGCTTAGTCTTGGCCTTTCCAGCCTATTTCCAAGCTCTAATAGCTCTCACCTCACTGATGGCCTTCTCTGTCTCTAACTGCTGGTTTTCTACCTCAAGGAAGTTGATCACATTTTTGGCCCTACCAAGATTGGTTTGCAGCTCTCTAATCTGGGCATCCTTAATTTTGCGAAACATGTTTGTGATCCTCTCCTCATTCTCATTATCACTGTCAAGGTGAATTAACTGAAACTCTTGTTCAGTTTCATGCTTGTCTTCCTCCTCTTCATCAATGACCTTTTCCTTACCTTTTTCAAGCTATTTTGTTGATGTAGAAGGCATGGCCCCTTCACTTTTAAGGGCAGCAAAAACATGCCTATTTCCCCTCTAGTAGGTCAAAGGAAAAGGCTCAATGTTACTCATCTCAGTTCCATCTGTCTCACTTCCTTCTTCACTATTTGAAGTTGTGTCATGAGATGAGGGTGAAGGGCTGTGGGAAGGTGATGAAGGAGGATCATCATGGGGTGAAGAAATGTGAGTGAGTGGAGATGTAGGAACATCAAGAAGTGATGGAGAAGTAGGAATGGGAGGATGAGATGATGAAGGTGTATTTTGCAGATGGTGGGCTTGTGGAGAAGTGAACACGTCATTGGCAATGAAGGTCTCCCATGGAATGCCTTTCTGTTGTAGTTGGTGCACAACAACCATTTTGATAAGTGAGTGATGGAAAAGGCTTTGCATCTGCCGAGGATAGTCTCTCTTTTGCACTATGTATGACATTTTATCAATGCTTTGGTAAAGGTAATAGGGTATGTGCAGCATCCTCACTCTGGTAAAGTGCATAAGCAGCCTGATGTGGTATGAGTAAACATGGGAGAACCTTCCCTCACATCTAAAATACTTCATTATAATCTTCATCATAGGTGCATATCTATCAAGTAGGTGAGAGAAAGGAAAGATGGATTTGTTGTGGTCTTTATACACTAAGTATGTCTGTGGCATTGGTAATAGCATTTGTAGATAACTCAAAGGTGACCCCTGCAAGGTTACTTGTTTGTCATGCAAGTTAATGATAAAGAGTCTAGTTAGCTCAGGGTGGTTTTGGACCTACTGCACCTTTTCACAAAAATAAAAGCATCCTACATGCTTGAAACATGAAACAATAAGGGGAGATGACATGAGCTCTCTTGTACTGATGGGTTCAAATCTATTGATCTTTCCTCCTTTGTGATCATGCCTCCTTGGAATTTGGGCCTCCACATCACTACCACTGTCCTCTGACATTGTGAATTATGCCTTTATAAAACCCTGGAGTGTAAATGGAAAGGAGATGGAGGGATGGTAATAAATGGCAGGTTTTGCAATTGAATGGGATGAGTGAATGAAGGAATGGGTGTAGGGGCAAGCTTAGATGAATGAAAACCCTTCAGTATTGTAATAACCCTTTATTTTGACTGATACTCTTTATAGGAAGATGAAGTAATGGAAAAATCAATGACTTCAAGGTTGAAAATTAGGGTTTGATCTTAGGGTTCCATTTCATTGATTAAAAAAATAAAAATTTCTTGAAGATAGGTGCATGGCATGTACTTACCCTTAATATTTTCATGGAGGGCCTTTGACAAGAGCTTGGAATTAATTTGAGGTTATTTGAGTTGTTTGAGGGCTCAGAAACCTTTCCTGGCCAAGGGCGCAACGCCAAGGTTGAGGGTGTAGCACCAAGGCTGAGCGCATAGTGCCCTTAAAAACGAGCAGAGGATGTGTTCCATGCAAGAGCACACTTCCTCCCCCAGTGCATAGCGACAGTTTCCATGTGCGCAACACCTTCATAATTTGTATGGGGAGAAAATTCCAAGCGCGCAGCGCCAGCTTCCACGGGCGCAGCGCCTGCCTGAGTGCACATCACCACAAAAAAATTTCCCAAAGTTTCTTGAAAAATCACAAATTTTTCTCTTTTGAGTGCCCTTGGTCTTTCTATAATCAAGAATGATTCATTTGAAAGTGAAATGAGCTTTTATGGATGATAGGAATTTGATTTAAATATGAAAACCCACTTTCTAATGTCCAAATTCATTTTTCTTTTCTCACTAACCCTTTTACACTTTTTTTCTTTGCAGGTGACTGAAATGATGAATTTGACCTTTATTTTTCTCCTAGAGGCATGAAAAGCTCATTTTTACAACCTTGGGATTCAGACATACAACATCATTTTTAAATTCTTGAGTAGTCTCAACCTTTATGTTCAACTTAACCTTTTCACCTTCTTGCTTGTAATTTGCTGGAGTTATGAAATTTGATTTTGATCCTGGAGACTTGACATGTTATTTTGACACCTTTAGGATGATTATACATAGTAGCAGGTTCAAAATATTATTTTCCTTCCACCATGGAGTTCAACTTATGCTTTTCACCTTGTTTGGCCACTTTCTTCAAAACCCTAGGTGTTTGGAGTGCTTTGCAACAATCATCAATGTTGCCTTCTAATTTCTCTATAGCCCTTTCCAATTCATTCATTTTTGTCTTGTTCACTTTACCTTTTTCCATATTCCATCAGTATTTTTGACAGAATTTCCTCATGTTTGGCCTTATGTGCTTCCTCCATGTCATTTCTTGCAAGGAAAAACTGTTTTGGCACTCAGCTGGACCATCAAGCTCGAAACCTTAGTTCTCTCAAAGACCAATTGTTGTGAAGCTAGCTCCAAAAATAGAAGAAAATATATATCAACACCTTAGAAATAAGCCACTTCGAGGGGGCAACCTCCAATACATTACATGAATGAACAATTCTTGGATGATACAACTTACAAAACCTCCTTTCTATATATAGGAGTCCATGGGGCCATAATGTAATCCTAGTGGGCCACAATGTAATCCTAGCCGACCTAACAATAATAATTTAAGGCACAATAATAACAAAATGGGGGTTACAAGGGTACAATAATAACAATAAGGGGGTTACACTAACAAAAATAAGGGACTATACTAGTAATATAGGGACCCAACATGCCCCTCTCCTTCAAAAAAGTGTTGTCCTCAACGCTTGAGTAGCTCTAGGTGCTTCTGTATAAAATTCTCATCCTCCCATGTAGAATCTTCAGTGGGTAAGTTCTTCCACTTGATGAGATACTCTGAAATTGATCGATTCCGTAGCTGTCGAGTTCTTGTTTCCATGACCGCTTCAGGTTCCAATATGATTTTCCTTCCTCATCAAGTTCTGGCAATATTGTTTGAACTGGAAGATTTTCACCTATAACATTTTTTAAGCATGAAACATGGAAAACTGGATGTACTCGCGAAGAAGCAGGAAGCTCCAATTTGTATGCCATAGAACCAATCTTTTGCAACACCTTGTAAGGACCATAGTACTTTGGTGATAATTTATTATCCTTCTTAGCTTGCTTGAGGGACATTTATTTGTATGGTTGTAGCCGTAAAAATACCCAATCTCCTACATCAAAACTTCTCTCGCTGCGATGTTGATCTGCCTGTTGTTTCATTCTATTTTGTGCCAAATTCAGGTTATCCTTTAAGAGTTGGAGAACTTCTTGCTGATGCTCGATGTGATCTTCCACTGCTTGAACCTTCGAATTTTCCCTTAGAGATGATGTGATGGATGGTGGATGATATCCATAAAGTGCCATAAATGGGGTCATTTTTGCTGCAGTATGGAAGGAAGTGTTATACCACCATTCAGCAAGAGTTAACCACTTGACCCATTGTGTTTGTTTATCAGATACAAAACAACGAAGATATCCTTCCAAACATTTATTTACTATCTCAGTTTGACCATCAGATTGAGGATGATAAGATGAGCTATGAGCTAATTGACTACCCAAACAAGAAAATAACTCCGTCCAAAAATTTCCAGTAAAAATGGGATCTCTGTCGCTCACAATAACCCTTGGGCTTCCATGTAGCTTTTGAATTGTGTCCATAAATGTATTAGCAACTATACTTGCTTTAAATGGATGAGATAATTCACAAAAGTGTGCATACTTGGTAAGTCTATCAACTACCACCATGATGACACTCTTTCCTTCGGACTTAGGTAAACCTGTGATAAAATCCATTGAAATCTCCTCCCAACGTTGACTTAGAATGGATAAAGGTTGTAGAAGTCCCGGGGTCTTAATTGTCTCCACTTTATTCTGCTGGCAAACCAAACATTCCGCCACAAAATTTTGAATATCAGATTTAAGGCCATCCAAAAAAATTCTTTCTTCACCCTGTGGTAAGTTTTTAAAAATCCTGAGTGTCCTCCTAAAGGAGAAGTGTGCAATTCCAAAAGAATCTTTTGTTTTAGTTGGGAATTCTTACAAATATATAAGCGATATTTGTACCATAAAGAATCATTTTTCCAACTAAATGTATCAGATGTACTAGGATCTTGCTGCAACTTTTGAATGAGTGTCCATACTTATTTGTCCTTCTTCCATTCATCTCTTGCTTCGGTTATCCAATCTGGTTGGATAATAGAAATGGCACAAAGCAATGCTTCCACCTCTTCATTCTTTCTTGAGAGTGCATCTGCAACAACATTAAGCTTTCCTTTTTTGTAGATTATTTGAAAGTCATAACCCAACATCTTTGTGACCCATTTTTGCTGCTCTTCTGAAGATAGTCTTTGTTCCAAAAAGTGTTTAAGACTATCATGATCAGTTTGTACCTTGAAGTGTCTTCCCATTAGGTAAGTTCGCCATTTCTTTAGTGCATGCGGTATTGCTAACATTTCCTTCTCATAAATAGGTTTCTGTAAATACTTTCCTTTGATTGGACGACTTTCAAAAGCAATGGGTCTTCCTTCCTGCATTAAAACTGCACCAATTCCATTTCCTGAGCCATCACATTCCACAATAAAGGTTTTTGTGAAGTCTGGCGTAGCTAAGACCGGTGCTAGGCACATTGCCTCTTTAAGATGTTCAAAGGCCTTAGTTGCTTCGGGAGTCCATGAAAATGCATCTTTCTTCAATAATGTTGTTAGAGGTGCTGCTATTCTCCCATAATTCTTAACAAACTTGTGATAATACCCTGTTAACCCGAGAAATCCTCGCAACTGCTTTATGGTTGTGGGGACTTTCCATTCCTTAATGGCTTTAATTTTGTTAGGGTCTACCTTAACACCCTCATGAGATACAATATAACCCAGATATTCCACCTCTTGTACTCCAAAGAAACATTTGGATGTTTTTGCATATAATTGTTTCTCCTGCAATAGTTTGAGCACTCTAGCAACATGTTCAACATGATCCTTCCAAGACCTGCTGTAGATTAGTATATCATCAAAAAATACTAGCACAAATTTTCTAAGGAAGAGTTTGAAAATGGAATTCATCAACCCTTGAAATGTAGAAGGTGCATTGGTAAGGCCAAAAGGCATGACCAAAAATTCATAATGACCCTCATGAGTTCGAAATGCTGTTTTTGGAATATTTTCAATCTTCATTCTAATTTGATGATATCTTAAACGAAGATCCAACTTGGTAAAATAAATTGCTCCATGTAATTCATCAATCACAAGAATGGGAAATTTATCTTTAATGGTGAGCTTATTGAGCTCCCTATAATCCGGACACATTCGCCATGATCCATCCTTCTTGTGTACCAATACTACAGGAGCAGAGAAAGAACTTTGACTAGGTTGAATTATACCCGCCTCTAACATTTCTGCAATCGTACGTTCAATTTCGCTCTTTTGGAAGTAAGGATATCTATAAGGCCTGATGTTTGGAGGAACACTTCCTGGAATCAAATGAATAGCATGATCATGATAACGAATAGGTGGGAGTCCTTTGGGAGTTTCAAACACCTTGGAATGATTGTCCAAGACTTGTTGGAGATCTGCAGAAATAGATGATTTTGATGTTGGAACTTCTAGTGAGCATAATTGTGCAATTACGCCTCGTTGTTCTTTCTTTAGAAGCTTTGTCATGACATTAGAGCTTATTATCCTTCCTGTCTTCCCTTCAATACCCCATAATTTGACTTCCTTTCCTTCTGAAAAAAATTTCAAGAAAAGTTCTTGAAAATTAAAAGCTACCGTCCCCAAAGATTGTAACCATTGTACTCCTAGTACAACATCAGCACCTCCCATAGGAATGGAAAGCATTAGAATATTCAATACATATTCCCCCATGGTTAGCTTGATATTATGGCATTTTCCAGAGAAATTTATAGTTCCTCCATTTGCAACCATCACTTGACATTCTGGTGCTAGGTATAGGAAAAAATTCAATTCCTTGGCTACCTTACAATGAATAAAATTATGGGTGCTACCTGAATCAATCAACACTATTACCTTTTTCTTCTTGATATGTCCTTCTATCTTGAGAGTTTGAGGAGTGGTAATTCCCGCCAATGCATTACATGATATGGTCGGACTCATTTCTTCCTCTTCTAAGGCTGGTTCCTGGTGTATATCCTCTTCTTGTTCATTTCTTCTTCCTCTTCACAATCTATGTAAAATAATTTCTTCTCAGCACACTTATGACCTTTAGTGTATTTTCTATCACAACTGTAGCAAAGCCCTTTTGCTCTTTTTTCTTCCAATTTTTGTGGTTTCAACCTTGTAGGTTGTGGAAATCTAGGCGTAGCAACACTTCCTTCTTTATAGAAGTGAGTGGTAGGCTTCCTTGTCGCCATAATTTTACATTCAATTTTTCTTGCCAACCTGAATGCCTTCTCCAATGAATCAAGTTCCAAAACATGAATTTCATGTTGGATGTTATCCTTTAAAGTACCTATGAAGAGATCAATCATGTGTTCCTCTGGAATATCAGTTACCCTATATTCAATTTTTGGAAGTCCTCAATGTGCTCCCCCATTAAACCCTTTTGTTTGAGATTTATCAATTGGATAAAGAAGGTGCTTCTCTTTGTATCCTCATAATGTGCTATCATTTCCTCCGTAAAAATTGACCAAGTGACAATTTTTTTATGGGAGAAAAGCCATCAATACCATACAAATGTATTTTGTTCTAAATGTAAAGTTGCAATGCGTACCTTTTGTGTGTTTTTCACATTATGAAAATCAAAATATTGCTCCATCTGTAGTATCCATGTTACAGGATCCATTCCATCAAACTTCCTCATATCCATTTTTGGAATATGGTGGTTCTTCCTGCAAACATTATATTTTATGAAATCACGATCAACATTTATTTTGTTCTCATCATGAGTTTCCTATACTATCTTTTCACCATTAGGAAAAATTTCTTGTATCAACTTTGTCAAACCTTCCATGTCTACTTTTAGATCATTCTTCATGTTTTCCATTTTCTCATCAATCTTAGCTTCCATGTCATCCATCTTAGATTCCATTCCATCTATCTTAGATGCCATGCCATTCTTCAAAACTTCCATGTCATTTTTTGTTGCTCTTTGCGAGAGCGAAATTTGTTGCACTTTCTCTTGTAATTTTGATATGTCATGTTTCCATTCTTCGTCTTCATGAGCCATAGTAGAGATTTCTAAAGGCTTAATGGGTGTTGAATTATTTTTAGGGGCCATTTTAGAATCCAATACTGATATCTATTCTACAATATGCCCTTGGAATCAATTCAATTTGATTCTTCAAACAAGACTTATGAAATTCAAAAAAAAAAATACACACCTTTTACTTGCTTTTGAGGAGCTCAATATTGAAATTGAATTATCTCTATAATTGTGGATCCTCAATATCTAAAATTCATCCCTGCAATAGCCCTCTGAATCTTCTTTCAATTACCACAGGTCTGATTTGATTTTGATTCTTCAAGGAAAAGTTATGTCCAATCTCCCACAATGAACCAATTTTGGATTGGTTCAGTAGAGTGAACTTGTACAACTTGCCACTTGTCACTGTTTCGTCTTTCATCTCTGAAATTGATAGAAAAGAAACTACAGTCCGTGTAATTATGACCACTTTTTATGGCACTCTAATCCGATGCTCGGAGAGAGAGTTATGAAGAGTTTCCCACGATCACCTCTTTGAGATGAAATTCAGGAGCCTGAAAAAGCACTACATTCCATAGATCATATCTCCAAAAATATTACGAACCAAGCTCTAAAAATTTTCGACGAGTTTCCTCAAGATTTCCGCTTCACACCCTAAAAATTCATATTCTGAAACTTCGTAGAGAAAAATTTATAGTGCAAATTCCACGATGACCTGTTTAGATTAAATTGAGGAGCCTACAAAAAGACCTACATTCCACAGATTATATCTCCGAAAATATTGCGAACAAAGCTCTGAAATTTTGCGACGATATTCCTCAAGATTTCTGCTTCACACCCTAAAAATTTCAGCTTCTGAAACTTCGTAGAAAAAAATTTATACTGAAAATTCCACGCTGACCTGTTTGGAGCAACGAAACCCTAGAATCTCAAAGCTCTGATACCAAATGTTGTGAAGCCAGCTCCAAAAATAGAAGAAAAGATATATCCACGCCTTAGAAATAAGCCACTTCGAGGGGGAAACCTCCAATACATTACATGAATGAAAAATTCTTGGATGATACAAATTACAAAACCTCCTTTCTATATATAGGAGTCCATGAGGCCACAATGTAATCCTAGTGGGGCCACAATGTAATCCTAGCCGACCTAAAAATAATAATTTAAGGGCACAATAATAACAATATGGGGGTTACAGGGGTACAATAATAACAATAAAGGGGTTACACTAACAAAAATAAGGGACTATACTAGTAATATAGGGACCTAACACAAATTTTTTCCCTTTCCTTTGCTGTGAGTTGTCTTCATTTTTGAGTAGATGGTTTACCTCATCAACCCCTTCTGCTGATAAATCCTTCAAAAATCCTACAAAAGTGCTAAACTATTTGTATTTAACTCACTTTCAGACTTTGAACTGATCAGGTAATCTTCTTTGGAAATATTTTAGGTTTTTCTTGAATAACCATGTCTTGACATTATATTATATCTGAGCTAGATTCTAACAAAGAAAAGGCAGTGCCTAAAAAATCCAATGATGACCTTAAAACATTTGAAACCCTAATGACCTAGTGAGAGGGTACCTTGACATAATTTTGACTAGAATTTGACTTGGAGGCTTCTCAAGTGAAAACAGAGTATTGTCAAAAGTTTTGTATTGAAGATCCAAAATCCAATGTACTTTATTTATATAAAGAACCTACAGAGATATTTTTGAGACCATCAATGCTTGAGGAACCTAGGGAACATGGGAAAAGAGCCTACAATAGGAAAACCCTAGAGGGAAGATGGAGTTCAGTGACAAGAGGAAAATAGGGCAATGAGGCTATAGGCAGGGAAGGAGGATTAAAATGAGAGATATAATCTTATGAGGAGTTTGTAGGAGCAATAGGGTGACCTTGAGATGGAAAATTTGATAAATAGTGAAAAATTTTCTACAAGGATAACGAAGGCAGTGAGATTTCTGAAAATCATAATATTCACGGAATGTTGTTTTCAGAAAATTAGAACCAATCTATAGTCATCCAAAGATAGTGAAAAATATTGATGACTAATAGTGGCTCCACTTGGGGAGGGAAACTCCTTTCAAGAGGTGTCAAGAACCTTAGATTTCGTATCTCTGGTTTTGCAGATAAGAAACCTCAAATGCTTGCTAATTTAGTCCTATTATTTCATTTTTCAAGGCTGATCTTTGTTGTTTTTCTTGGAAGCCATGATCTTACAATTTGAAAAAACATGATTGCTTAAATATCAACCCTACCTACCCATCATGCTTTCCTAAATTTTTCTCTTCATTTGGGTGCATTTGGGTTGGAAAAACCTGGACATCATTTTTTCTTTTGAAAGCATAAAAACTATCTATGCCTACCCTTATCACTTCCAAGGGCTCATATTAGACTGGTGAGCCCTTTTTATTCTCTACCTAATATACTTATCTGTCAAGGTTAAGCAGTTTAACAGATATTCATTCTCTAACCTATCAACACAAAATTTAAAGCATGATCAAATCAAGGTTAAGATGTTTGATTCATCATGAGTTGTGGCATCTTGGAAAAGTGGCACACAGATTTTATTTTTGTACAAGTAAAACTAGAAACTTGAGGGCCCATAATTTGGAGTTTTTTTACCTATCCCTCTCATTTGTCTTTAGTTCATATTTAAGCTTTGGGAACCAACATCTTTTCCTAACCTAGTCTACTTGATAAGACAAGTTTAAACTATTTGGAAAATATCCATTTTCTAACTTATCAGCAAAAATTTAAAACACTTTCAATCATGGTTAGGTTGTATGAATGAATGAGACTTTTCTTTCTTCAAACGTAGTGGAATTTAGACTTGCACACTTTCAAACATATTGTTTTTTTGGTATGGGGCTTTATCTCTTCTTTTCATCTACCCTCTTTTTATTTTTTTTTCTTTTTTTGTGTTTCATTTTTCTGATTTTTTACTCAAGCAATGTTATGTACAATGAACAAAGCTTTAAACTAATAATGTCAACAAAAATAGTGCTTGAGCATCTTGCTATTGACAAGACATCCAGACAACTCTGCTCCATCCATTTCTTGTAGGAAGAATGCATTGTTACCTCTGACTGAATGGATGATGTATGGGCATTTCCACAGATTTTCAAATTTTCCATGTTTGCCTTTGTCCTCTCTTCTTGAATCCCACTTCAGCTCTTTGTCCCCAATCTAGAAATGATTTCCCTTGGTCCTCTTATCAAAAAAAAATTTGATTCTGTGTTGCACTACTAGTGTTCTGTTGTATACTTCTTCCCTTGATTGCGGCAAATGAATGGTTTTGGTTCAGCCTCCTTTTCACATAATTCTCTTCTGATTGTACCTCTTAGAGGAGCTTCATCACTGGGACTCCCAAGGATGTTGGAAAAACTACATCCATGCCATACACTAGCTGATAGGGAGACATGTTAATTGATTTCTTGCTTGTTAATCTATCTGCCCATAGTGCATGCACCAGTTTTCTATGCCATTACTTTTTTTTCTCTTCCAACAACTTCTTGATGATGTTTACCCGAATTTTTTTAGAGGACTCATCCAACCCATTACCTTGAGGGTAATAAGCTATATAATGCCCTAATGTGATGTGATACTTGTGGAAAAAGTCCACCATTCTCTTGGACTTGAATGCAGCAGCATTATCAGTGATGATCTTTCTCAGAAAACCAAATCTGGACATAATATTAGTTTCAAGGAATTTGATGATTACCAATTCAGTGGCATTCGTTGAAGGGATGGTTTCTATCCATTTGGTGAAATAGTTAGTTGCGGTGAGGATCCATTTGTGTTGGGCAGAGGATGTAGGGTGGATTTCTCCAAATGAACTAGCCTTTGTTGCCCCAAGGTGTAGTGGAAGTTGTTTTGTGCTGATCACTTGGAAGTACTGGCACCTGATTATACCTTGAAAAACCATCAAGCAATGATATTCTTTTGGAGCCTACCACCTTTTGCAGTATATGATCCATATTAGGTAAAGGGTAGTTATCTTTCAGGAAGGATTTGTTCAAATTTATAAAGTCTATGCATAGCATAATTTCTCCGGTCTTCTTGCTCACTGACACAAGGTTTATTCCACCATCATTATTCCAAGTACCTGAGTGGACTATTATTCCACCATCATACATATTTTTTATTTCTTTCTCAACTAGAGCCATTAGGAAAGGGTTTATCCTATGCAATTTTTGCTTGAATGGTTTATGGTTTTCCTTGAGAGGGATCTTGTGTTGAATGATGTTTGTGTCATAGGACTTCAAGTCCTCATAGCCCCATGCAAACAAATCCTTAAACTCTTTGAATAGTTCAATGTATTTATATTTTATAAGGGGTGGAAATGTTTTGGATAGCTTTATCATTTTAGTTTCTTCGTCACTCCCTATCTTCCATTCTTCTACATCAGTTTTGGTAGATTCCATCTTACACTTCCTAGCAACATCATTGAAATTAAACAGCTATTCCAAGGGGGAAATTCCTCTTGGCAATAAGTTATCTTTGCATTGCAATACCTCAAGGTCCCTTTTGTCTAAATCTTCAAAAAATTCTACCTCAATAGGGTGTTCTAGCATATTTATATCAGTAGTACAAGGCAGCTTTGTTTTGTGTGCTTGTTCTTCAGGGGAGCAGTCCCCTTGATGGTATAAGTCTGATTTTGGAATTTCAAACTTGTTTTTCGGCTGCAGGAAGTCTTCAATTAGTTTGTCATTTTCAAATACTTGTCAATAATATATGTTATCATGGACTTCTGGTCTATACTTGACCTTTACTGTGTATTGTTCATTGGCATGAGGTAGTTGACAAGTGCTGGCAACAAAGGCTAGTTCATTTGCAAGACTGTTTTGAGTTCTTGGGAAAAAGGTAAGTTCATATTTTTCAAATGTCTTTAGGAGGTCTAAGGCATCATTTCTATATTCTCTTAGCCTAGGAAAAAAAATTTAATATTTTCCTTTGATTTTCCTAATGATTAGCTCAAAATCCCCTAGAACAGAAATCCTCTTAGCTCCTATACTTTTCAGCATTTGTAACCCTAAGAGAAGAGCTTCATACTCTGCAATATTGTTTGTACATTGAAAATATAGCTTGTAAGAGTGACCTTGATTAGTGTTTTTTATCCAAACACCTACTCCTGAACAAGCTTTTCCACAAGAGCCATCAAAGCTCATGTTCCAAAGTGTTCCAAGTTCAGATTCGCCATTATGTCGTTGTTCATGGTTGCTAGGGTTTTGGCTGTCATGTTCTTCATTTTGTGTTTGGTTTGACTATTCTGACAAGTCTTTCTCTTCCTCTTTTTCATTTATTTGTTCATTATTGTCATCTTCATTGTACAAGATAAATGAGTCAAGTTATGAATGGATAGAATAGAGAAGGGTGTTGTTTGGCCTATCTTGGCTGCTTACCATGTATTTCATGTAAGATTCTCTGTATAGTCTTCTTGTTTGGTTAAATACTAGAATGGTAGCATATGTAATGTCTATTTTAGGTTTCCTTGGATTTTGGCTCCCCATGATCTAGATAAAAACATGCCATACTTCGGGGGAATGTCAGCCACTACAATGTCCATGACTAGGCTCTCAGCTAGTATTTGTGCCAGATTGACACACAAATCTTTGATCAGATCCAGACATTTAGCTCTACTTGAATTAAAAGAGTACAAGTCTTTATATGGTTTGGTTATTTCGAGGCCTAATCTCTCCATCAGTACCTTTGGCATAAGGTTGTGTGAATCACCAGAGTCCAGCATAGCATTGTGTAAGATTTTGTCATGAATGTTCAAACTAACATAGAATGGAGGTACAACTCCCTCTTGAAATTTTCCCTCTACCTCTTGTCCAAACAAAAATTCAGGCTTTTCATCAGTTAGATTCATAGTAACGATGTCATTTACTATGTTTAAAGCCTTCAGAACCTGAGATCTATATACATCTTGAGTCACTAGTTCAGTAAGGGGTATGGCTATTTTGATTTTGGAAATTTCTCCCTCAATACTGAATGGTGTTGGTGTTTTTGGCATATTTACATCAGTTTTATCATACATGGTCTTTTCAGCAACTTTAGCTTGTTGATTTTTGTTTGGGATCTGAGTTAAAGAATTTTTTTCAGGGCCACTAGTTGATGTACTAGGGAAGCTTTGGTCACCATTATGTTGGTTGATTTTTTTTTTGCTTTGATCAGCATTCTTAGCCATTATGTTTGTACTTTTTGCTGTCTTTCTAGGATTGTTTTAAGGGATTTTCCTAGCTGAAATTTTTGATTTGTTCTTTTTAGGGATGTCTTTTGTTTTCCCACTTCTGAGGTCATACTACCTATGAACCTCCATGATGGCATTTTCAAACCCTAGTTTGTATTCTTCAGAATCCTCATACGTTCTATTAGTTTGGTTTGAGGAAAACAGACATGTTTCTTCTTCTGTGAGAAAAACATCATCCTCATTATTGGAGTCTATTAGATTGACATGATTTTCTTTTGACTCCTCAGTCTCTCTTTCCTCTTCATCTACATATTTTTCTTGGAAAGGAGGTCTGATTTGCTGGTCATTTTTTCTTTGTCTAATTTGAGGAGGGTCTCTTCTAAAATTTTGGTTTCTATTTTTTTTTTAGGATTTTTTGGTTTTCTCTTGGAGGTGCTCTTTCATTCAAGTTAATTCTCTCCATAATCCTTTCCATTTTCCTAACTAGGCTGTCAATTTTAGGATCAGATGTGGAGGCTATAGTTTCCTCTTTGTATGTAACCTTCTTCTCTGCTTTTAATCTAGCCCTTTTAGCATTTAGGTTGGATTCTACACTTACTACTCCCCTTTTCATGTCTTCTAAGGTAAGG
Source organism: Pinus albicaulis (assembly GCA_034641835.2). NCBI lineage: Eukaryota > Viridiplantae > Streptophyta > Pinopsida > Pinales > Pinaceae > Pinus > Pinus albicaulis. Next base: position 1,340,565,560 of record CM076580.1, on the reverse strand, counting down.
GGGTCTCTTTCTCTTAATTGATAAGACATGTCTAGATCAAATCCATTCAAAAATTTCACTAAGGCTAGGCCTTGTGGGGATTTCATGTGGGGAGGCAATGCATTATATAAACTATTGAATCTAGTTCAGTAGTCTTTGACACTTTCTCCAACATCCTCTTAAGGTTATCATACTCTGATAGGATTTGAAGAGGATTTTTCTTAGTCTCCCACTTTTTTATGAATGTTTGATAAAGGGAAGGGAGGTCATTAATGCTATTAGGAGTTAAGTTTTTGAACCATTTATTTGCTTCTCCTCCTAAAATTTGGGAAAAAATTATCATTTTTATGGTCTCCTATTCTATTTCTTGGTATTCAAATGCATCATTCATCTTGTCTACATGTTGTTGGGAAGTTGTATAATCAGCTCCAGTAAAGTGAGGGATTTTAGATTGGTAGTCCTGTCGCATAGGCACTAAAGGTTGTGGTAGTACCAGAGGGGCATACCATGCTGCCATGATGAGAGGTAATGGAATCCAAGGAGGATTTACAAGAGGAGGGTTTATGAGTGGAGGTGGGGGATGAAATGGAGAGGTTTTCACAGTGGATGTATGAGTGGGGGTAGAAGATGTACTTGGACCAGCTAACTAAGATTTAGTAGATTTAGATCGAAATGAGTCAAAGTGTTGGAGAAGCTGAAAAACAGGAGGAATGGAAGGAGAGGCTTCTCTACTAGGAATCTATTGTAAGTTTGTAGGCTCAAGGTCTGTCTGGTCTATCCAATTTTTAGACTTAGCTCTAAATAGGTTTCTTCTATGGTGTAAGTCAAATTGGGTATCTTGCAAGGATGTAAGGTTTTCAGGGACAGAACTTGCTTTGTGAATTGGTCTAAAAATACTTGAGTCTTCAATCTTAGAAATTTTCCATAAGATTATTTCTGGGTCATCATCTATAGTAGGAGGGTTTGGGTCAGGGTGAGATCTGGTGCTAATTCTTTGCGAAGCCAGATTTCAGACCCACAACACAGAGAAGCTGAAAGTTTGTAAGAGTTTTGAAGAACATACCTATCTATAAGAAGACTGAATTCACACAGTATGTGACTGGGCTTTCTTCTATCAGGTTTGATTAGTACATTCCCAAGGGAGTTTGTGAGAAATAGTGGAGTCACCAGGTCTAATAGAAAGTTAGTGGAGTCACTAGGTAGATGATGCTAATTGTTTTGAAGATTTGTTTGTTGTCCACCATCTTCAATTGGATACCAATCTAGAGATATTTTTGGGTTTTCTGAGTTCCTTATGCAACACTAATATTTTTAGTGAGTGTTCCCTAGTATGTTTGCGATGATGCTAGTATGAAAAAACAACCAGATATCATTCTTGGCTAACACTTAATTTATCTAGGTTTGAGAGGGGATTTTTTAGTTTTGAAGGAATATTTAAGCTACTACTTACTCAGATCCCCAGTGGAGTCGCCATTATGTTAGGTCCCTGTAATTTGGCAGATTAGCAAGACCAAATAGACAAGGGTAACATCAAACCAACTTTGGAGTCCTAGGACCTAGCCTTCCTAGACTCGGAGAGGGCTCTCTCTATGTTTGTATAAAATATATGACTTGTTTGATTTAGGATGTTGATTTTAGGCTAGTTATAGTGATAGGGTTTGTTTGTTTTGTTTGGTTTGGTTGGGTAGGTTATCAAGAAGAATAGACAGAGTAAGAGAAACTAAATCCATTGGGCTATAGGGTATGTGAAAGGCTTGAAAAGTGGAACAATAGGTCAAGGGTGTTTCATAGGGCAAGTTAACAAGGGAAAATGGATCTTAATAGCTTATGTGAGTGGAATGAACATTAAGTTGTGAACATTGTAGGTTTAAAGGGAAATTAAGAATCCTTTAACACATACTAAAATAAGAAAAGCCTTCAATAATACTTATGCTTTAAGAAAGAACCAAAGTGCAGGGCACACCATAAACCTCTTTGACCAAACCCTAGTAAATAAACTTCAAGACAAAAATCTAGTAATCAAAGAGAGAAATTAAGAATTCTCTAATCATTACTTTCAGACTAATAGAGAATTTAAGATGACAGTTCAGTGAAACTAAAGAGCTTTTAAGAATTCTTTAATCAAACTCAGCAGAGGAAAACATAAAGATAAAGGATGCAGACAGAAATAGGATGCCAAGATAGCATATCCTACTCTAAAATTTGTGTTCTTCTATCAGAGAAAGGATGAAACAATATGAAAACTGAAGGAAACAAATACCAAATTAGGACAACATCACCATTAACTAGGTTCATGAATCCCATGAATATGCTTTCTCCATTGATGCTCAATCCAAAGCAATCACAACACTCCAAATCCAATTTCTTTGACAAACTCAAAGTCTATATCATGTCGACCTCAGCAATCAACCAACAATCACAATGAGGCTTACATGCAGCATTTAATTTCCAAATGGTGAATAAAACACTAGATAGGGTGTTAGAAGTCATTAATTACATAATAAATGCATTTGACCATTGAGACCATGCAAGGCTGAAGGCACAAATATCCCAAACTCATTAAATGCAAAATAACTCTTAACAATAACTCCTCAACTAATTTTGGAGACATTTTCCTATTAAGCCTTCAAAATATCTTTTTAATTTACTCCTTGTGTCTTTTTTTTACTTTCTAGCAAGGGACCAGTGCCATTGGCTGAGGGTGCAGCGCAAAATTTGGAAAACAACACCTGTTTTGCAGCTGATTTTTGGAGGCCTTCTCGGTGTCCAAATTAGTTCCATGATAGCTCATTGGAAATCTTGTCGTATCTAGTTTCCAAATATGCCTTTTATTTCTAGAATGGTGTCCATTTTCATGCTCAAAAATCCATTCTCCCAATACTACTCTAGGTGCAATGCCAGTGCTGAAAATAGGGCAGAAAGGTGATTTTTAGGTGGTTTTTGGCACTTTTGGAGGACTAGTTTTGCTCCAAATGAGCTGAAATTTTATGTGGGCAATGTAACTGCCATGAGGATCATGAAAATGTTAAATTTACCCCCTTTGATTTCACCAAAAAAGAGCACAGCGCCAATGAAGTTGTGCGTTTGGCCCTTTTTTCTGCTGTCCAAATAATCAAAAATAAAAAATGTGCACAGTGTGCCAAAATTTTGAAATTAGCTTGTTGATCATGTTTGGGATGCCTAGAGGGATACATCAGCAAGGATTTCAAGCTTTTCCTTCTCCTTTGCCTCCTTTTGTGCTTAAATATTTGAAAGGTCCTTTTTGAGCTTAACCCTTGCAATTATGTTCCTCAAGGCATAATGCCTTGCCATATTATTCTGAAGATCAATGTCTCTTTTTTCCTTCTCAAGATGATCCTCTAGTTGCACATTGGCTCTCTCTAGCCAATATTCTCTATCATAGCTGATCTCCATGGAAAGTAGCTCACTTGGGGTGAGCTACTCTGCCAATGTTGTCTCTTGCTCTCATTCCCGAGCTAAGGCCTTCTTCAACCCAATTGTCCTTGGCCTCCTCCCAGGAAGATTTTATTCCTCATCCTAAATGTCATATAGAGTGACCAAGGCCTCATCTTAGCCTTGGCCTTTCCAGCTACTTTTTGAGCTTTGATAGCTCTAACCTCACTGATGACCTTCTCTGTCTCTAACTGCTGGTTTTCAACCTCAAGGAAGTTGATCACATTTTCGGCCCTACCAAGGTTGGTTTGTAGCTCTAAAATCTGGGCATCCTTTCTCTTGAGCAACATGTTTGTGATCCTCTCCTCATTCTCATCATCACTGTCAAGGTGAATTAGCTGAAATTCCTGTTCAGTTTCATGTTTGTCTTTCCCCTCTTCATCAATGACCTTTTCCTTACCTTTGTCAAGTTGTTTTGTTGGTGTAGAAGGCATGGACCCTTGCCTTTTAAGGGAAGAAAACACATGCCTATTTCCTCTTTGATAGTTCAAAGGAAATGGCTCGATTTTACTCATCTTAGTGCCATCTGTCTCACTGCTCTCTTCATTATTTGATGTTGTGTCATGAGATGAGGGTGAAGGGCTGTAGGAAGATGATGAAGGAGGATAAGCATGGGGTGAAGGAATGTGAGTGGATGGAGATGTATGATCAGTAGGAGATGAAGGAGGAGTGGATTTTGGAGGATGGGATGATGAGGGGACATCTTGCTGATGATGCCCTTTTTGAGCAGTAAAAACCTCATTGGCAATGAAGGTCTCCCATGAAATGCCTTTCTGTTGTAGTTGGTGCATAACAACCATTTTGATAAGTGAGTGATGTAAGAGGCTTTGCATTTGCTGAGGATAGTCTTTATTTTGCACTATGTATGACATTTTATCAATGCTTCATTAGAGATAATATGGTATATGCAGCATCCTCACTCTAGTAAAATGCATAAGCATCTTGATGTGGTAGGAGTAAAGACAGGAGAACCTTCCCTCACATGTAAAATTTTTCATTATAATCTTCATCATAGGCGCATATATATCAAGCAGGTGAGAGAGAGGAAATATGGATTTGTTGTGGTATTTATATCTGGGCTTAAGGTATGGCTCAAAGTAACTCATGTCAAAGCTAGCTTGATTGAACCATTTCTCCACTACACTATGTATGCATGTAGCATTGGCAATAACATCTGTAGATAACTCAAAGGTTACCCCTGCAAGGTTAACTTGTTTGTCATGCAAGTTAATGATAAAGAGTCTAGTTAGCTCAAGGTGGTTTTGCACCTGCTGCACCTTTTCACAAAATTCATAGCAACCTACATGTTTGAAACAAGAAATAGTAAGGGGAGATTCCATGAGCTCTCCTGTACTGAGGGGTTCAAATCTATTGATATTTCCTCCTTTGTGATCATGACTCCTTGGAGTTTGGGCCTCCACATCACTACCACTATCCTCTGAAATTGTGAACTCTACCTTTATAAAACCCTGGAGTGTAAATGGAAAAGAGATGAAGGGATGGTAATCAATGGCAGTTTTGGCAATTGAATGGGATGAGTGAATTAAAGGAATGGGTGTAGGGGTAAGATTAGATGAATGACAACCCTTGAGTACTGTAATAACCCTTTGTTTTGATCGATACTCTTTATAGGAAGATGAAGTAATGGAAAAATCAGTGACTTCAAGGTTGAAACTTAGGGTTTGATCTTACGGTTCTGTTTCATTGATTAAGAAAATAAAAATTTCTTGAATATAGGGTCATGGCAGGTACTCACCCTTAATATTTTCTTGGAGGAACTTTGACAAGAGCTTGGAAGTAATTTGAGTTGATTTGAGTTGTTTGAGGGCTCAGAAACCCTTCCTGGCCAAGGGCGCAGCGCCAAGGCTGAGCGCGCAGCACTAGTCCTGAGAGCGCAACACCTTTAAAACAACCAGAGGATGTGTTCTAGGCAAGAACGCAGCACCTCCCCTAGCCCATAGCACCACTTTATAGGCACACAGTGCCTTCAGAATTTTTATGGGGATAAAATTCCAAGCACGCAGCGCCACAAAAAATTTTCCCGAAGTTACTTGAAAAATCACAATTTTTTCTCTTTTGAGTGCCCTTGGTATTTTGATAAGCAAGAATGATTCATTTGAAAGTGAAATGAGATTTTATATATTATAGGAATTTGATTTAATTATGAAAACCCACTTTCTAATGTCCAAAGTACTTTTTCTTTTCTCACTAACCCTTTTACACTGTTTTGCTTTGCAGGTGACTGAAATGATCAATTTGACCTTTCTTTTTCTCATTGATGTATGACAAGCTCATTTTGACAACCTTGGGATTCAAACATACAATAGCATGTTCAAATTCTTGTGTAGTCTGAACCTTTAAGTTCAACTTAACCTTTTCACCTTCTTGCTTGTAATTTGCTGGAGTTATAAAATTTTCTTTTCTTTTGATCCTAGAGACTTGACATATTATTTTGAAACCTTTAGGATTATTATACACAGCAATAGCTTCAAAATCCTCTTTTTCTTCCACCATGGAGTTCAACTTATTCTTTTCACCTTGTTTGGCCACTTTCTTCAAAACCCTAGGTGTTTGGAGTGCTTTGCAGCAATCATCAGTGTTGTCTTCTAAGTTCTCTATAGACCTTTCCAATTCATTCATTTATGTCCAGTTCACTTTACCTTTTTCCATATTCCATCAATATTTTTTACATAATTTCTTCATGTTTTGCCTTATGTGCTTCCTCCATGTCATTTCTTGCAAGGGATCACTGTTTTGGCACTCAACTAGACCATCAAGCTCGAAACCTTAGTTCTCTCCAAGAACAAATTGTTTCCCTTTCCTTTTGCTATGAGTTGTCTTCATTTAGGAGTGGATGGTCTACCTCATCAACCCCTTCTGCTGAAAAATCCTTCAACACTCTTGCCGAAGTGCTAAACTCTTTGTATTTAACTCACCTATAGACTTTGAACTGATGAGGTAATCTTCTTTGGAAATATTTTAGGTCCTTCTTGAATAACCATGTCTTGACATTCTACTATATCTGAGCGAGATTCTAACAAAGGAAAAGCAGTGCCTGAAAATTCAAATGATGACCTTAAAACATGTGAAGCCCTAATGACCTAGTGAGAGGGTACTTAGACCTGATTTTGACTAGAATTTGACTTGGAGGCTTCTCAAGTGAAAACAAAGTATTGTTAAAAGTGTTGTATTGAAGATCCAAAATTAAATGTACTTGATTTATCTAAAGAACCTATAGAGATATTTTTGAGACCATCAATGCTTGAGGAACTTTGGGAACATGGGAAAAGATCCTGCAATAGGAAAACCCTAGAGGGAATATGGAGTTCAGTGACAAGGGGAAAATAGGGCAATGAGGCTATAGGCAGGGAAGGAGGATGAAAATGAGAGATATAAGCTTATGAGGAGTTTCTACGAGCAACAAGGTGACCTTGAGATGGAAAACTTGATAAATAGTGAAAAAGTTTCTATAAGGATAATGAAGGTAGTGAGATTTCTGAAACTCACAATATTCAAGGAATGTTGTTTTCAGAAATCTAGAACCAAACTATAGTCATCCAAAGATAGTGAAAAATACTGATGACTAACAATATGAAACTTGTATATGTTGAGTATGCATTTGAATTCTACTTAGTTTTTGCAAATGTAGAAAACAAAGCATCTCTTTTCATGTCTTTTTTTTATCAACCCTAATCCTATCTCAAGAATTTTTTTATTTGTGTGTTCATTGTATCAAATTAAACAGGAGTACAACTCTCTAAAAATTCATAAGGATTCGTTGTATTGTTATCTCCAAGGATTTAAATAATCTTAGAGATTAATAAATATTTTATTCTAGTTGTTTCCAATGGATTTTTTTTATGTGTTGGTCGTGCATTTATATTAAGCCTAGTGGACGTTTCTATTAAGTGTTTGGAATGCATTTTTCTTAAGCCCATTGGCTAGTGTTGAGCATGACTTCTCATTTATCCTAGTGGGTGTTTTCTTAAGGGATAGGCATTCATTTTGTGCCTTGGGCATGATTTTACATGCCTATGGGTGTGCATTGGTGGAAACATTTTAGGTGTGCATATTGTGGACATGGTAATTCCAATGGGTATTTTTTGAATGGTTAGGTGTGCACTTTCGTCCCTATTGGCATGTATTTTTGTGCCTATGGGTGTGCATTGGTTAAATCATTTTTGTTGTGTATTTAGTATGCTATGAATGCAAATTGTAGGCATGGTAATTCTAGTGGGAATTTTCTTACGAAATGGACATGCATTTATATCATGCCTTTGGAGTGAATTTTATGCCTTGGGCACACATTTTTGTTCCTATGGGTGTGCATTGGTGGAAGCCTTCTAGAATTCATTTAGTGGGCATGGCCGCAAAAGGTTGAGAGAGTTTCATAAGGGCATAATATTTTTCCTATAAATCAGAACTGAACTAATTTTATTCTATTTGAAATATCTTGAAGTGATGAGCCTAATGGTGCCCTAATTTTAGGTCTTGAAATAGAAGTGGAAATTTTTTGGGACCCTCCCCATTTCCTTAAGTGAAACTAGGGAACTAAGGTGAAGTCATTACACTATGTCTAATGAATCATAACCATGGATTTAAGAGTAAAACAATTTACCTTTTCTTTTCTTAATTATCCCTCATTTGTCAAATTGTTGATGGACAAGCTATTTTCCAATACAAAACTACTAGTATGTCTATCCTGAAAATTCCCTTAGGTCATCTCTTTGGCACCCACCTATAATGAAAATTCCTACTATCATTACAACTCTAATGAATAATTTTATATAATGCATCTCAAAATAGCCTATGGATATCATTTTTACATTGGATTTGTGTCACCGTTTGTTTCATATGTCTAATGAAACCCAATAGATCAAGCCTCTATATAAATTCTATGTGGCGATAAATGGTGTCACATATACAATGAATTTCCACAACTGTGATGATCTATTTTAATGCAAATTTGGGGGGTTCAAGTCTCTGCACTTTCCACCTTGTAGTCTTTGGTTATCAAAAGTAAAATGATGGGATTTATCTGTCATGGTTTTAAGGAAGTTGTCTCAAAAAACCATATGGATTTTCTTTTCTAGAATGTTTTTGTGTAGTGATTGAATTAGCATTCGTAAAGTGCAAAAAATTATGCCAAATATTCTAGTGAACTTGTAAATCCCCAACCCATCCTAACATCCCCTTTGATTTCATTGCAACACACACAACAAACTTATACATCTATACTATCCTATCACTACATGTCGATATTCATTTTGTCTCCTCTCTCCAACCTAGATCCTCATGTCGTCCTTCCTCTCACACTCTTAACAATGACAAGAATGAAATCTCCAACTTAAATATCAGATCATTTATTACACAAGACTCTTGTTTGAGCTTGTGGGATTCACCAAAACCAACATACAACTACCACAATTTTGTAAAAAAAAATTTATCCATCCATTGTTTCTTATCATCTTGAAATTTTCTCTGTTTACAACCTACTTTTTATAGTGCTTCATAGCATGACACACATTAGTGGAAGCTACGAAAATAACACCTTTGTATTTTTTTATAATTTAGTAAGATCGTATCCCTCATAGAGATCCTACAATAAACCTGATTTATAGTTTGATGGCATGCCTTGATTCATCTAGATAATAAAACCAATCAAATTCACTCTCTCTTGTAATCACTTATGCATGGACCACTAGCACTCTAGTGAACATGATTACACCATCACTACATTGCCCCAATACAACATCAATGATTATTATCATAGTCTAGGTATTCTACACTTATTATTATGAGACACATGCTACCTATTACACCTATTGTAGTCGCTACAAACCCCTCCAAAATTTTTTCATATACCCAAATTTCAGAGCCTTCCTTGGTCTTGTTTTTTATTGTCACAAATTTTCAAGTTCATTTTATTGCTTTTGTGATCCCTTTCGCAAGAAAGGAAAAGTGTCACCTTTGGCATGATGGATACTGCAATGAATGTATGAGATTTTTCCTATGGTTAAAATAGTTCATATTTGTGTAAATGAGTTTTTATAACTATGTAAGTACCTATCGCACTCATTTCCAAAGTCTCAGACATTATCGCACAAGTGTCTTCACAATTGTCGTAGAGTGTATCTTTAGTGTCGCACTTGTCATAACCGATCACAAAGATGTCACACATAGAATGATGCTCTCCATGTATGTCTCAGATGATCTATTTTGTTGAGTCGTCAAGTATGTTGAGTGTGTGATCATAGTCAAAATCCATCAATGTTCACATCAATCTCACCTGTCCCACACTTGGTCATTTTCTGGAAAAATACCCCACCAAGAAACTTAGCCTCTCTAGGCCTCCCTTGAGCTACGCACTCCGTAGTCTTAGTCCTCTAGTTGTGACCCTGCTACTTGGCACTTGTAGGTTTTAACCCTGTACATAAATTATCTGCAAATGAATCTTAAAAATAGAAAATAAACAATAGAGAGAGCATAAAACATAAAACAGATATACACAGAGATTTTCCCCTAGATCCCAAATCGGGACAACCAGGTTGATTTTTCATTATATTCCTTTTAGTGTTCCAACACATATATATACATGCCGAAGCATACATAAACCCCAATCCATTAACCCTGAATTAGAACATAATCATAGTTCCCTTGACTGGATCTAAAAAATAGTAGGGGCCGAAAACCATCATGCCCCAAAACCATGTGCAAACCCATGCACAAAACTATGGGCGGCTCCGCCCACAAAAAAAAAGGGTCCAAAAAATATTTCCCAGGGCACTGCTCTAGAACCCGAACAGGGGGGGCTACTACACCCGGCGCAACATACAGGGGTGTCTTTCACCAACCCGTGCTTGAATAGTCATGGAAAGAATATAGCACATACCCAACATTCTCCCACTTTTTTTTTTCTTTATGCACGGGGCCACAAAAGAGCTTAGTCAGTAGCCTTGATCTGCAACACCCATTGTTTCTCTACACCAATAGAACTTCTGGGTGCTCACAGACTTTGTCAATGCATCTGCAACATTCTTCAAAGTGTCCACCTTTACCGGCAACACCCTTTTAGCCTCAACCATATCTCTCACAAAGTGATATTGAACATCAATGTGCTTTGTCTTTGAATGATAAGCAGGGTTCTTAGCCAAGAAAATTGAACTTTTCCTATCACAATCTATCCTTATAGCTTGCGGCACCAACCCCATACTTGGACACAATCTTTGCAACCAAATTGCTTCCTTGCTTGCATGAGTTGTTGCCATGTATTCTGCCTCTGTAGTTGAAAGAGCCACTACAGATTGTCTTTTACTCATTCAATTGACTGCACCTCCAAATAGACTAAACACATACCCACTTGTAGATCTCCTTTGGTCCGGATCTCCAACCCAATCTGCATCAACAAAACCACAGATGTCCAAAACTCTATCCAATCGTAGTCTTCCCTAGTAGCACAAGCCATAATCACTAGTGCCACGAAAATATCTAAAAACCCACTTCATTGTTGTCTAATGCTCCTTCCCTGGGTTTGACATAAACCTACTCAATACTCCCACTGCATGTGCAATGTTCGATCTAGTACATACCATTGCATACATCAGGCTACCCACTACACTTGCATATGGAACATGGGACATATCCTCCTCTTCTTCTTATGTCTTAGGACACTGTTCAGCAGAGAACTTTACACCTATTGGAATAGGAACATTGACCGGTTTATTATCCTTCATATTGAACCTCTACAATATAGTCTTGGCATACTTCCTCTGGTTTAACTAGAGCTCCTCTTTACCCGATGTCTCTTAATTTCCATGCCCAAAATATAGTTTGCAGCACCAAGATCCTTCATGTCGAATTTGGAGAACAGTTGGGTCTTCAAATATTGGACAATTTCTTTGTCATTTCTAATCAACAACATATCATCCAAATACAAGACCAAATAAATAACACGGTCAACAATTAATTTAAAATAAACACAATGATCCTCCTTTCTTCTGGTGAAGCCAAGTCCCCATATATAGGTATCAAATTTCTGATGCCACATCCTTGGTGACTTTTTTAACCCATACAGAGACTTCTTTAACCTGCATACCAGTTCTTTCTCCCCCTTCAACATAAATCCTTCAGGTTGTTTCATGTAGATCTCCTCTTCCAGATCCCCGTGAAGAAATTTTGTCTTCACATCCATCTATTCTACCTCAAAATCAAATGCAGCAGCAACAGATAAAAGTAATCTAATAGAAGTAACTTTGGCAACAAGAGAAAAATATCACCAAAATCAATTCCCGACACCTGGGAATAACCTTTTGCTACCAACCGAGCTTTGTATTTCTCCACTTTGCCTTCTACATTGATCTTCTTCTTAAACACCCATTTTCTCCCGATGGGCTTCCTTCCAGCCGGCAACTCCACCAGATCCCATGCCTCATTTTTATGCAAGGATGCCATTTCATCAATCATGGCCTCCTTCCAGAGTTTTCCATCCTCTAAATCTACTGCCTCCATAACAGTTCTGGGATCATCATCAGTTATAGTTAAAGCAAAATTTTAACAGAAAGAAGATGGAATATACCTTTCTGGTTGTCTTCTTTCCTGAACTAATCTTCTCACAGCTGGAGTTTGTGGCTCTTCCTCTTCTATGTCTTTTTCTGTTGTAGAGTCTGATTCATCTCCTTTAGTTCAAACTCTATCTTCTCAGGTTCCTTTGGTAGGACTTCATGTTTAAAAACATATTTCACCTCTCTAAACACCACATCTAAGTTGTACACAACCTTCCTTGTTTTCGGGTTCCAAAGCTTGTAACCCTTTAAACCATCCTTATACCCAATAAATATGCACATTTCAGATTTATTATCCAACCTGGTCCTTTTCTCCTTTGGAACATGTACATATGAATCACATCCAAATACCCTCATATGTGAAAGAGAGGGCTTCTTACCAGTCCATACTTCATGTGGAGTCTTATCCTCCAACACTGATGAAGGTGATCTATTAACCAAGTAACATGCAGTCTCCACTACCTCTGCCCAGAATTCTTATCCTAACCCGGTATCACTGAGCATGCTTCTTGCCTATTCCATCAGCGTTCTGTTCATTCTTTCTGCAAATCTGTTTTGATGAGGTGTGTATGGAGTAGTATTATGCCATTCTATACCACACTTCTTATAGAACTCTTCAAATTCCTTCTTGCAGAACTCCCCACCATTATCTATCCTCAGCACATTTATCTTCTTCTCTGTCTGGTTTTCCATTATAGCCTTAAATTCTTTAAATCTATCAAAGACTTTACATTTATTCCTCAAGAAATATATCCATGTATTCATTGAGAAAACATCTATGAATGAGACATAGTACACAGACTTATCCAGTGATGGAAATGACACAGGTCTAAACACATCACTGTGCACAAGCTCTAATATCTTGTTAGCCCTCTTAGCACTAGAAGGAAAACTCACCCGATTATGTTTCCCATATACACAATGTTCACAGAAATTGAAATCCAGAGAGCTATTAGACATACCTTCTGCCATATCATTTCCATGCAGTATTCGAAGGCCCTTATGTCCAATATTTCCAAGCCTTTTATTCCATAGCATGGTCTTTTCTCTGGAGACTGCTAGGATTTCTTCTCTACTTTTGCGAACCACGGAACTGGTGCACCCATCAATAACAATGCTTCCCTGAATCTTGTACATATTTCCAATCCGAACTCCCCGCATTCATACCAGTGCTTCCCGAACCATCTTACAAATATCTTTCTCAAACATTGTTTTTACACCTACATCATCCATCTTGCTTACAAAAATTAGATTTCTAGCTAATGCAGGAATGTGCAGAACACCAGGAAGTGTTCTAATCCTTCCACCTTGCAGCTTCAGCTTGAATTTTCCACATCTGATGATTCTGGCCTTCCTATCATCACCTAAGAAGACATCACCGCCATCATATTTCTCATACTCGTAGAACCACTCCCTATGGGGAGTGAAGTGAAAGGATGCACCCGAGTCAATCAAACATGACTCATGATCTACATGTGTATTTGAAGAAGAAGCCAATACACATCCCCACCTTCATTCGAGGTGGTTTTTGCCTCTGCAAAAGGAGCATCATCAAATCCCTTTCCTTTCTTAGGAGATTTAGATCTGTAGTCCTTTTTGTAGTGCCCTTCCTTTCTGCATTTCCAACACACCTTTACAAACTTTCCAGGAGATTTAGATCTCCCTCTAGATTTAGATCTCCCACTCAAAACCTTATTCTTATTTCTGCTCCGATACCTTCCTCGTACAGATAAGGCATCTCCATTTTGACCCTCCATATTTCTCCGTCTCATTTCCTCCGACAGCAAGATTGAGACAATGTCATTAAAATTCAAGGTAGTTGTATTGCTACATATTGCAATAACCAGACTATCCCACAAGTCCAGTAGAGAACACAACAAACTGATGCACTTATCTTCATCTGAGATTTTAATATCAACATATGACATTTGCCTTACCATAGTATTGAAGGCGTTCAGATGCTCTGTCACTGAGTCTCCATCCTTCATCCTTAGGTTATACAACTTTTTCTGCAGGAACAATTTATTCACCAAAGACTTAGATTGGTACAAATTCCCAAGTTTGTCCCACAAATTCTTCATCGTATCTTCCCCATATACACTCAACAATACCAAATCTGAGACACACAACCGTATTGTGCTCTTCACCTTCCGATCCAACCTTTTCCAGTCTTCATCTGACATTGTCTTTGGTTCAGTACCTAGATCTACCGCGATCCACTCGTCTTTATCCACCAGTAGATCCTCCATCTTGAGCTTCCACAACTCAAAACTCTGACGATTAAATTTTTCAATCTCTATCTTTCCACTGATCGCCATCTTCTTTCACCACAAGAATCAATCCCGCAGATCTCCCACTAAATAGGGTCTACCACAAGCCCAAGAAAAAAACCCCTCAGCAACGAAGGCATCCCCTTGAAGCCGAAACAACTCCAATACCAAATGTAGGTTTTAACCTTGTACAGAAATTATCTGCAAACGAATCTTAAAAATATAAAATAAACAATAGCGAGAGCATAAAACACAAAACATATATACACAGAGATTTTCCCTTGGATCCAAAATCGGGATGACCAGCTTGATTTTTCATTATATTCCTTTTAGTGTTACAACACATATATATACATGTCGAAGCATACATAAACCCCAATCCATTAGCCCTGGATTAGAACATAACCGTAGTTCCCTTGACCAGATCTACAAAATACCAGGGGACGAAAACCATCATGCCCCAAAACCATGTGCAAACCCATGCACAAAACCATGGGTGGGTCCGCCACCGAAAAATAGGATCCAAAATTTTTTTCCCAGGGCACTACCGCCCCCACGTCAGCCCCTTGCGCATGACTAGTCATGGAAAGAATATAACACATACCCAATAGCACTTCATGGTGCGCAGTGCTATCTTCACAATAATTGCCTCATTGTGTAGTTTTGGTGACAAGCACCCGACCCTTACCTCTCGAATTGTGAAATTGAGTCCTATGGCCCAACTTGAACTACGCACTCCTAAAATTCAATACAAAAGCTCATCCCTTGAACCTTGGAACTATGCACTATGCAGTTTCAGTCCTCTAGATGTGACCTTGCTACTTGGCATTGCGCAATGCACATTTCTAGCTTCAGAAGAATTGGCTCATTGTGTAGTTTTGGTGACGAGCACCCGACCTTGACCTCCAGAATTATGCAATTGAGGCCTTCAACCCAACTTGAACTGCACACTACTAAACTTGAAGATACAAGATAATCCCTTGAGCCTTATAACTGCACACTACGTAGTCATCCCGACCTCCCTATCCTCCTCAACTACACAGTTGGCTTTCCCATCTCTCATCCTTGTTGCTTCTCCCCTCTGACTCTGGAAACTGCGCAGTCATGTCCCTCAGCCCAACCTTAACTACACATTGTGCACTATCAAGGCTCAAGCTTGCCCCTTTCCTATTTGAACTATGCAACTACATAGTCACTAAGCCTCATTTCCTAGCTTCACAAATTTCCTGGGCTTTCGGATTGATGTCATAACATCATGAGTGAATTGTGGGAATAGTTCCTCTATCAAGTCATGGCAAGATGATAAATTAAGAAAGGGAGGAAGAAATATTTCTCAAATACAAACTTGCAAATGAACTTACAAGAGGATTGATCAAGAGGAAGCGAAAGGGCACTAATTTGCGAACAGTTTCCAAGAATTGAGATCATTGAATAATCCATATCATCAAGTCTTGTGGAGTGAAGGAGAGCTCTTTCATGAAGACACTTAAATTTCAACAGCAGCAATGGCTTGACATTTCCACATTATCAAGCAGTCCATGTCAGCAATGTCATGTCAAGTCATGTCATGAGTGGTCATCACTATTGTATGTTATTTCCATTGTAAACAAATGTATTTTAAAGTGCAAGTCCCAAGGCACACATGAATGTAAAGAGTCATGTAAGTGGAAAAGTGATGGGAAGTCAAATAGTCATAAGGGTAGTCAAGGATTTATCCTTGGTTATATATACTCCCTCATTGTATGACCAAATGACTTTTTCACCTTGGCTCCACTAGAAAAGTAATAGAGAGAGTATCTCGTTCTTTTGTGGAGAAAGGAGTGGCTCCAATGCTCCACTATTGGAGCTAGTGATGTTCATTGTATATATGTGTCTCAGAACTTTTACTTAATAAAAGAAGCCTTTCAAGGCCAACATGTTCTTCACGCATGACTTATGAATGTTTGTAAAAATATTCTACGGATGTTTTTACTTCATGTTTCCTTTTCACGTGTACTAAGATAGTTGAACTACTTCGGTTATTTTAGTGCTTATATTGTTGAGAACATGGTGTAATGGTTGTAACTGTATTCCCGTCCTTGTCTATTATTCTACAAGATATTAGACAAAAATTTCTCATATTATTATGTGTGTAATTATTGTCACATCCTTGTGGACTATTCTGTAAGAAACTCGACATATCTTTCATAATTTTTTGTGTGTAATGACCATCACATCTATTCCAAACTATTCCGATGGGTGTTAAACAAAATCCTTCAGTTCACGTGTGTCCCTTCCTGAGTGGTACTATTAACTTTCTCTTAGAGGATCACTTCTCTCTCTCTCCCCTTGATTTTCAGTAGAAGAACCTTGACACACTTGCAACCAGACACTCACCAGGCACACCCCCCTTGCTTTGTCAAAGTACATTGGCATCACTCTCTCTTGTTGACAGTAAGATCCAAGGCATATCTTTAAGAATAATCCAACCAGTCCTTTGTTTCGAATGGGACTCCTATACCAAATGGTGTGAGGTCTAATTGGGACTTCATATCAGGGGGATCCCCTAAATGTTGGCAGATCCATCACCGTCGACATTTTTGGCTCTAGAAGAATGGCCGCTAGTGTTTTATGGCTAATAAACCCGTCGACCCCAAAGTCACATATTTTGATCAAGGCAGAAATGTACACTCTACCTCCCCTTCTCATGCTCCGGAAATTGGCGACTCCTCTAAAATAAATCCCACACAAACTTATGAAAATTTTTACAATCATATTCAGTCTATACGTCCCATAACCAATTTGTTCGCAAAATTAGTTGGTTTGATCCCGAGAATATCTAGTATTATGTATTCTCCAAAATAGAACAAGAATACCTCTACAGGAGTAGTTCTCACCACCTTGGAAGACGTAGTTCTTACCACCCTCCAATAATTAACATTTTCTGTGGAGAACCTCAAGTTTTCAGTGTTGGAGAAGGAGACATCCCACTACTCCGAGGAGTAACATTGAACTAGTTAGGTGGTGATGAAGACGAAAAAGAGTAATCAGATTATGAAAAAGAAGAGGAGGAGGAGGAAGACAAAGAAATGGTAGGCAAAGGTTTGGATTGGATGTCTCAAGGCCCACTCGAACTTCTAGATGTGCTGCAAAAAATGCCAAGACACGAAGAAAATTTGTTAACAAATTATGAACCTGACAAAACGATTAAAGAAGAAGACCACTTGGACAATTTATAACTACATATACAAAATATTGAGGTATATTATGATGACGTTTCATGCAAAAATTTTCTATGTAAATTGGATGGTAGAGCAGATGTATAGTAGAACATTCTTCCCCAAAATTCCATCCAAAATTGGAGGGGCTTTACGAAAATGTTTCTTGAGAAATTTGTCGATGACAAGACCCATGTCATGTGTTTGAAAGAGTTAGGTAGCCTGAAAATGCAGAAGAAAGAAAAGGTGAAGGATTTCAATCAGATTTTTAACCATGTCTTGAACAGATTTCTAGAAGACACCAAGAAGCATGACTCCATCAATAAGGACTACTACACTTCTTCCTTTCCAGCAAGCAGTGCAGAGTTCATAAATGAACTGTGAAATCATCATTTTCAAAAAATTTTGAATAAGTAATTGCGGTCGAAAAATACTTGCATGCAATTGGATTCATTGCAGATGATGAACCAACAAAGGACTCCAAATATACGAGTAAAAGGTCTTATTCCTTAGTAAACAAGGGCAAATAAAAGGAGTTGTCTAATCTTGATAACTTGACCTGTATGATTAGGAACCTATCAACTGAGATAGAAGAATTAAAAAAAACATCAAATGAGACCACTGTCAATAGAAAGCCTTCACGATTCAACTCGTTTAAAAAAATGTGAACTCAGGTAAGAGTACTACTCAACTGGCCAAATCTGCGCAAATTGAAAATGTAGCATTAAACCTTGAATAATTGGGCATGACTGAATATTGTTCCTATCATCAAGATTATCATTTCAAGAAAACATGCCCACAATGGAATCATGCTATGAGTTCTATTGCTACACACTTCTGCGATACGATACTTGCTAATGAGAAGAGAGAGTTGGAAGAATAAAAGTAACAAGATTATGAACCTGATGAGACCCCAAGTGCTTGGCACGTAGAAAACATGTTCAATTGTGTATTTATAGCCAAAAGAACACAAACGATAAATAACCTCCGAGTGACCCCCCAGCTCAGCCACAGTCAAATCGGTACTATTTAAGGAGCCACGGGATGGCCACTACAATGCAGTTGAAAAAAAAAAATTCAAAGAGGCCTTGTTAAGGAAAATCGGTGCACCAATCAACTCAGCGCAAAACACACTGAGAAATTTCAGGAAATTTTCCTCAGCAAAATATACTTTCGCAAAGGACGCAGATAAAATCATTGCTCCAGAAGTCACAAATCAGGTTGCTACCCAAGACACTATTGCTTCTCTCCCCACTATGGATTATAATATAGTAGCATATATGAAGAAGGTTCATGCGAACATTTCATTATTTGAGCTAACAAAAATCATGAACCAGTGAGACATTATTTTATGGGAGCTTGGGTCATCCTCTACAGGTAATACCTCCTCTTCAGACAAGGGATCAGGTACGTCTTCTGATTCACTCCAATCAATACTTCATGCTTTAACATTGTAAGTAAACACACTCTGCCCCTCTTTTCTCTTAACTTTTGAAATATTCGGATTTAATGTACACACGTGCTTGGTTGATTCTGGTGCATCAGTGAACGTAATTCAATTGCCCATAGAAAATAAAATCGACGCAAAATGGAACAAACCTGATGAATAGATGATTCAGTCAGACAAAACTCGCATCCATGCAATCAGTGAACTCAAAGATGTGCTCATTTTCTTGTCATCCAATGAACGAATTCACCAATGCATAAAAATAGTATTTGCGGACATACCGAAAGCATATGGACCTTGTTTAAGTAGATATTGGTCAAGAAAGTTGCAAGGATACTTTGCTTCATAATGGTCACACTTATGAATTCCATATAAGGGTAGAAACAACCATATTTGAGTAGACTCGGAAAGATATATGAAACATAATGGCACTCCCTTGAACAAACATAATGAACCCATGGCCTTCACATAACTGATATTCGTCAATTTCTTCTTGGAGAATCAACTAAGGTATCATCTTCCACAACAATCCCTTGACCCACCTGAAACACAGTTGGAACTCCTTCCTTGTCCAACTGGTACAAATGACCTGTGTATAGTTAGTAATAGCAATAGTAGTACTTGTACTAGTGTATTCCACAACCCTTGTAGATATAATTTGTGCACTTCCTACTTTGAGGGTTCGGAAACGCAGGAGAACAGAAAAGTAGGTTTTTTTCTGATAAACCTCTTGCGAAAGGAACACTTTATCTCAAGCCACTTATAATTCGAGTGCAAAAACAACATTGTTTCCATTCACCTCAATGACACGTCTTTAAAAGTAGTAGGTGATTAAAAAATAATGGTACAACAGGTACGTAATACTATTTTTCGTGTTTCTCCTAATTCAAAAGTCTATCAATGAAAGGTATGGTATTTAATTTCACATTTTGAAGTTTTAAGTATTTTTCCTATTCCTATAGATACATTAGACAATAATTTTGTTAGGTTGTCACTGTCAAGGGGTTTGTTTTCTGTTGAATATATATTTTTATAAACCATCTCTCCTCGACCATATTGCTTATCCACATGTGTTTGATGACCAATAGATATTTCATTTCATGGAAATCACTGACACACTCAAGGATGAAATGCTCAGTAAGGACCAACACGAATAAGCACTATAGGAAGTGGCCAACAAGAGTAAATAAAACCTAATTCCCAAGGGTTCAATGTCTTTGAAAGAGAAATATGAATTGCATAATCGTTTCTTAAGACCTGCCAAGGCCAAAACTCATAGTTCCATGTTGTTACGTAAAAAAATCAATTTGGGAACAATAAAAGGTCTGAAGGGTGTGAATCTCAGAGTATGTTGTATACCAAAAGAGGGACTAATCCTTACCCACTTATTCGGGCAATAATAAGATGTACCTACATGTACATGTGAAGAGCTAAAAATATACAACACCAAAAACTTCCACCATATCACGCTAACGAGAGAAGGTGCTAAATTTTTCAAGCAGAAGCTAATGAAATTAGATACCATGCTTGAACCCCTTATCTAGAAAGAGCTAAGAAAAATTTTGGATGTTCGGATCATTTATCAGGCAAACCACTCAACTTGGGTCCCAGTCAGGAAGAGGTCCAAAAAAGTTCATTGTTGTATTTATTTCTATAATCTCAATCACACCTCAGGTAGACACAACTACCCTATTCCAAGGAACTGGTTTTGAAAATAGTATCAGGGTCTGAGGCGTTTTCTTCACTACTCAGGTATTTAGGATACAATCAGGTTTTAGTCACAGAACTTGATGCACTAAACATTACCCTCCTCATGATCAATACAAACTCTTGGTACGTGGAGGTAAATGACAGACTAGTCGGAAGACATTTTTTGGACAAGACACATTCTTATGTCCACAAATGCCAACTCCATCAAAGGTATGCTAGCAGGAGGAAGAAGTCACTCACCCTACTGCATCTTATCGTGATGAAAGAGTCATCCCAATGGTAGAGCTTGGATATTATTGATGCAATTTTCTAACATTCATCAAAGAAACATCACTACATTCTCATCAGCACATATTATTTTTTGCATGGATAGAATAAATTCCACTCAAATAGGTGAATGGTCATAAATTCCTCGTTGTTCTGCAACAAAACATCATTTCCAAGTTTGACATTCCTATAGCACTTGTTTTCAATAATTAAATATATTTCTCATTTCTAGAGCTTTATGGTTTTGCATTAGGGGATAGAATAGTATCGAAGCATTCTGCTTACTAATTCCCTCAAAGGGTTGGTCTCACCAAGAACTGGCACTTTTCTTTGGTAAGCACCTTATGCACTGAATGAGTCACACCCAATCCTTCCTTGAATGCCTCCCTTAATTCCCGGTGTATGGAAAAGAAGCCATCCTTCCTACCGGCATCTACTTTCTTCCTATCAAATCTTCCCAACAACCCCACGGCAAGCTATGTTTGCTATTACGACATAGGATGGACATCCTTCATATGATTTAGGAAGAAAGGTTGCAATTCAAAGGAAAACTCTCACTCTATCAAATTTGTATCGGGAAGTGGTTTAGAAAGAATTCTCCAAGGAAGGACAAATTTAGTGTGTGTGACTTTGTCATAAAATTGGGTAAATACCATGAAGAAAAATACAAACACAATAAGTTTAAATCCATGTGGATTGGTCCATTCACTATGCATGTGAATCTTAGCCATAACACATGTTGTCTTTGATCACTTGATGGGAAGACTAACTATCTCTCTATCAATGGCCAAGATCTCAAACATTGCTTCCAATAAAATTTGGGTTTGTGCCCTATACTATGTACGTAGTTTGTTTATCATTTTTCTTACTTCTATTATTTTTGTCTACTTTGTTTCATGTTTTATCTATCTTTTGAATAAAATATTATCCTCGTGTTGCTTTCTGGGATTGTGTGTGTGGTTGAAGCCTAAGGAGCCTTGTGACACTTCAACATTTGGTTAACATTTGGTCTGCCTTCCTTGTACTGGTTATATATTTTTTCCAATGAAGTTATGATGGAAAATATGATCTTTCCATAAGGAGAGTCTTGGCCTAACCATGAACTCATGTCTACCAGGGAAACCTCGCGCTCATAGTTGGTTCTTTTATTTTTGTGTTTTTGTGCTTATCCAATTAGTAAAAGGGTAGGAGGGGAAAATATAAATGAGAAAAACTAAATCAAAGGAACTTATATACTTCTCTAAAGGAACAACCTCTCCTACTCTCAATAAGTCAGGATCCCTCTTCCACCCAAAATAAATATGTGCCAATTCACAGTCCTATTTTAAAATAATAAATAAAGGCGAAAGAAGAGAAAGGATTCCTGCACAGAGAGGTGAAGCAAGCAACTCCGTTGATGTACTTTTCAGGATCCCTGGTAGTGAATAAATGTTTGTTAAACCTGAAGTGACTCTGTCAGGGTACTGTCCAGGACTATCCGCAGCAGAGCAACACCAAAGATGAAAGCTTATACTCTGAAAATATTAAACTCGGTAGCTTCATTATCCCCCCCTACTTGAAACTTTGTGAGAAAGCTAAATTTTTTCAAGTTAAACCAAGGTAGAATGATGGGGACTTCGTAAATTCATGGGGTAAGTGGATAAACCAAATAATCAGCACGATGGATCAATACTTTGTGAAGAACCAAGGCCCTGCACAAAATAAGTTAATCGAAACAGAGAAGTTGGAATCCTACTAGTGTGTCTCCAAGTGTTTCAGCTACTACAACCCGCTCCAAATTTTTGGCCTATACCCAAATTTTTTAGCCTTCCTTGGTCTTGTTTATGACTTTCGAAAGCTTTTAAGTTCATTTTATTTCTTTTGTGATCCCTTTCGTAAGAATGGAAAAGTGTCAGCTTTGGCATGATGGTGACTGCAGTGAATGTATGAGCTTGTTCCATTGATTCGAAGCGGTCATATTTGTGTAAATGAGTTCTTCTAACTATGCAAGTACCCATCACACTCATTTCCAAACTCCTGAACACTTTCGCACAAGTTTCATGATAGTTTTCGTAAAGTCTATATTTGTTGTTGCACTTTTCATAACTGGTCACAAAATTTTCACACAGAGAATGATGCTTTGTATGTATCTCTTAGATGATCTATGTCGTTGAGTCATCAATTATATTGAGTGTGTGATCATAATAAAAGTCCATCAATGTTCACATCAATATCACCTACCCCTCACTTAGTCATTTTCTGGAAAACTTCCCGACCATGAAACTTAGCCCCTTTGGACCTCCCTTGAGCTGATCATTGTGTAGCCTCAATCCTCTAGTTGTGACCCTGCTTCTTGGTATTGCACAACGCGCAGTTCTAGCTTCAAAAGAACTTCCTCATTGTATAGTTTTGTTGACCAACACCTGACTTTGACCTCTGGAATTGCACATTTAAGGCCTCCACCCCGACTTGAGCTAAACACTCCACAACTTCAAGACAAAATCTCATCCCTTCAACCTTAGAAATATGCACTTCACATTCATCCTAACCTCCCTGGCCTCCTAAACCATGTAGTTGGATTTCCCAACTCCCATACTTGTGGAATTTCCTCTCTAACTCCGAAAACTGTGTAGTCATGTCCCTCAACCCATCCTGAACTACGCATTGTGAAGTCTCAAGGTTCCAGGTTTCTCGTTTCCTATATTAAATATGTAGTTGTGTAGTCATTGATCCTCCTTTCCAAGCTTTTCATTTTTCTTGGGCTTAGTTTATCGATCATAATGCATCATCTTATACTAGGGGTTTTAGGATTCATGTCATTCCTTCATGAGTGAATTGTAGGAACATGTCCTCTATCTAGTCATGACGATATGATAAAGTAAGAAATGAAGGAAGAAAGAATTCTAAAAGACACTCTTCAGCTGAAATTACAAGAGGATTAATCAAGAGAAAGAGAAAGGGAACTAGTTTGTGACCAGTTTCCAAGACTTGAGACCATTGAATACTCCCTATCATCATGGCTTATGGAGGAGTGAAGGAGAGCTATTTCATGAAGGCACTTAAGTCTCAATAGCAATAATGGCTTGAAATTTACACATCATCAAGTATTCCATGTTAGCACTGTCATTTCATGTCATGTCATGAGTGGTCATGTTGCCACATCACTATTGTATGTTATGTCCATTATAAACAAATGTATTGTAAAGTGGAAAAGTCATGGGAAGTAAAACAGTCATGAGGGTAGTCAAAGAGTTACCCTTGGTTATATATACTCCCTAATTGTATGAGAAAATGACTTTTTCACCTTGGATCCACCAAAAAATAAATAGAGAGAATATCTGGTTCTTTTGTGGATCAAGGAGTGGCTCCAATGCTCCACTATTGGAGCTAGTGATTTTCATTGTATATATGTGTCTCAGAAAATTTCCTTAATAACGAAATCCTTTCAAGGCTAGCATGTTTTACATGCATGACTTATGAGAGCTCGTAATACTATTTTGGTATGTATGTACTTCATGTTTGATTTTCACATGTACTAAGATAGTTTAACTACTTCATTTATTTTAGTTCTTATCATGTTTAGAACGTGTTGTACTGGTTGTAAATTTTGTCCCATCCTTGTCGATACATTTAGATATTGGTGGCCACCCACCTATTCCACTTGGACTCCCATCATTGTTTCTTTCAGTTTTTTATTTTCCTTAACTTTAGCACAATTTACTATGTTTGGTAGTTTTTCAGGTTCTAAACTTCCAGAGCTGTTTTGAGGCCCTAAACGACGTTATTTTGAAAAATCACTAGTAGGAGAATATGAGTTAGAGACTCAATATTTACTATCACCAATTGTATTCCTCGGATAGATATTTCTAATGAGGTATCATGTACATCAAACAGAGATCGTATGCCAAAGTTACGACCCCAAGAAATTGATGTACCAATTTATCGCAACGGGGCCCATAGTTTGGTGTTTCATCTCCTAGGTTCAGTTTTTTGGGTGTTTAGGGTTTTCCGTTGGTTCTCAATAATAAATAGAGCTTCGAGTCTCATTGTGGCATAGTTTAGAGGCTTATAGCCTCCACATTTATTCTTAGAGATAAGATACTAGTTTATGTTGCATCTCCATGTTTATGTTTATTTATGTATTTTATTGTGTTCTTGCATAAGCCTAGATTAGTGGTATCATAGTGGTATTATCTTTCTCAATCCATCTTTGCACGTCCCCAACGAGGTCGGGGTATAAGGAGTTGGGGCTCGATCTGGTTAAACGTTTGTAAGATTAGCCTCGCAAACCTCGACGACCGCCCATGGGGGACGAAAAGAAATACAATGGAGCAAGAGATCCTATCAAAATATTGATCAAGGAGGCCCTCATGAAACAAAGGAGCAGGGTGATGGATAACTTTTCCTAAATTCTTCAACGACTACCCACTAGCGGCGCATCTGCATCGAGCAGCCACTCTGGAGGTGAAACTCCTTTTAAGATACAAGTAAACTTTGAAATTCCCATATTTGAGGGCCAAATAGACACAGGCATCGTAATTAGGTGGTTGAATATATTAGTAGGGTATTTATCGGTTCATGACTTTTCCAACCGGATAAATATTACTTTTGCACTCCTCAAAGCCGCCCCCCATGTCAAGGACTGGTGGGAAACCTATTATGAACAAAAGGACAAGAGGGAACCCTCTCTGCTTTTGGCTGCACCCACTTGGAATTATTTCCAAGGCGCCATCAAGGAACAATATTATCCCGTGGGGAGCTATGAGGACATGTACGTACAATGGACTATGTTGCGGCAACAAAGGGATCAAGATGTGCATGAGCTGACGAATTTGTTCCATACCATGCACAAAAAATTGGGTATCAAAGATTCAGAGAAACATTTGGTGTTGAAGTACTGCAGTTGTCTTCATAGATACATTCAAGAGGAAATGGATTTCCTTGACATCTCCTCGCTTGGTGAAACATACTAGTATGCTACCAAGATTGAGTGGAAGTTCAAATTGAACACGCGAGATTTTGGATCTGTGAATCAAAATCAAGGGAAAGGTGCCCAAAAACCATAGAACAAATGACAAAGCCAAGGCAGTGTGGCCTAGGATAACCCGCCAAAGCCACAAGCAAAGAAAAACACCACAAAGCCAAAGAAGGACATGGGAAAGTGGTGTGAGTTACATAAGAGCTACGCTCATAACACAAGTGAGTGTTGATCCAAACAGTCACTGGTGGCCGAGCTGAAGGATTATAAATCGGATGCATGCTCTGACTCTAAATCAGAACTCAACAAGGGGAATGAAAAAGGGAAAAAATTTATCGATACGGAGCCCAACACCACCGTTACCACCATGAAGATCCAAAAGGAGGACCCGTAGGATCCAGAGCAGGAGGAGCGCCTCTTCAATTCCCGGAAGTTGTTAAAGGGTTCACCACTGTGATTCATTGTCGACAACAAGAGCCAAAAGAACGTCATTTTAAAAGAGTTCGTGAAGCGTCTGGGCTTTCCAACCACATCACACCCACAACCTTACACCATCAGGTGGCTTCACTAAGGACGTGATCTCTACGTCAACCAGTAGTGTCGCCTTCCCTAAAGCATCAAGCCCTTCATGGATGAGGTATTATGTGACATTGCCCCTATTGATGCTTGTGATGTATATTTAGGAAAACCATACTTATGAAAGCGACATGCTGTGTATGAATCCTGACCTCGCAATGTTATTGTTACTTTGGGAAATAAGTTGTGTAAGACACCAGAGGCAGCACTGCTTGACGCCATCTCTTTGGTTACTGCAAAAAAATGCAGTAAGCTCATTTCCAAATCTGAAAAATTTATTTTCCTGATGATCCACCCTTAGGGAAAGAAGAATATTGTGGCCACAACCTCCAAATAGGGCTCCTACACACGAAAACAACAAACGAACAAGGTCATGGAGGAGTATGGGGAATTATTCACCTCACCCAGAGGGGTGTATCTACACTATCAGGTCAAGCACCCCATTGATATCACCCTAGGTGCGCTGCTACCCAATGGACCAATATATCGACGCTCTATTCAAGAGAAGAATGAAATCAAGAGGCAGATTCATGAGTTCTTGTAGAAAGGCCACATCCGGCCAAGTTCATCACTCTGGGGGAGCCCGATCGTGTTGGTGTAGAAGAAGGATGGGACTTGGATACCCTATATTACTATCAGGTGCTGAAAAATATCACTATCCAAAATAGATGCGTGATCCCATGAATTGATGACCTTATGGACCAACTCAAGGGGGGGAAATATTTCAACAAGATCGACTTGAATTCCAGGGATCACCTGGTACCAATCGAACCCTCTGATGTGTGGAAGACTGCCTTCAAATCTGAGGAGGGTCTGTTTGAATGGCTGGTCATGCCTTTTGGGTTGACGAATGCTCCTGAAAACTTCATGAGGTCGATGGACAACATCTATCAGTCATTCACCAACTCATTTCTAGTAGTGTACTTGGATGAAATCTTGATCTTCAACCAGACTTGGGAAGAGTACCTCCACCACATCCAACAGGTCCTCCAAACACTACAACAACATAAGTTGTGTGCAAATTTGGAGAACTTCACTTTTTACATGACCTAGTTTCAGTATCTAGGATACATTATTAATGACCAGGGGGTGCACACTGCATGTGGATCCATCCAAGATAATTCATTCAATATTGGCCAACCCCAACCACTCTCACAAAGTTCTACAACTTTCTAGGTCTTGATAATTTCTACTGCAGGTCCATGTTGCCATTCTCTCATATCACTTGGCCCTTAAGTCAAGTCACCAAGGGAGGAATGAAAGAAAATTTATTTTGGTCTGAATCTCAATAGAAAGTGTTCGTAGAGTTCAAACATAGCCTCTATTATGCCCCAGTGCTCACATTAGTAGACTTTGACCAACCATTTGAGATCGAGATAATTGCCTCTCGATATGCTATAGGGGCCTTTCTTACTCAATAGGGGCATCCAGTGACATATCACAATGAGACTTTTTCTGACACAGCCCAGAAGTATCCCACTTATGACAAAAAGATGTATTCCATTGTGCAAGATTTCCTAAAATGGAAGCATTAAATTTTGGGCAAGGAAGCATTCATCCACATAGACCACTGACCCCTATAGTTCATACAGACACAAGGGAAGTTGCAGAACGATCACCATCAGAAGTGGTCCACATATCTGCAACAGTTTCATTTGAAGATGAAGTATAATAAGGGCAACACCAATAATGTTGCAGATTGCCTTAGCCGACCATCGATCATGGCCCTAACCACCGTGCTCAACTCTTGTGGGCACAAGACTTCTGATTGGCCGCTTCTCTACAAGAGTGATCCAAATTCAGCCACACATACAAGACACTCTTTGAGGGTAACCAAGTTCCAAATTTTCACCTCTAAGAGGCACTTCTATGTCACCTAGTACACCTTTTTGTTTCTTCAAGCAAGTTTCCAAGATTATTTTGGAAGCACACTACAGTTGGGTTGATGGACATTTCGCGGTCAAGAAAATAGTGGTAGTACTGGAGAAGCCTCTCTATTGGTTAAAATTTCGACAGGATTTTGGGAAGTACATCAGATCCTACACTACTTGCACCATTGGAAAATCGACCATCACGAAGTAAAGCATCTATTCTATGATTCTGACCCTTAGTCGACCTTGGGAATATATCTCCATGGATTACATGTCGAGCCTTCCTTCTACTAAACATGGCAATGACTATGTTTTCATGGTCATCGATAGGTTCTCAAAGATGACCATTATGGCGTCTTGCAAGAGGAATATCATAGCAGAATCCACTGCTAAGCTCTTCTTTAAATGAGTTTGGGTACACTTTGGGATCCCACTATCTATCATCTCATATCGGGACAACATGTTCCTCATCACATTTTGGTCCAACATATATTAAATTCTAGACACCAAGCTCACTAAGTCCACAACTTTACATCCCCAAACTGATGGTCAGACAAAGGACGTCAAGAGGATGATCATACACATTTTTCCCATGTAAAACTCAAAGCATCCACACACATGGGATGTGAGCCTCCCTTATGTACAACACAGCTATAATCAGACCCTCCATATCTCAATCGAAAACAGCCCCTTTCAGGTGGGCTTGGGATTCCAACCACTATGTCCCGTTGATGTAGCCATTTCATTTGCAGCTACTTAGGCTAATTCGGGTCATGTATAGTCTTAAGCTGACTAGGCGAACAACTTCATTAATCACATTCATTGCATCCACCAACAGTTTCATGACATATTGGACAGAGCCAATGCTAATTACATGCAACGACATGATCAACATCAGGTACTACATAATTTCCAGGTGGGCGACAAAGTGTGGCTACATTTGCATAAGGAGCGCCTCCCTAGATCCCACCACAAGCTTCGCCAGCTCTGATATGGTACATACACCATCACCAAGGTTGTATGGGACAATGCCTTTGATCTCAGTATTCCACCATTCCTTGGTTTGCACCGCGTTTTGAATATGGACTGCCTTCGGCCCTACTTTCCACCTCTATTGTGCACATCCCACATGGCAGAAAAAATCACACCAATGGAGTTAAACCTGGGCTGCATGGAACAATCCACAAATGATAATATTATGGACACACAGATCAAGAACACCCTCCAATAGAAGATCCATCTATATCGAGTTGTCAAAGCAAGTCAACTCCTTAACGAGGGACCAAGTTCAACAAAATTTTCCTCATCTCATGGAGGAACTCAACACAATGGGGAGAATTTCTTCCTAAGGGGGAAGGGGGGGGGGGGGAATGATCTAGATGGATATTGGTGGCCACCTGCCTATTCCACTTGGACCCCCACCATTTTTTCTTTCGGTTAAGTTTCCTTAATTGTAGCATAATTTACTATTTTTGGCAGTTTTTTGGGTCCTGAACTTCTGAAGCCGTTTTGAGGCTCTAAACGGCGTTTTTTTTTGTAAAATCCCCTGCAAGAAAATATGAGTCAAAGACTCAATATTCATTGTTAGTAGTTTTAGTCGTCAGATAGATATTTCTAACAAGTTATCATGTGTTTCAAATGGAGATCATATGCCAAAGTTACAACGCCTAGAAATTGATGTACCAATTTACACCAATGAGGCACATAGTTTGGTGTTTCATCTCCTAGGGTTAGGTTTTTGGATGTTTATGGTTTTCCATTGGTTCTCAATAATAGATAGGCCTTCGAGCCTCATTGTAACACAGTTTAGAGGCGCGTAGCTACCACATCTCTTCTTAGAGATAAGCTATCATCACCCTAGCTAGTTTATTTCCATTTTTTCTGTAATCATATTTCAGTTATGTGATATTAATGAAATGAAGTCTTACTTTTGTTGTGTCTCTACGTTTATGTGTATTTTTGTATTTTATTCCCTTCCTAGATAAGTCTAGATCACTTGTGGACTATTCCGCAGGATATTATACATATATTTTTTCATATTACTATGTGTGTAATTGTTGTCACATCCTTGTGGACTATTCTGCAGGACACTTGACATATCTTTCTTAAGTTGTTGTGTGTAATGACTGTTGCATCTGTTGTGGACTATTCTGTTGGTTTTTAGATAGAATCCTTCGGTTCACGTGTGTTTCTTCCTGAGTGGTATTATTACCTCTCTCTTATAGGCTCACTTCCCCCCCCCCCCCCCCCCCTCCTTTGTAGTAGAAGAAACTTGACACGCTTGCAATCAAACACTCACCAGGCACACCGCACTTGCTTTGTGAAAGTACATTGACATCACTCTCTCTTGCTGACAGTAAGAACCAAGGCATATATTTAAGAATAAGGCAATTGGGCCTTTGTTCCTAATGGGAATCCTATACGAAATGGTTTGAGGTCTAATTGGGACTACATATCGGGGAGATCCCAAGACTTTTGGCAGATCCAACACTGTCAACAACACCTTAGATGTATTCAAAAACATAGTACAAATATTTCACCAAAGAACAACAATGTTCTATGGGAGACATGATTTAAAGTTTCAGAAAAGGATGATGTTGTATTTGTCACTGTCACTTACATAGGATATTAGGATTTTTCTTGTCCACATATAACACTTCGTATTTTCATTTTACTACTAGGGTGAGGATCCTTGCATGTAGGAACCATTTTATCCACATCTACGACACTTATGGCACAACACCTCCTTTTGACCTAGGGTTCCATATTTCTCCAACTTTAAAATACAAAGGAAATATCCAATTGGAAAATATTTTCCAATCTTATATGAGTGTTTCTTCCAACAAGCATTCTTCCCCTAACAACTTCATAAATCAAGAGTCAAGTGCTACACATAAACGCTTCCAACATCTTCTTTAGAAATTCAAATCATATTACCAACATAAACTCTTTGAGATACTCTCTTTTATCATCATACCACTCAATTACCAAAAATCCTCATAACATTTATTTGCACCACATCAGGATTTCAATTCTTTGTACCACTTTGGGAATTCAATTTGTATTCCTAGTAAATATATGATCTATGCTACACATGTCTACTTCAATGTTTCAATTATTCCATACTTTCTTCTCTCAACATGGATATCTTACAAGATCTAACACAACTAATTATTCTTCTTCTACATTACTTTACAAATTTTCCATATCCACCTCTTTGTGTTTGGTTCCACACTACGCATTGCATATTAATTCTTATATTCTTTTTTTGCTTCTTGGTGCTTTTTATAGTTTGGGAGGAAAATAACGATGTTCTTTATCTAAAATTGGCGGAAAAAGTATAAAACATGAGAACATACCTACCAAGGAGAGTGAATAACTAGTGATGCTCCTATTTTGAGTATGTATTTAACCACACTTACAACATAGTTAATTAGCAGTTGGATAGTTTAATCCCTTAGGCTACATTCATTGCATTATTTTCTATTTTTTCTAGCCTTCGACCTATGTGCATCCTATTTTATTGTTGCAACTAAATAGCTAGTGATGTAATTAATATTACCACAAAATGGTGTACAAGTGTTGTGTTATAATTAAAATGTTGAAGATATATGCATAATAATTGCATTATTATTCTTATTAAAGAAGGCACAATCTAACTATTACACAACATTTCCTTTTTTCCACTAGAATTCAGTGATATAATTTTTGGAAAGAATGTGAATTTTAGTTATTTAAAATGTGTTCCTAAATGAATAAATGGATGCAATGCCTTGAAAACTACCCCGGGTACACAAATTGTAGAAATTACATAGTTGAAACTTGTAATTCCAAGAAATATTTCCCATATTTGAAGCAAAATTGATTAGAAAAGGGAAAACAAGTCTAATATTTAGACTGTTATTGCAAAACCAAAGTCTAGCTATTAGATTTGTATCATTTTCAACACAATTTGCTAACACAACTTTTGCAAGATGATGAATTTTAACCGATTAAAATACATTTTTGAAAGCATAAATGGATTTAGCACCCTGAAACTTACAAATTACACAACTGAAACTTACAATTCCAAGAAATACCTAATATTTTAGGAAAAAATGACCACAAAAGGATACCCAGAAAAGGGATAAAAAAATCTAATAGTTGGATTATGCTATTGAAAAAGGTACAATCTAAATATTAGACATTTTTTTATTATTTTTGTTTAAAATCTTGAAATGAAATTTTTAGCAATATTGTCAATTCTTTTTTTCCAAAATGTGTTTTTGAATACATAAATGGATTCAACGCCCTTAAAATCCCTTGGGGAACTTGAATTATACATATTACATAATGGTACAGATATACTTCCTTGGGTGAAATTCTACAGTTCAACATGAGTGAATCATTAATGTGGTGCACAAAAGGGTATTTTATATGTCGAATTAAAAGAAGAAGAAGAAGAAAATTTAAATAGATAAATTATAAAAAAACATTTTTTCAAATTTTGTAAATGAAATGGTGGTAGATGCATGATATTTTCTTTCACCTCGATGGATAGATTGAACTAATATCCTCCTAGAGTTTAAACACATTTTATAACAACTAATACGAGTTGTATGAACCGTTGAAAGGGATTGAACTTGACAAAGGCCCAAAACTCTACATAATTGAAAACTCACCATTGTAGGGGATGCTAGTAACACAGTACGACATATTTATGTCAGGAAATTGAGCTGTAGATTTCAAAATCCAAACCATATTTAAAATAATTCAACCTATCTAAGATTCATTCTAATAAATTCACTCCTTTGAGTGCTATGCACTCATAATGGTCTACCAGACTCCTTGTCATCTCAAGTGGTACATGGACCACAAGGGACCTTAAAAGTTAATGGATCCACCCAGCTCCATCCTAACTATGACACCCAGTTTCATCACCAATTGTCACTTGAGTGAATGGGAAGCCACCTCATGGATCTATTCTATAGGGGATGATGAAACTCATTAAGAAGTTCATAATGGAAGGTTTTGGAATGTTCAGTCTCACTAGTGTGGAAGAAATGGGAAAATGCACAGGAATTAATAGTTTGTTGTGATAATTAGCATGGGATATCTATTTAATGCCTCTTTGCACAAGTATTTCCAAATTAATGGCTCATGTAGGATTGATTTTTTGCATATGGATTTCGGTTTGTGGTATCTTCATTGGTTTTTTGATCATTCCTCTCAGTGCAAGGGTTGGTATGTGTAAGATGATGGGATTCCCTCTCGTCATAGAGATGGTAGGCATGGTTTCTTGATAGGCCCTGGGGTAGAAGGAGACATAGGCTTCTATTGGAGAAGTTTTTAAACTACAAGAAAATATCAATGTGCTCCAAATCCACTCAGATATGACGACGACACGGTTAGCCTCTAGCATGGAAATCTTGGTTAAGCATAAACATTTGATTCAGAGGATGGATAGTGAAATTGATAGCCTACGATGACCATTGGAGGTGTTTGAACAAAACTGTACTAGGGCTACTCGACCTCCTTCCACTTTAGCAAATTCGATCTATCCATCCACTACCTTTCTACCAAAATTGAATGTAGTTGTTCCATTTCCAAGTAATCTAGTCTATTTTGATCCCTTTCTGGATTCTCCTGTAGTGTAATTATTATATAGCTACAAAATTTTGTTTTATTTTGGGGCCTTTTATTATGTATTTAATTAAAGAACACCCTCCTCTCTTGTACACTAATTCATAATTGGTCTAGATGACTTTTATAATGTACATTTTGAAATTATTCTATACATCCTAAACATATAACTTAGTAATGCATTTATTACAATCTTTTCTAATACACATATATCAATTACTATTAAATAATTAAATTAAATTAAATTAAATAATAATTTATTATAATATATAAAAACAAAAAAACAAAAAATTAACTCAATTTAATTGTGTAAAAAATTACTATAAAATATAAATTAAGGTAGGTCACACCCAAGCTAGACACCAAATTGGTGTATAAGACCCCTTGTTTATGGGACAAGAGACCCACCTCCACACAACTATTTGACTGCTAAGTCTACGAAAACATACATACTCTATATCTCTTACTGTGACCATGTGACCTCTGAAAAGGAAACACATGCTCTTAAGAATAATTTTAAAATAAATTGTTTTGATTAAAATAATTAAATAAATATAAATAATATAAAAAGCTTTTTAAAATGTCTCTCCCTATTTAACAAAAGTGGTAATAATTAATCCAGGTTGTATAATCCATGTTATTAACTTGAAAGTTGTAATATAAGCGGTCGGTATCTCTTAAAAATCGCATTAAGCAGCATGAATATCAATTTCAGTTGCGTGTCAATTGCGCAAGGGTATGAAAACAATGTTCACAACGGCCACTAATATCAATTTCAATAAAAATCAAGACCAATAATAACAAGAATCCGTTTTCCCTTTATTTTAATTTAAAAAGATGAATATTATAATTTTCTATATTAAAAATTTTGATAATTTATAAAATTTAAATTTATTTTAATAAATTACAAATTTATTTAAAAATATGTTAATCCATTAAAACTCAAAACCCTTAACACACCCAATGAATAATTTCAGAAACATGACTTTCTTCACCCTTTAATATACCCAATAAATAATTGATAACATAACTTTCTTCTTTTATATATTGTGTGGGATGAATGGTTTTCGCGAAGGATAGGGACTGGTGCCTATTTTAAAGAAACCAATATTTGTTGTGCTATTGACCTTTTAAAGTGCCCGGTTGTATATTTCAATTATTAGATTTAAGTAAATATATTATTTAGCTAGGTTAATTATTGGATTTAAGTAAATATATTATCCAACGACCTATACAAATATATACATTATCCAAATATGAACATATACAACTCGGCTGAAGTCAATAACACCATCTGTATTTGGCAAGCTGATTTCGACAGCCACCGATTGAACGAAAATTCACATTATCCAAATATGAACATATACAACTCGGCTGAAGTCAATAACACCATCTGTATTTGGCAAGCTGATTTCGACAGCCACCGATTGAACGAAAATTCATTTACAGTTCCGCAAATCTTTAAGTGAAGTCAAGATAAGCAAGCAGACTGGAAGCTTCATGATGAACACGAAATGAAGTCTTGTCCGATCTTGACTTGATGGGAACTGCAAGACTGGTCCCTATCACAGAGTGTCAATGCTGCAAGAAAGTGTCAATGTGCTCCAAATCCACTCAGATCAGATGGCGACACGTGGTTAGCCTCCACCATGGCAATCTTGCTCGAGCATACACATCTGATTCAAAGGATGGATAACGAAATCGATACCCTGAGATGACCATAGGAGGAGCTACAACTAAATGGTACTAGGGTTATTCGATCTCCTTGCTCCTCGACTAATTTGATTAGTGCATCCATTACCTTTTTCCTTTTTCCATTAACTTTTTCTTTTGGTCTTTTTTAGAATCTTCCTAGAATGTAATTATTGTAAATTTTGTTTGATCTTGAGTCTTTTAACGAGGGTTTAATTATATAATTTCTTTTTTATTTATTGATCTACAATCAGATTAGATGATTTATGTGCTGCTGATTTGAAGGTCATTTTGTAGATCATAATTTCATATATATATTTTGTTATTAAATATTTTTTTTAATAATAATGAGTACATTTTATTAAGTACTTTTGTAGAAACCAATTAAAATATAAATAGTGAACCATACCGCTCTCTTAATTGTTAATAAAATAATTATTATTAAAATATATAATAATAAATTATTATAAATAAAATAATTATTTTATTAAATTAAATTTTTTATTTTATAAAAAAAAAAAAAAAAAATTTATATATATATATTTGGTAATAACATCTAGCTCTTCTGCGTTAGCAGAACATGTTGAAAAGAATAAGTTAAGATCATTGCTATAATTGACCGTTTTCATCACAAAAAGTTAAGAAAGAGGTTTTAGAATGATGGGTGGAGCATTAGCAGATGTTGAATACCTGCTCTTAACTCTTAGTTTGTGTTTTCTTTAAGTGTCCCTCACCTCTTTCCCTCTTCTATTTTGATTATGATTATTATTATTCCTTGATAATTTTATTATTGTAATTAATCAATAAATTAACCTTTTATTAAAAGATAAATATAATAGATTTATCATTTACAATATAGAGAAAAAAAAAAAATCTAACCTTAATACTTTCTATTTGCTCTTTGCTATTTTTTTATTTTCGACCTTGACTATATAATCCAATCACGTTGGTTATTTATTTAATAAATCTAAAATAAAATATAATAAAATAATGATAAAATATAATATGATTATATTATATAGTAACCAGTAATAATAAATAAATAAATTTATAATATTATAAAAATTGAAATAAAGAAATTATTAATTTTTCTTTTTAAGTTAATAACCACAAGTAAAATAGTATCTTCATCTATTTAAATTTGAGGTAATGATATGATCTTTCATCATGTTTTTAAGATGAAACACTCTAAACAAGTCCACAAAATTTGTTCATATGTGATTATCACGGAAAAATCTTTTTATAGAAACTATATGTGATTATCACCCAAATATATTTATATACAAATTATGGATCACAAAAAACAAAAATATTTCTATACAAATTAATCTCAAAAAATTTAATTTTGTGATATAACACACTACTATCTATCGAAAATTCCAGTGGTATGTCAATTGCTCAAACAACTAAAACAACATTCCTAACACTCTCATTTATATCAATTTCAATGAAAGCCTATGCCATTGCATAGAGTGATGCTCACAAGGGTGAAGAAGTGCAATTGAAACTAGCGAAATGAATCACATAGCGTCAATCATCTGGACCACTGGGTAACCAAGACTTCTCGGGTGGTTACCCATCCCAGAGCTCATCTGTCTAAAGCACACTTTAACACTAGCTTACTAAGTCATTTGCAAAACCTTAATAAGTATTGTGCCTCATAAACCATTAAGATAGAACTCCCCTCAATACTTAAAAAAATAATATATTATCTATTTAAAATTTATTAATAAATTAATAATTTTTTATATATTTTTAATAAATTATTTCAAAATAATTTTATTAATAATAATAATAAAAAGGTGTGTGCAACCTGATTTCGACTGCCACCGATTGAACGAAAATTTATTTACAGTTGTACAAGTCTTGAAGTTAAGCCAAGATAAGCAAGCAGCCTCGAGCCTTCATGCTGAGTACGACTTGAAACAAGAAAATGTAAGATCAGGGAAAGCTAAGACTAGTGCCTATCTGATATGAATGACGAACCTGATCAGTTTAATTCTAAACTAGTAGCCATTTCTAATTTTCTCGTGTAGCTTGCGTGTGTACCTTGGAAACCTTCCACCGCAAGTAACTTTACGTGTGTTCTACGAAAACTCTTTGAAAGAACGAACCGAAGGAAAAGATATGTTGAAAAGTACTTCGGGTTTGTTGGGAAAGTTGAACCTCATCCCAGAGTTCAGTCAATCTTTAATCTCTTCTCATCTACAACTCCACTTGCCTCTATTTATTGTCTTATTGACAGCTTTCAGTCCTTCCCGGCGGTGTGTAGCCGGAAAATAAATTTAGAACCGTTATAAGGAATAAACGACTAACTAACGATTTACATTTGTCCAACCATTAAAGAAAAAAAGGCACGGTCGAATAATGGAAATTAAATTCACATGATTTTGAAAAAAAATTGCACAAATTTTTGGAAATCTAGATTATAATTGTGAAGCATTTGAGGATTAACATATTATATTATTTTTTATGTTTTATTTCTATTTCTATTGTTTAAAATAATTCAAACATTCTGATAATTAAATTTCTTAAAATATTTTCACCAAATTTGACCATTCAAACCAAATTGTAACCTAAATAAACAACTCCAAATGCCAAAATTACTGACCAATTGACGCTTAACATCTATCATACCTTGAAGTTAAAAGGATAGCTTATATAAACGAGGCTATCTGTAGTTATATGTGTTATTGTGTTTAAAGTTTTGATCACAGCATTGCTTTGTAGAGATGGCCGATTCCTCACTAGTTTCTCAGAATAAGCGACGGACAGATGAGTATTGGAATTGCGAATTCTCTTTGCCCGAGGCAAAGAGAACCGATACCGGGAGGTCGGTGTATGATAGTGTTATCATGGCTTTACTTGAGAAGATCGATAATATGGATGCTATTAACAGTAATCCAGAAGAAATTCAGCTCCAGGACGAGAGGCTGAACGGTGTCATGAAAGATGAAATTGGATTGAATGGGCAAGCAGATGATGTTGGTGAGAAGGGCATTAGTGAGAATGGTGAGAAGGGCATTAGTGAGAAGGGTTCAATGAAACAAAGAGAAATAACACAAGTGAATTCTGACACAGCAGACATGCATTTCGAAATAAATTTGACGTATTATGACGATGTTCGTGGAGAGCCTGGTATCTTCATTGACCACACTACCGTAGACTTTGGAATCATCATGAACCTTTTGGATGGAATTTCAAAGGGCAATATTTTGTTTTCAGATGCGGTGTATGGGTATACTGAGACCGTTTTCGCATCTCTATGGGAAGATGACATTTGGCAGTGGAATGAACATTAAGTCATTCAAAATGTTTTTTATCGACACAGCCCCAGGAATTCATATTTAGTGGAGCTGAGTTTCATCACATTTGGATGGATTTTACACCGATCCATGAGCGCCATTGCCGAGGAAGGCCTGTAGTGTACAGATAATGCAGAAAATTTTCCTATTTTATAGATTTATTTCTTCCAAACTATGATAACCGTTAGAGGCGAGGAGTAACATATCACTTCAGTGCCGAAGGTTGACGCAGAATTTTCATTTTCGTTCAGATCCTAGTCTATTATCAAAACTCTTTCTCAATGTTTAGAAAGTTATAGATTTATTTCTTCCAAACTATGATAACCAATTAGAGGCGATGTGTAACATATCACTTCAGTGCCGAAGGTTGACGCAGAATTTTCATTTTCGTTCAGATCCTAGTCTATATTATCAAAACCCTTTAATTCTCAATGTTTAGAAAGTTTTCAAAACGCGTTGTCAATGTGTAGTGGTTTGTTAAAATGTAATCAACAATTTAAGTGTTCGATTTTTTTTTTTAAGAATTTCAAAATGGTGTATCAGTGATATCATGAGCTTGATCTATTTTAAATTTGGATATACTAAGAATTTAGAAAGACAGAAGCTAAGATGTATTTAAGTTTATATTTTTGCATTTTATAATAGATGTTATTAAGCTTTTAAATAAGCTCTACCTTAATAAATATTATAAACAAATTTAGCTTTTAAATAAGTTTTGTTATAGACAAATATCATGAGCTCTGCAATATACTAAATCATACTTATATATAATTATTATTTTTAGATTTTTAAATTTGTTGTTAATATAGTCAATATAACATTACATTATATAACTTCTTACATAGAATTTATTATTATATACTATAAGGTTTTCTATGCAATAATTTGTAATATATTCATAGTTTTATTTTTATATTAATCATCATTACAATTTCTCCTAGATATTTTTGAATATCTGAAATTTTGTTGAATTTCCAATTAAAATAGGCAATCTAGTTAAGTTGAGCTCAATTTTTCACATGGTTAATAATTTGCAATATCATTTTGACTATAGTTATTTAATAGTATAAATTTAGATATATAGTTTCCAAAATAAATTTATGTAACAAAATATAAAGATTGTGGGCCTTATAGGCCATTGAGTTTGACATTTTTTTATAATGCAGGAACTAAGTCCAAGTGTAAGACAAGCATGATAGAACTAGCAATTGCACCATATGTTGCAAAGGAAACGCCGTAAGGTAGTAGCATCGGGAAGAATATCATAGATGAGAACAATGTGATATGTTGTATGATTTACATGAATTTGTAAATTATTGTAGTTGTGATATTTAATTTTGGTTGAAGTGTAGATTGATTTGGATGGTTTGCAGAGATGGAATGGAGGACTTCAAGTGAAACTGATTGGCTCATTTGTGGGTAAATTTTGTGTTCAAGGGTTTCCATTTTCACTTTAATTTGTATTTCCACAATTCCAATAATAAGGAGTTGTAAACCCATCAACTTTCTATCTCTTGGTGTTGGCCTTGTTTGAGATTTTCGTTTTCTTTGAAGCCCTCTTCTATATTTTCCTAAAAGCAAGAGTCTTGAGTGAGCGATGCAAGCTTTGTGTGAGTTTTCTTATGCAATATTTGTACGAGTTTTCTTACCTCTTGAACTGTGAGTTTCTTCTTTATCTTCCATCCATTTCTGAAAACTTTATGACGAATGGGTCTTCCATCTTGAAGATAGTTGTTATTTCCCTTGTATTTGCAATAATAATGGGAAATATCTAGAGGCTGTATAAGGTTGTTATCCTTCTTGTCATGTTTCTTGAAAGAATCGTAATATGTGATGCCATATTACTCCTAATAACACTCATACCAGTCAAACTCCTCCATATGACATTATGCCTCAGTTAATGCAATAGCTAGCTTAGCATCATTTGAGTTATGCTTTTTTTCATTATTTCCTGCTTCTTGTAGGGCAATCCATGCATGATCATTCTGCACAAATTTGGCATCACCAATTCAAGAACACATTTAAAATATCAATTAATTTTACTAAATTAAGTATGAACATCATTAACAGTACTGAAAGGATCATCCAAAAGATAAAAATCACAATCTCAATGCAATACATGGGCAAGTTGTATCCGTTGTTTCTAGCCACCACTAAGATTGACACCTCTTTCTCCTATTTTAGTCAGATCGCCAAAGGGAATATTTTTTAAATCTGTTCATATACCAAATATGCATTCTTGTTTTATATGTCTTTTGTTTCTGGCCACCACTAAGATTAACACCTCTTTCTCCTATTTCATTTAGATCACCAAAGGGGAGATTCTAGAAATATGTGCATCTACCAAATATGCATTCTTGATATATTTATATTTTGTTGTCTTGATGATGGATCACATAACAAATGGCTCATGTTTTTTGAACACAATGAATCCCAAAACTACCAAAAACTATACAATTAATCGACATGGAAACATCAAGTCCATTTACAGTCTTGAAGATATGCAAGTGAATATAATAAAATTTGAAAATAAATTTTGAGTTCTTAAAATGTTGTGTACACTTTAAAAATGTTGCTAAGAGGCTAACATGAGAACAGAAAGGAAGTACACCCTAGTCTTTTGTAGAGACTATACCCCATCAATAGCTAGTACAATGAATTCATCTCTTTCAGAAATAAATTTTGAGTTCTTAAAATGTTGTGCACACTTTAAAAATTTTGCTAAGAGGCTAACATGAGAACGGAAAGGAAGTACACCCTAGTCTTTTGTAGAGACTATAACCCATCGATAGCTAGTACAATGAATTCATCTCTTTCAGTTAAATGATGGTAAGATACATCAGGCACATAGATCAAGCCAAATTGCTTCATACAAAAATCACTGAAAGCTCTAGCCATAGCGAGCTGAGGCTCATCATGCAATGAAAAAACTCAACCGTTGCATTGTTGAATCCTCTCATCTTCCCATGTATAATAGTGAAGAGCAGGATCAAACTTTAATGTATAGGTGGCCAATCCATATCAATACAAATAAGGCATTTCCTATTCATTAGTTATAAACTTTAACTATACAACTATGCTTGAGAGAAAACAATAACACCTACTTCAGAGATTGGGTTTCAAATCCACAATCAACAACACTATAGACAATGAATTGTCTAGAACTCTCGTACCTAGAACTTCTCTCGAGACTCCTACATTACCTATTACCAAGTCTTGTCCAGTTAGGGCCCTATATGACGTGGATGCCAGTGATCTGCCTAAGTGTCCTCCGTACTCTAACACCGATGCCAGATGTTGCAGTCCAAAACCCCACCCTAGTTCACAAGCAGTTGTCCCATGTTGACCTGCAATACAAACGCCCACCTTGGTTCATATGCAGTTGTCCCATGTTGACCTGCAATCGAAACTGGTCGGCATCGCTAGGGTTTCGTCAAGCTCCCCCATATTTCTAGTGTAATTTCCTCTCAATTTACTATTATTATGTTATTAATCAATTTATAATATTTTTTATTGTTATTGTTATTTTTTTTAATTGTAATAATTATTAATGAATAATTTAAAATTTAATTTAATAATTTTTTATTATGAAATTTTTTTATCAATTTATATAGTTTATTATAGTGTTATTTATATTTTATAATGAATTATTATAAATTATAAATTTTAATAATATATAAATAATTTAAATAAATTGTATTAAAAAATGTCAAGAATATAGTTGTTTTAGTAGAAAATTTTTAATTATTAATTAATTAATTAATATTAATTCAATCTAAATATGTAATTTATTGGAAAAGGTTAAATTCAAAATAAAAACTTGAAAAAAATCTAATTATTTCATTTCAGGTTTTTGTCTTTTTTTTTTACATTTAAATTTGGTGATGCACTTTTAATGAAGTGTCATTTCTTCTTCTCTAAAATCCCTAAAAGAATTAGATTTGGTATATTGTTCAATTTAAATTTACAATAAGAAAAAATCACTACTCAAATAAAATCCATAAAATATATATAGATA
The DNA here is from genome assembly GCA_034641835.2 of Pinus albicaulis. Taxonomy (NCBI): domain Eukaryota; kingdom Viridiplantae; phylum Streptophyta; class Pinopsida; order Pinales; family Pinaceae; genus Pinus; species Pinus albicaulis. The sequence goes on along the minus strand of CM076580.1, from coordinate 1,340,522,635 downwards.
TAGTTTAGAATGGCTATATTAAATGTTTTAATCACAGCAGATGAAAATCCAATAAACCTTATAGTCAGTTTTGGAATGATTGTTTTCATTATTTGTTTAGATATGATGGAAAGGATTAGTTATAGAACACCCCTCACAAACAATTCATATCAATACTAGCACTCCAATATCTAAAACAAAGCCATAAATTCCTTCGGCACCATATGGGAAAATTAAAATTTCCATGGAAGTCGAGTCTGATGTATGGAAGGTAATGAAATCTGATAATATTTTTCCACAAACGTAGGTATAGGTCATTAACATTTATTACCGATATTTTTTATCATTTACATATAATGATTGCTGGTTTTAAAACCATTGATGTACAGTATTTCAAAAAAAAAAGTGATGAGCTGAGTGTAACTATCGCTGCTATAACCCTTATTACAATGCCTTGCATGGGCATCATGTATAACTAAAATGGAGACAAAAAGTAGCTACGCAAACACTGAAAACTTAATTGCAGAAATCCAAAACCAAGGATGCACAAAAAAAAACGATCAACCAACCCATTTGGGATTTTATTTGAATTGAATTGTGACAAATTTGGATTTCTGAATTTACTTTCATAGAGCGGTAGGGGAAGGAAAGGAAATTTTGTAAGGTTAGAAATCGTTGATTCCTGTTTCACACAGAATATACTTGTACATCAATTAATTAACCCAAGGAGTGACACTCTTCATATTTGTTTAATGGGAAGCCTCCATTAACATAGAAATGACTACATAATGGATTTGGACAAAAAAATTGAATAAAATTCAAATAACAGGAAAAAAAATTAGAATAAAAATTCATTACCAAGCATAGCTAAAGAAATCAAGCTATTTTGATTAATTAGGTAAAAAGAAAACATCTCAGAAATCAGGGTAGCTTTTATCAGAAACCACACTATTTGTTGGATTATTTCTAAATAAGAAGACATATTGAGATATCAACTATCAGTCTCTAAGATATAGCGGAGGAAATCAGGCTATTTTTATCGATTAACTAAAAGTATTAAACCTATATCTGACTGAAATCAAAACCAACGAGAGAAAGCAATGTGTGAAATTTAACCTAATGTCAATCATGGGCCAATTAAAATGCCTCACAAAATTAAACATGATATATTACATCAAAATATATAATGAATGTCTCTCGTCCATCCATATGCACCATCACAGACATGAACCTTAAAAACATTTAATCAGAGTGATTGTATATAGCATCATAAATCCAATTCCAATATTTACAAACTATTGCAATGAATATCAGAATTGGATCAGCATGCTCTACAAAAACCAAAGCTAAACATTTTTCCTTCCCATGAAAATATTATCCGTCAGATATTAAATATCTTAATAAGATCGAATTCCTCACCTCTCAAAATTTGAATCATAATTTTATGAATACACACAATCTGAATATCAACGCCATTCAATTCGATCAATCAACTCGGATACACAATTCATTCACTAACTCTCCATGTGCCAATCAATTGATGGGTATGGGGTCTCATAATCAATCTATCTTATTAAAACCCCATATCTGGTCTAGATACCAATGACAAGGCCTGACGTGTAAGAATTAAGCACAACAGAAATTAATTAAATTCACACACAACAGACAGCAAACAAATAAAGACAACGATTTAACGTGGTTCACCCAACCAGTCTGGGCTACATCCACCAAATAGAGGTATCGGCATTCTTATTATTCAACAAGAGATTACAACAGTAGATTTTCACATCTGCACTTCCTCTTCCTCATCCCTCGTCTCCTTTGCCTCTATGGGCTTACAATTTATAGATGTAGAGAAGAAACTGAATAATAAATTCAATTCCATCCTATCACAACAAAATAGGATATAATATCTCCTTTATAGGATTTGATGCCATCAGATTTGGAACAAATCCTATTGTTGGCATTATCCATGAGATTTTAGCCAGCAAAATCTCAACAATCTCCACCTTGACAACAATTAGCCTGATACCTTGTTCCTGTTATTATTTTCATTTTTTCTGCAAGCCAAAAGAAACCAGACACCATCGTAGCTTCTCTAATAAAACTGGTTTCGTGAACATGTCTACACAGTTTTCCTTTGTATGCACTTTTTGAAGAGAGACTCCCCATTCAGTGATAACATGTCTTACAAAATGGTACTTTATAGGTATATGCTTTGATTTACTATGATAGGCTGGATTTTTAGCCAAATGAATTGCGCTTTGACTATCACAAAATAACTTTATGTTGTCTTGCAGCCTACCAAACTCACCAAACAAACCTTTCAACCAAATCGCTTCTTTGCAAGCATGTGAAGCAGCTATGTATTCTGCTTCTGTAGTGGATAAAGCAATAATGTTTTGTAGCTTTGACATCTAGCTAATTTCTCCACCTGCAAGAGTAAAGACATATCTTGAAGTTGACCTTCTCTTATCCAAATCACCTGCAAAATTGGAATCAACATATCCGCAAACAAATTCACTACTTCTGTTATAAGTGATACAATAATCACTTGTGCCTCTCAGATACCGAAGCACCCATTTCACTGCTGCCCAGTGTTCTTTCCCTGGATTTTCCATATACCTACTGACAACCCCAACTGCATGTGAAATATTTGGTTGTGTACAAACCATCGCATACCTCAAAGTTCCTACTGCATTAGCATAAGGTATTCGAGACATATATTCCTTTTCTTCATTTGTATTAGGACATAAACTTGAAGAAAGCTTAAAATGGGAAGCTAAAGGGACTGAAACTGGCTTCACATTGTTCATAACAAACCTTAAGAATATTTTCTCAATATACTTTTATTGTGGTAACCACAACTTACCATTGCTCCTGTCTCTGAAAATATCCATTCCCAAAATCTGTCTTGCTGCTCCTAGATCTTTCATATCAAACGTCCTAGCCATCTGAGCCTTTAACCTGCTGATCTCACTTATGCTTTTTCTTGCTAAAAGCATATCGTCAACATATAATACTAAGATAATGAATATGCCATTACTTAATTTCTTAAAGTAAACACAATGATCATATTAAATTCTTATATAATTTTGACTCATCATGAAAGAATCAAATTTCTTATACCATTGTCTCGGCGACTACTTCAGACCATACAATGATTTCTTGAGCCTGCAAAAAAATTTCTTGTTGCGATTTTGAACAAACCCTTCAGGTTGTTCCATATAAATCTCTTCATCTAAATCTCCATGTAAGAATGCAGTCTTAACATCTAGTTGTTGTAATTCTAAATCAAGTAAAGCAACTAATGCTAAGACAATCTGAATTGAAACAATTTTGACAACTGGTGAAAATATCTCATGAAAGTCAATTCCTGCTTTTTGAGAAAAACCTTTCGCAACTAGCCTCGCTTTGTACCTGTTTTCTTTATCATCAACACCCCTTTTCAATTTTTAAACCCATTTACATCCTACATTTTTTCTGTCTTTGGGAAGTTCTACCAGGTCCCATGTGGCATTCTTGTCTAATGCCTTCATTTCATCCTTCATAGCTTCTTTCCACTTATCATTGTTATAACTTTCTACAGCTTCCTAATGGCATAAATTTTCATCATCATTAGTGGTTAAAGCAACTGAAGTAACATAATCATCATACCTTTTAGGAGGATGTCTGATTCTCGTGGACCTTCTTAAAGATGTTTCTGGGTCTTCCACAATTTGCTGATTATTATCTGTAGGATCTTCTTCATGATCTTCATCTGAAACTTGTTCATCTTTACTATCATCAATATTTGAACTGGTTTGAAACTGAATATGTTGAAATTTAGGTACATTTTCCTATTTCAATTTAATATCTTCAGTTGGATTATCAAGTGAAGATTCATTGAATTTAACATCTCTGTTAATGATGATCTTGTGAGTTGTAGGATCCCACAACCTGTATCCCTTAATCCCATCACCATATCCAAAAAAGATATATATTTTTGATTTAGGATCTAATTTAGAATGCTGATGTTTCGGAATTAGAGCATATGCATCACAACCAAAAACTTTCAGTTTAGAATAATCACAAGGATGACCCTTCCATACCTCTTGAGGAATTTTTCATCCTATTGCAGTTGATGGTGATTGATTTATCAAATAACAAGCCGTATAAACTGCTTCTGTCCATAATTCCTTTTGCAAATTGGCATTACTTAGCATACTTCTTTCTCTTTCTAAGAGAGTCCTATTCATGCGTTCAACAACTCCATTTTGTTGAGTATAAGTAGTAGTTCTATGTCTTTCGATCCAACTTCCTTGCAATAATTATCAAATTCCTTTGAGGTAAACTCACCACCATTTTCAGTTCTTAAACATTTAATGGTTCTTCCAGTGATGTTTTCTACTAATGCTCTAAACTTCTTGAAAATTGTGAATACACCAGACTTTATTTTTAACATGTATACCCATAATTTTCTAGAGAAATCATCTATAAAAGATACAAAATATGATGATCCTCCATATGAGGTTGTAGGAGATGGACCCCAAACATCAGGATGGATATAATCAAGGATTCCTTTACTAGTATGTTTTCCAGTTTTAAATTTCTGCTTGCTTTGTTTCCCATAAATACAATGTTTGCAGAAATCTAACTTAGAATATTTTAAACTAGGAAGTAAGATACGATCAGATAAGATTTTTAAACCTCTTTCGCTGATATGGCCCAACCGTTGATGCCATAGTCGAATAGAATCACTGTCGTTTTCAGATACAGTTGAAACATGATCTAACTATGTTCTTCCTTCTAACTGAAAAATATTTCCAACCTTATTTTCTTTCATTACTAATAGGATTCCTTTGTAAATTTTCATTACTCCACCTTGAATAAAAGTTTTATATCCATTTGTGTCTAACACTCCTAGAGAAATAAGATTTTTTCTGAGTTTAGGCACATGTCTTACATCAGTTAAGATTTTATTTGTCCCATCAAACATTTTAATCTGGATGCTTCCAATTCCCACAACATTACATGACACATCATTGCCCATGTAAACTACTCCATCATTAATAGACTTATAAGATTTAAACCACTGTTTATGGATGCACATGTGATTGGACGCACCATAATCTAATAGCCAATGTTGATCATGATTTGCAAAATTAACTGATAAAACTTCATCACTTATACCTGAACCGGATGCCGAACCTGAACCTGTATCTATCGTGTTTGCTTCTTTATTTTCTGTTGAAGGGTCTCCTTTGGATGTTTTATGTCTCTTCCAACATTCCTTCTTCAAATGTCCCAATTTTCTGCAAAACCATCATTTTAGCTTACTCTTCTTCCCTTTTGATTTTGACCGAGAGTTGTTTTTCTGACTGAAGCATTTTTCTTTAGGTCGTCCTCTAACCATCATTACTTCTGATGTAGAGGTTTCTAAATTTGACCTTTTTCTAGTTTCTTCAGACACCATAGCTCCAACAACATCATCAAATTCAAGGGTTTCTGATGAACTAAGACTTATAGAAGTAAAAAAATGATCCCATGACTCAGGCAGAGAACATAATAAAGTTACAACTTTATCTTCTAAATCAAATTTTATTTCTATGTTGTCTAACTGCACCAGGAGAGTATTAAAATTATTCAAATGATCGGTTATTGTTGTACCTTCCTTCATGTGCAAGCTGTACAACTGTCTTTTCAGAAGAATCCTGTTGGTTAAGGATTTAGTCATGTACAATTTTTCTAGCTTTGTCCATAGACTAGCGGCTGTTTTCTCTGACACGATGTTAAATAAAACATCATCCACCAAATAAAATCGTATGCCGCTCAGTGCTCTGTCATCGATGTCACTCCATTCGTCATCAATCATGGCGAAAGGTTGTTTGGATTTTCCCAAAAGTTCCTTCGCCACACCTTATTGTACGAGTAAATCGTGTATCTTGACTTTCCATATTTCAAAGTTATTCCTCCCATTAAACTTCTCGATCTCAAATCGAGCACTTTGAGTTTTTGACATAGTTTAACTCAACTTCTTCTCTATGGATCCTTAATTTCCTTTTTAATCAAATTAACAATTTGATAAAACTCCCCTTTTCAAACATTTAATTATTAAAAAAAAACTAAAAACATATTACAACAAATGCATCATGCTCCATCCCTTCAAACCACAAGTAGCAAACCAACCCACTCGAAGATTTTTCAGCAAATCAACAGCACCGCCGACCTCAAAAAAATGGATAACAAACTCATCCTTGACAAGTTTGCAAATATTCTACCTTGAAAAAAAAAATAGCAGGATTAACTCCGTTCAACGCTTTGAATGCCATACATATATGATGCACAACGCAAGTGATAATGCATCAACGAGCAACAAAGCTCTGTTCCGCGCTACTGTAAAAGAATCTCTTTGTTGGTTCAATCCACGTGAAGTCTTCCGTGTTGGTTAGCTTTACATTAACAGTAACAATTTTCATAAACTTAAGCTTTTGACTTCGATCTTCTTAGAAAGCTCTGCATATGCACTCCAGCAAATAGTGTATGTAGGAGGCAACATTTAACAGCTCGCAAATCCACCGCGTGCGTAGCGTTTAACATGCCAGATGCAATAGCATAAAAGTAACAGTTGCACGAGAGGCTATGATGGCAGCGTTCTCACCCACGACAGCATCCGAGGAAGGCTTAGTCCAAATCCCAGTCAAACGGTGGCACACAAATGGCCCTCCTATCGATTGCTCAGAATGCACATGCTCCAACACGGCAACTAATGCTACCACACCACTCCACCGATACAAATCCACTGGATCTTCAAATGAATAACACCACTCCTTCTATAAATATGTTCAAATCTTCTCAGGTCCTGAAAAATCCATCCGCTAATGATATGGATTTTTTATATGTTGCATTCGGGAAACAATAGACCCCATCCATGGCTACCTCTCAACCGTAGCTACGCTCAGCTCTTGGCTCTCTAGATGCATGACCCAATTGCACAAATCACACAAATAGCTCTGATACCAATTGTAAGAATTAAGCATAGCAAAAATTAATTAAATTCACAAATAACAGATAGCAAACAAATAGAGACAGTGATTTAACATGGTTCACCCAACTAGTCTAGGCTACATCCACCAAACAGAGGTATCGACATTCTTATTATTCAACAAGAGATTACAACAGCAGATTTTCACATCTGCACTTCCTTTTCCTCATCCCTCATCTCTTTTTCCTCTATGGGCTTACAATTTATAGATGTAGAGAAGAAACTGAATAATAAATTCAATTCCATCCTATCACAACAAAATAGGATATAATATCTCCTCTTCAGGATTTGATGCCATCAGATTTGGAACAAATCCTATTGTTGGCATTATCCATGAGATTTTAGCCAGCAAAATCTCAACATGGTGAGGCAGGGCGCACTTCTCTTCTTCGATTAATCGGTCAGGGTTTGAATCCCACGATGCTGGGGAAAGTGCTCATATATGTGTGATCCAGTGACTACAGATTACATATAACAATAGTATCAATGAACATGCACATATCTGCGTGGCTATTCCCCTCCAACGCGTCCACAACATACAATTCAATCACCAATGCCCCCTCCTTTTCGTCTTCATCACATATTTCATGGAGAGTGGAAAAATATCAGATCTTCTTTGAAAAACCTTTGGCTAGAATTGACATACCCGTAATCAAGTAATGATCTTACTTGTAAATATCGCTAGTATCCACTAGAAAGTGTCGAGATGAGTCTCTATAGTAGGTACGATGAACAAGTAAGCGCATGCAAGGAAGGTGGTTACAGGTCAATGGTTAAAAATATTGTCAAGCAGTGTAAACATGTAATGATCTTCCCTGTAAATATCCCCATGTTTCCACTCGAGGGTGTCGAGAGCAGGCGTCATATCAGGTACGATGGATGAGGAAGCGGTCGTTACAAACGAACATGTAATCACATGGGAGGCAGGTCATTACAGATTAACATTTGAACATATTGTTAACCGATGTAAATCACAGACTCAGTTGAAAGTTCAATCGGTGGATCGAAGGGCGGAAGACGTTTCAATCATCTAACAATTGATCTTATAATGCAGGTTACTCCAAAATGACATGGGAAGGGAGTTGTTTTTAAATAAAAACGCTTTATATATAGTAAGTTAAAATTTGAAACTAACTACCCTACATATAGATTTAAATAATTTAAATACTCTGTGACACTTTTTCCTTGAAGCATGCTAGAGAATTTCATGAGTACGACTATTTTGCAACTGTGTGAGCTCAGACATCATAATTATATGAAGTCTTTGTCAATTCAAGCAAAGTTTATATTTTCCTCTAAAGAGTTAAGGTTAAGTAAGAATAGCTTATTGGAAAGCCTTTCTGAACCTCTTATACATGTTTTATTTTTCCAAGTAGGCTAGAGAATTACATGAGTACGACTTTTTTGCAATTTTCTGAGCTCATACATCATAATTATACGAAGTCTTTGTAAATTCAAGTAAATTTTATATTTTCCACTAAAGAGTTAAGGTTAAGTAAGAGTAGTTTATTGGAAAGATCTTTTGAAATTTTTATATAGGTTTTTTTTAGTGTTGATATGGGCAACTTCACCCTAATTAAAATTTAGGTATTTTACTTGTTAGAACAATTTTACCATAATATGCAATTTTATTTAGCAAAATTATAAAAAATTATGTGAAATTATATGACAAACAAGAAAAATGAAATGTTATGGACAAAAAATTATTGTAAAAAAAATACCTCGCACAATCATTAACAACATTGTATGTTCCTTTATTATCAACATCAAGGAGGAAGGTTATTTTTTGTGTTAGAAATACTAGGGGGGGTGTATTAGTATTTTGTTCCCAATTAAACTTTATTTAATTTATGCATTCATTTCAATTCCTCTAATCAATTACTTCATTAGCCGATTGCAGTGTTATATATTATTCAAATAAATATACGTAAAATCGAACTAAGACCATAGGAATCAAAGTACATCAACACACATGGACACCGAGATTTTAGGTGGAAACCCGAAGTGGGAGAAAACCACTGATGTTGTCGTTTTGTCTTCTTCTATTATAATAAAAATTAATTAATTACATCATGCTCTTGTAATGATTTAGACTCTTGTCAGTACGGAGGCTACTACCTTTAGGAGACTATAGCCTCCATTGAAGGCTCCAACCCTTGGTACTTCATGGATGGTGTTTGACAATCTTTCATACTGGATCCACCTGTCTCATCATAAAACATGCAAGCCACCTTTCATTTATTTTCAAGCTAGACCCACACCAACAAACACTTATCAACTGAATCACTCAGAGCCAAGTCACTAAATAGTGAAATATTGAATCGTTAAATGACCAAAAAACACCAAATCAATACTATTAGACAATATCTGCTCCTCCTCGTGCACCTCTATAATAAACGAAAAAATCAATATGTCTGTATGCAAAATGGTTTCCATCGCTCCTTTCATAGTTATTTGATCCTTCAATACCAAGGGTAAAACCCATTGATTTATCATTTCCACAGACACAAGAACCATTGTAAATATTTGGTTGAATCAATATGATCCTATGCTCCAAATTTAATGAGTAAAATAGTCACAATGCCGAAATTTCGAACAAAACAATGCTTCCTCCAACCCTAGGATTATAGTGTTATAATCAAAAGTTCTCATAGTATAAGCACAAAATCATTTTTAAAAAACATATGTGCTATTATTAAACACAACCTTTTTGTCAAAGTAGTGGCTTTTCAAAAGCTTGCTCCAACCTTATATATATTTCTATATCTCTGCTTCGTTCCACCAAAGCCTAAAGGATTTATTAAAAAAAATTTCAAACTAGCTTCTGACTCATTCATCCAAGTGCCCAAGCACTTTACCATAGTCCCAAATATCTTTTAATATGCCGCTACAAAACATGTCAATCATAAAGGTGCTGCCAAATAAAACTCCAAGGGATTTTTAATTTTATTAAAAACTACTGCTTATTCCACCAAATTTCATGTAGATCATTTCATGTTATTGCTTAGATTCTCTATCCACCGTAAAACTAGGCATTGTGACCACCCACTAGATCCTTGAGGTGCTTTACTACTTTCAGGACTTCAAGGGCTTATTTCCTATGTCATACACTTTCACGCCCTTGGTCTTAACCATTGCATGTTCCTTCATATTAGGCGAAGCCCATGGTCCTCTATCCCAACGCTTCAAACATTCCTCCACACAATTTTTTTGGGCTCCTCTTAGCAGACTTAGTTGTGTCGTATGGCCCACCTTACCTCAATTAAATTGGTTTCCACTCTTCCATAAGCCTTGTCAACCTGATCATGTAGCCCAACGCTTCCGCTCTATTCACTTTTAATAAATTTTGGGTTTGTCCTGTGGGATGAGTTGTACTATGGGGTCTGACGCTGCAACCAAAAGTCAATAGAAATGCTTTGGAGTTGAGTTGTCTTTGACACTGCCCATGTCATCCCATGCCCTATCATCCCATTGCTGTGTTTAAGTGCTCTACTTATTTCTTCTAGGCATTGACCAACGGGACGATGTGATGCTGATGTACCCTGTGCCACATGTTGACCTATGATTAGTCCATGTGTCACTCAAAAAATGGTTATTAAATATTCCTGCCACATGTCACACTATGATTGTATCATGTCATGCTTACTTCATTAGCCATCATCATAACGAAAAATCAAATTCTACCATGTGTCCCTTTGTGCACTTCTCCCTTACACTACTCCTTTGTAAATGCTTGGGGCCCTCATCCAATTACATTTCGGCACTACTCCATTCTAATATTAAAAGGGCTATTTAGATCATTCTTGATAGTTCTTTAATGTAAGGGATTTCAGAAGGACTGGTTAGTTGAAAAACTCTCGCTACTCTTATCAAAACACACTTTGTTCTCCTTTTTGAATTGTCTATATTGTAGAATGCTTGTAAAAATCAGTCTTGGTTAACATCAATGAAAACACATAACCATAATGCCAATAATCTCCCCCTTTGGAATTGATGAGAACCTGACACACCAAGTTTTTCTCCTCCTTTGAAATCAAGTGAAAAGGACTGCAAAAAAATCAAGAGAAGAGGCCCTCCTATCATGTGCAATATAATAAGTCTTATATGAAAATATGAAGAAAAAATTTTGACTGACCATGCTCCCCATGTGCTAAATAACTTCATCATAATATTCATCAACAATAGAATGTGTGGCAACATATCAAGAGATGCAACACTAGAATAACTAGGTCCATGGAGAATCAACCCATTTACCAATAAAAAAGTAAGCTTGACCGAAAATAAGGAGAGTGCTAGAAAAAAAACCATCATTAGTATCGATACATCATGAATAATATCTTAGAATTTGAATTCTTCATGTCATTCAATAATAATAGAAATAGAAGCAATAAATACAATTCAAAAATATAACATCAATATCAAGCGACAAACCCTTTTTTCTAATCATTAGAAAGAAACAACGTAAACTATGAAACGGGACCCATAAAATCAAAACAAGAACTCTAGCCAAAAACCCTTAAAAATCACGAAAAAACAACTCGTAAACTAAAAGTGGTGATGCTGGAATAACAATTGTTTTTTCTCACATAAATTTTCAACATGTTTAAAAAATGACAGTGAAAAGCAATTTTTGTGTGCCAAAAACACCCTGAGAGCGAAAAGTGAAGATATTGGAATAACATTTTTTTAAAGGATAAATTTTCAACATTTTGAAATACCATGTAAAAGATAAAATATCATGACTCCAAAAATACTTAAAATTTCAAGAGAAAAATGAAAACAAAAATTTACAAATAAAAACAAAAGTTAAAGCAATAAAAAAACAAAAAAATAAGTTAAAACAAAATAAGTAAATAAAAATATATATTAAAATATATATATATATATATATATATATATATATATATATATAATTAAAAAAAAGAGACAACATGAAATCAAATATGTAAAAACATGTAAAAAAGACAAAAAAATCAAACATAAAAATAGAAAAAGTAAACAAATTAACGTCTAAAAGATAAAAATATAAATATAAAGAAATAAATCATTAAACAATATAATTAAAGAAAGAAACAAAGAAATTAAATAATACTTTATTAGACAATCTAAAAAATAAAACAAACAAAATAAATATTACATTTAAAAAAATCAATAAAATTTTAAAATTTTAAAAAACATAGTGAAAAAAGTCAAAATAAAAAATATTAGAGAACTAAAATAAAAAACAATTATAAAAAATATTTAAATTAAAAAAAAAACACATTGAAAAAAATAAAAATTAAAAAATTAAAATATCTCACAAAAAAAAAAAACGTTAAAAAAAACTAAAACAAATTATAAAAAATCACAATTAAAATAACAAAAAAAACCTTAAAAAATTAACACAAATATAATTAAGTTTTTTAATATATATATAACATTAAAAAATAAACCTAAAAACAAATTAAAATTTTTAAAAAAGTAATAACAAATATATCAAAAAAAATTTTAAAAATTAAAAGAATGTGTGGCCCTGAATCCTTTTAGCAGGCTCAACGTGATATTGGAATCAGGTTGAGCCCACCCAACTTCTCCTCGGGCCCCTGGACAACCTTAACCCGATTCTCGGAATTGGGTTGAGCCCACACAGCGACCCCTTAGGCCCATGTGGCCCGATTCTCGGAATCAGGTTGAGCCCGTCGAGGCATCCGAGGGGCTGAAAGCCGATTCTCATAATCAACTCTGAGCCCTATGAGGTGGCCCGAGGGGCGGTCGTTGTGGGCCAGCGGAAGTAGCTAAGCTCCACCGGCCCACGACGGCCGCCATCAGGCAAGCAATTTATTTATTTTTAATGATTTTTTTTTAAATTTAATATTTTGTTTTAATTTTTTTAACTAAAATAATATATGGTTTTTTTTAATTATATATTGTTATTTTTATTTTTTGAAATTGTTTATTTTTTTATTTTTTTATTTTTTTAATGTCTTTTTTCTTAGCTTATTGGTTTTTAATTTTAATTTTTTTTTCTTCAATTATTTTTTTTTGAAGTTCTTTTTTTTTTTAAGTAACTTAATTATATTTTTTAGTTTTAAAATTTTTATGTTTATCATGACATGAAACAAATGTCTTCTTTTTTTTTTTTTTTAATTGAAAGGTTATTATTTTTTATATAAAATTCATAAGATTGCTCATTTTCTAATTTTTTTATTCAAATTTTCCATAATTTTATTTGATTTAATATTTTATTTTTAGCGAAAATGTTTTAAAATACATATATTTTTAATTATATTATATGTAAAATATTTATTTTTCTAAAGTTTTTATAATTATTATTTTTTAGTGACAATTATTTTATGTATATTGAAATATTGGCTAACGATATATAAATATTAAAGAAATTATAACCTCAATAAATTTATTTATTTTTAACTCGATTTTTTTATTATTATTATAAAAAAAATCACAAGGAAAAAAGAAAAAAAATTGGAAAACCCTTAAAAATAAAATATATTGGGACGAAAAACATTAAGAGGATTAAGACGACTTGAAAATGGTTAAATAATCAATATTTAAAAAAAAATTTATGCTTACGAGATAAGAAAATTTGAAGTGTCAAAAATATGCCTTAAAAAAATTAAAAATGATATTTCATGTGGATTTGTAGAAATCTGCATGAAAATCACCAACATTAAAAAAAATCCACACTTCATACATTAGAAAAATTAAAGTGTCAAAAATAAGCCCTCTAACAAAAGGGGTTGATGCTGCATCAACACTTTTCAAAATTAACATGAAAATCACTAATATTTAAAAAAAAATGTTGACACTTGATACATAAGAAAATTTAAAGTGTCAAGAATATGCTTAAAAAAAGAGTATCCTGAATCAACACTTTTCAAAATCAGATGATTTTTTCAACCTAAAAAAAGGGGGTACTCGTTTCAATTACCGTTTCAAAGTTTACATTGTTAAGAGATGCAAGAAGATCAACAAAAAACAATGACATGTTGATAGCAACATTTCCTTGATGATTCAGAATCATGAGAGAATAATGAACCATATAGGTGATTCTCCGCCTGTGTCGTGTCCAATATCAAATGCAACAATCATAATGATAATTCCATCAATGAACTGTTGGAAGCATAAGTGATGCTTCCCCTAAACCTGTCACGCCAACTTAAAATAAACTAAAATAATAATCAAATAGAGAACTCTTCACGAGAACATATCCTTGGTTTAATTTAAGGGATGGAAGAGGTAGAGATCATGCCTAATATTTGGCGGAGATATTCAAATATGTCATGAGGAAGAGTGTTATACGCAATTTATGATTGCAGAAAAAAGTATCTTCCCTAGGCCTAGTGGAATGGTCTAGAACAACAGAAAGCAAAGAATATAGAGTTTCGCTCGGAGAAATTGAAGAATGGGAAAGAGGCTTACTTGGAATAAGCTATAATCCTAGCTCTGATTGCAATAATTAGAACCTGCACATACAACCAAAACAAGCCAAGGATCTACAACATCTACATAGCATAATTCAATTACTTTACTTAATGATCCAACGAGGCATTGAAATATATGAATGTAAATGTAACATAACACATATAAGAAAACAATATACTCTTTATATTCATAGAAATTGGAGAGATGTTACAACCAAGAATAATGTTGATCTTGTAGATATCTCCCCGAGTTGATTTGTCCTTCCTTGTCACAAAGCACACCTCAATGTCATCCTAATTCATGAAGATCCCAACTCTCTTAAATTCAAGGAAGGAGCATGAGGGAATGATCAAACTCCAATATCCAACCTTGATGTTGCATATGGTAGTAAATTTATAGGATAGCGTGGTAGTTTAGAAATTCTTATCCATTTAACAATATAGGCTTAAGATCCACTTAAGAGGGGAAGATGATCTCAAGGGATAAGAGGTGAAGTCTCCAAGGTAGGATTAGATAGGACTCAAGATTATTATCCAAGGTAAATGGTTAAAACAACCCCTAGAAGCTTCTAGAAGAGGAAGCTTCAAGATTCCTTTTAATTTTCCCGAATTTCTAGAATCAACGCACTCGCAGCAAGGAGAAAGCTGTTTCTAATCAACACTGGTGCAGAAGGGAGAAACCAACGTTGAACGTAGGTCTCTAAAGGGGTAAGGTGGGATGGGACTTAAAAGCACTAATTTTTAGAAAGTAGACCTAGAAACTCGGACATTTTGAAAGGTCATGCTTAGGGCTTTGTGTAGGGATGATGAAAACATGTTCATGGATGTGGATTGATCCGGTTTGTAGGCTTATTGACCATATGTGAAAAAATGGCCTATAAAATATTTCTCCCTAAAGCACAAAGTCAAAAGGGAAAACTAATGGTTGAAGTCCTTTACCCTGTGACAAGTTCAAATCAAGAAAAATTGGTTGAGATCATCATATGTTAGAATAAATTTTCATCATGGTATCTTTACTGAGGGAGGCATACCCTGCCAAACACATAAGCTAGCATTACATGTACACTGATAAAGAAGTTTTTCCAGTGATAACAAAGAGAGGACCCATTCTTGGATGATTGTATTGTATGATCATAGCCCTCATGCTTTTTAATCTTTCATTAATCTTGAAAACATGACCCAGATGGATGGAATTGGATCCAGGGTTTTCTATCGCATTCACTCGATCATCCAGTGTACGAGTCTAACCATGTGAATAAATGAGTTGAAGTTGAACATGGTAGACACCATTTGATTACTGACCAAAGATATAATTCATTAACATACACAAGAGAAACCACCGACGGTGTTAATGGATCTCAAGGTACTGCACTAAAATCTGTATGGTGTGCAGAGATGAGTTGAAGTCGAACACCACACAAAATCTATTGGTTGAATTTCGATGATGAAAACATGTCATCGAGAGCGAGGAAACTTGGCATTGATGCATGCAAGTCCCAAGGTAAGAAAAGGAGTTTCTAAGTCAACTTCCTGGATAATGATCTGATATAAACACAAAGCGACCCATCATAAGAGGGCCTTGATGTATCCATCATCAATGACACGAAACATGTATCATGATTTGAAACAAAATGATGTTGATGTGGAACTGGTCCTATAAATATAGACATGAAATGAGGTCTTAGGAGTATTGTAGCAGATATCAACTGAATGACTTCTCTTGAACATATCGGCAACACTGAATGGAGTTGGAAACATTGACTCAAAACCGAATATGGAAACTTTGATATGTTGTGACGAACTAAAAAGACAAACAAATTTCCTAACCCAATAGCCATGGAGATAAAGTGAAAGAGTGTCATGTTCAAGAGTGACTCACTACCATTAATAGGTGGGGTAGCCTATTTTCCCAATTTCACCAACCATTTAAGGTCAGTGCCTCTTTATTTTTTAACAAGCTTGAGGAGGATAACATATGCTTGATCTGTAAGTTAATCATTTGGATGAATCCCTCTAAGTATTTTTAACGAACCCGAAGAAGGAGTTGTTTGCTCTTGTTATGGTTCATGAGTCCATCGTTGTTTGATTCTTTTACAAGTCCACCGAAGCTGTAACTCGACTTCTTTTTCATGTTTATAGAGTTTGAAAAAGAGGCAAGAAAGAAAACTTTAAAGGTTCATATTCGTAAATTTATCTCTTGAGTATGAAAATACAAAAAACCGATACTCATGAGAACCTCTTAGCCATTTTCTACTAAGGTATTCCTTTTTAGTAAACAATATATCTTAGTCTGAAAAGGGGTTAAACTTATACTGAGTAGTATTTTCATTTACTTTAACGATTTTGAAAAGACGTGCTCAGAAATCTTTTCATGTTTAGGGAGTTTGAAAAGAGATGAAAGAGGACTCCTCCTAGAGGAACAATTAGTATGAAGGGTAGAAATTGATTCTAATCATGATGGAACTTCTAAAAACATGTATAGGTCAAGCGGCTGGCTAATAAGACCACTCATCACAACGATTCCTCAAGAAATGGTGAAAAAAATCAAGTGAAAGTGTATGATCAAACAAGCAGATGGTGACCATCAAATGATAAAACCAAGGCTCATATGGAAGAAATAGGTTGATGAAAATGGCTATCACGCTAGGCAAAGTATGAAGATGGTTTCATTTTTACACAAGCTTGAAACATGTGGAAACTACGCTCGAGAAGACTTGAATATGGTTTCATTTTTACACAAGCTTGAAACATGAGAAAAAATATGCTTGAGAGTGGTTTCATTTCTACACAAGCTTGAAACAGAGGAAAATCATGCTTGAGATTAAGTTTGAATGCCTCGAACATAATGACTCAATTCTTGGCACATGCCCCCCAAGCTTCATTTTACGCACCTAAGTAGACTATTGGTTACTAACTCGTGGATGGAATGAAGGTTCATTTATGAGATCAAATGAAAATCCCGATCGATAATTTATGATATCTAATCAAAGACTCGAATTCGAAGATGATCTATTTCATTTTTTAATGAGCCTCACATAGGAAAATAAGTATGCTCATGGGACCCTGTTTCATTTTTTAACGAGATTTACACAAGAGAAGGAACTCGACTCATCACATCTTGTTTCATTTTTTAACGAGCTTCGAAAAAGAAAATGAAATCTTCTCTATAATACCTTGTCTAATTTTTTAAGGAGCTTGACACAATAAAAATCAATTTTCTCCGAAAACCTTGATCATGACCTCCAAGAGGCCATGGATTCCAAGAGTTTTTCATAAGATGGGAGAAAAATGCTTCAAAAAGGATACATATCAAGGGATCTAATGGAAATATCAGACTCCAATTCCCAAAACAATTGATTCAGCATATCACCTACTAGATCTAGTTCAAAAGAAGTTGAGAAAATAGTGAAAGGCTCCTCTTCAAAAGTAGGTATGGGTATGGGACATGTTGCCACATAATTAAACTGTGGCTGGGGAGATACCATTTGCGTATAAGGACCATTTAGATATGTTGGTTTATTTGGAGTCAAATTAGGACCAATGAATGAAATCTATTCAATGGTTATGATCCTTCATGTGGGATAAGAGTGAAGATATAATAGCTCCCATGATATAAACGTATTCACACCCAAGGTGTAAATTAAAATCCAATGGGAATTGGACTACCATCACTAAGATATAGAAATTATTCCTCCCAAAGTAATAGCAAATTGAGGAAGGATCCCTAATGGTTGGTTGGTTCCTTTGTTAAGGCCAACATATTCTAGGTAAAATGCACAAGCTACGGAGAACCGAAAGCTTTCCAAGTAGTTGACAACATAATACTAGCATATGTACCTTCATATATTATTTTTCTAGGTACAAGCACATTATAAGCTTGTACTATGATCTGGAAGGGCATGTAAGGAGGAAGACGACATCCTATCAGTCAACTCGAATCAAAGGAGGTGAACATACTAATTGGAGGAGGTGGCATGGGAAGGGGTGAATTGCCCCCTTGTGCCATAGAAATGAGAGGATTTTCCCCATGTTCCATGGGAACAGGAGGATTACCCCCCAATGCTATGGGGATAGGAGAATTTCTCCCCTATTTATTGGAACCTAAAGAAATGAGAAGAACCTAAGCAGTTTGAGACTCACTTTCTACGGGAAAGGTAAGATCAATAGAAGGTGGAATCAAGTCAACCATTTTCTCAACAAATAGTTTGTTGAGAACAAACTTATGTGATTCATGTTAAGAGAGAGTGGGATTGATTGGATTTTTATTATGATGAATCACTTCATCAACTAGTAGAGGATTGGGAGAAAGCTTATGGTAACCAGCTGGAAGTGATGGATGAGAATTTATAAGGTTTTCCAACACTTTTGAGGGTTCATCCATATGAGCACAGAGGTGAATAGGATGATTCCCTTCACATAACCTACGGGGAAACTTAAATTTACCATTTTCCCCATGGACCTTACTATTACTAGGTGATGGTTTATCACCATGATGATCTCTAGAGGTTGATGACAAAAGCTGATGTAAGCATGTGGACCACACTTCTAATACCTTGAGAATACCATGACAATTTCTAAGAAGGTGGCCACTTTAGATAAATTTCAAGGGAATTTAAATTTGCAAGTTTGATTGGAATGTTCTAATGTACTAGTTGCATTGGTATTGATGGTTTCCCCTATGCTTATTTTTCTTCTTCTTCTTCATCATTTTCTTATTTTTCTTAGTTTTCTTTTCTTCTTCGTCCTTTTCTTGTTTTTCTTATATTCTTATTTTTCTTTATGTATAATTTTGATATATATATATATATATATATTAGTTTCTTTCAAATTTATATCAAATTTTTAGTTGAGTTAATTTAATTTTGTTCACGTATTAAAAAAAACAAAAAACACATCAAGTGTTACTCAATTGACAATCACCTTGGTATGAAGTATTATGTAAAAGTATGAGATTCAAGGTTTAAATCCTTTCGAGTTACGCCAACCAAAAAAAAAATGTATTTGTTATTTCTCAAAATTTTATATTTTAATTTTCTTATTAATTAAAAAATTGATATAATTAGCATATTATAATTTTATATTTGATTAAAAAATAATAATGAAAAAGGGAAAATATAATATAAAATAAATAAATTAATATGATTAAATTTCATGTGGTTTGAATATCTGCTTTTCAAAATAAAAAATATAATTATCCCCTATCCACTCATGGAATATTTTTGTGAACTTCCTAAATGCAGTGACATACAAGTTGTCTCTAATCGTATCGGAAGAGATCGAAGGAATAAAAGAGGAATTCATGTGTGAGAAATATTGCGAGGAAAATTTGTCGTGTTATTCAAAGTCAGCTACCCTCGCAAAACGAAGAGCCCGAGAAATCATTGTTTTTATACAAGATAAATTGAATGGTAAGAAAAATAATAGCCTCGGTAGAAGAACGAGAAAATAGGAGCTTTCAAGTTAGTAGACTTAGGGTGCACTGTTAGAGTCAGTTTTGCAGGTGTTAGATAATATTATCTTAAATTGATATGGTTTTGTCTTAATTATTAACTATCTTAAATGGGTTTCGTCTTAATTTCCGTTGTCTTAAGTGACCATTGCCTTAAATATAATTTTTGTCCTAAAATATTTTTTTCTCAAACTATTTTTTTCTTAAATATAAAGTTGTCTTAAAATATTTTTGTCTCAAACTGTTTTTGTCTTAAATTTTATATTTAAGACAATTTAATTGATATTGAATTTTAATGTAAAATAACTAAAATAAAAGGTGACTTTTTAAGACAAAATATTTCTTTTGTCTTAAAAAAAATCTCTTAAAATTTCCCTTCATGTAGTTTTGTCGGATTCTCACACTGCAAAAATGAATTTGGAAGGAACATTGATGTATTATGACGATGTTCATGCAGAACCTAGTATCTTCATGGGCCATAGTGTTGTTGAGTTTGGAATAATCATGAACCTTCAGGATGAAAATTCAAAGCCCGATATAATGTTTTTTGATGCTATGTATGGCAATACTGAGACCATCTACGCATCTCTATGGTAGGATGACATTTGGCAGTGGAATGAACATTCAGTCATTCAAAATTTTTTTGCATCAATCGAGAAGGAAGAATCCAGATTTAGTGGATTCAAGTTTCATGACATTCATAACGATTGTAGACCGATCTAGCATGTCAGCGCCAGTGCAGAGGAAGGCCTGTGACATACAGATAGTGAAGAAAATTTTCCTATTTTGTAGTGTTAATTCTTCCAAATTATGATAGCTCAGAAGACACCATGAGAAACATATAACTTTAGTGCCCAAGGTCGACGCACTGCTTTCATTTTCGTTCAGACCCTATTTTATATTTCTTAAACATGTTCTCAATGTTGAGTGGTTGGTTTGTTAAATGAAATCGATAAAATTTTTAGGCATTGTTTTCAAGGATTTTTAGTCTTGTCGTGTCTCTTTAAAATGAATTGAAAACGGTGTAATTCGTAATATCAATTTTTATAATTATTTTCATATTGAGACAATCTCTCTCACAATGTGATGTTGGACCATGATTGACCATGATTATAAATCCAATGGATTTATATTAAACCCTAGCATTAATATAAACCCTATGAATAATATTATACCCTAAGAATATGAACACTTATATTAATAAACCCAAGGGAATACTATTAAACCCAAGGGATTAATATTATAGCCTATGGTATATAAACTCTAAGATAAATATTATAAACCCTGGTTGGCTATCACTGACCATGGTTGAATTTCATATTGACAAAATCTTTGTCGCATTGCAACGTTGGACCATGGTTGACCATGGTTGACCATGATTTATTTTCATGTTGAGAAAATCTATGTCGCAATGTGAAGTTGGACCATGGTTGATCATGGTTAATTTTTATATTCATACAATCTTTGTCACAATGTGACATTGGACCTAGGCACAACATTTATCACGATGTGTCCATGGTTATTGACCATGGTTGATTTTCATATTAAGACATTATTTGTCAGAATGCGACATTGGACCATGGTTGACCATGGTGAACCATGGTTGATTTTCATATTGAGACAATATTTGTCATAATGTAACGTTGGACCATTGATGACCATGGTTAACCATGATTGACCATAATTGACCAAGGTTGACCACGTTTGACCAGTGTTAACCATGATTAACCATGATTGATTTTTTATTTTAAGAAAATCCTATGGTAAACCCTAAGATAAATGTTATAAACCTATGATAAATTATAAATGGTAGAATAAACATGGTTCGCCATGGCTGATTTTCATATTGATACAATCTTTGTCACAATGCAATTTTGGACCATGGTTGACATTGGTTGACCATGATTCATTTCCATATTGAGACAATCTTTATTGAAATGCGGTGTTGGACCATTGTTGACCATGGTTATTTTCATTTTGAGACAATATTTGTCACAATGTGACATTGGACCATGGTTGACCATGATTGACCATGGTTGATGATGGTTGACAATGGCTGACCATGGTTGATTTTCATATTGATATAATATTTGTCACAATGTGACGTTGGATCGTGATTGACCATGGTTGAACATGATTATAAACCCAAGGGAACAATATTAAACCCAATGGATTAATATTATATACCCAAGGTATACAAAACCTAAGATAAATATTATAAACCGTAAAATAAAAATAAAATTTCACAATACACTAGTCATGTTTTTAATATCATTTATAATATCTACATTTACATACCTACTTCAACTTCAAGTTGAGATTGATTTTCCCTTTCAATATTTAAGTATTCCTCCTTTCATTTGTAATATTTTCTTGAGTATTCTCTACGAGCCTCAATGTATCTTATTCGATCATATATTCTCTTGCAATTTCTTTTATTTCTCATGATAATTCAATCTATGTAGATTTTGAAATCCAACCCAAAAAATTCAATTTCAAAATCCTCCAAAAAAAAATCACTTTCAAAATTTAGACAAAAAAAATCACTTTAAAAACTGAGCACAAAAGACTTACTTTCAAAAAAATTCACCGTAAAGGTTCAACCCAAAATATTTACTTAAAAAAAAAAACTCATTTTAAAAAATCATCCCAAAAAAATTTCTTTAAAAATTTAGCCCAAAATATTTAGTTTAAAATTTTAGTCCAAATGAGGAAAGAGTGCAAAAATAATGTTTCAGCTCTATTTATTTATATCATTCGAGAAAAATGTTTTTTTCGGAGGTTCACATCATTTAATTTTTGTGGCCTACGGAAAATATAGACACATTTCCGACCGAACTTTTAAAAAAATTATGTCGAACTTTTAAATTAATTCAGTGGAATTAATTTTCCATTTCTTTTAATGGGCCTCTACAATAGACACAATTTCAACCGAATGTGTTTTTATTTTGGCTGGACTACTTTAACCTACACCTCTGCAACAACTTGACTCTAATTACCTTTCTCCAACTTGGGAATGGTTAAACTCCACCAAATTTTGTGAATTTACTTTCAAAACCAATACCAACATTTTCATAATTGAATCTACTTTTAGTATATATAAATTTTATGGAATTTCATAGATATTTGCTAATTTAAATTAATTTTCTAGTAAAATGTGCACAAAAAAATTCTGAAGGTCATGATGATTCAGTGAAATCAAAATTTTGTATCCTCCAAAATACATTGTAAAAAGGTATGAAAAAAATATGGTTCATTACATTTTACCGTCTTCTGTAATGTGTAGTTTTTAGATTTTTAGTTGTTAGCTAATGTGTTGAGAAACTTGACGCTATGCTAAACATATTCAAAATATGTATTTTTTTCATATTAGTCCAATTCAAAAAATTCTAGCAATTATGATATGAATCAGTTGGTTTCATAAACATAACGATATCAAAGTAGATTCTGTCTAGATTGTTGCAAAACATTATTTTTTTTTTAAACGCCAAGTCAACAAAGAATACACTAGTTCCAAAAAACATGACTTTTTATTAATCCCTTGATAGTTAAAGAAGACATAGTTAAACAATTTCTAACTTGACATATCAAATGTGAAATAAAAAAAATTCAAAAAAAAGAAGTAATAGAAAGCGAACAAAATTTCTTACAAGTTTTCTTTTTATTGTAAAATGAAATTCTAAACCCAAAAATTGTTTTGGCTTGCCGAAAGTCAAAGAACTTCTAAAAATGATATTTTTTTCTCAGTAAAGGGAAAAAAGTGTAACCCAACTTCACATTTTCACCCACATACGATTTAGTCATTCTAGAGCCTCGTACATGTTGATATGTGCATTTATTTATTTAACTATTATTTAGTCATATAACCTTTTGTTCTTTGATGACTTGTGCATTTCTTCAAAATGGAAATGAAAATAATGGCTAGCTTATATGTGATGTGGTTGTACAAGCTCCTCATTAATATTATTGATGCAAGTAGGTTGTTATATGATGAAGCATTCATGATATATAATGATGGAAGAATGGTTAGATAAATACTTCGGTTGAAATGATCTTATCAAGATTTAATAAACTATAAAACCATGTTACAATCTTGTAGAAAATATATACAAATGTGTTACAGTGTTTTAGAAGGTTTAGACATGTAGTGAGAAAAATCCAACCCCTATTACCCATGAATGGGTGTTAAGGATGATATATAATGTTTCCCTATTCCTTACTAAATTTATCGATATGTCTTTACTATGAAGCATTTGGATTGATAAGGTACTTTCCTACACTTTGTATGTTTGTATAACAAGAGGAACTTGTATAAATTTACCTTTTTTGTGATATATATGAAACTTTTAAGTGTTGAGTATACATTTTAATTCTATTTAGTTCTTGCAAACGTAGAATACAAAGCATCTCTCTTCATTTTTTTAATCAACCCTAGTCCTATCTCAAACATGTTTTTCTTTGTTTATTCATTGTATCAAATTAAAGAGTATGACCTCTCAAAAAATGTAGAAGGATTCCTTGTCTTGTTATCTCCAAGTATTTAAAAAGTCTCTGAGATCAAAAAAGAGTTGCGTCTAATTGTGGCGAGTGGGTATTTATTTTATGTGTTGGTCGTGCATTTATCTTAAGCCTAGTGGGAATTTATATTAAGTTTTGGGCATGTATTTTTCTTAATCCCATTGACTAGTGTTGAGAATGACTTCTCCTTTATCCTAGTGGGCGTTTTCTTAATGGACGAGCATGCATTTTGTGCTTTTGGCATGCTTTTAAGTGCCTATGGGTGTGCATTGGTGGAAACCTTGTGGAATAACAGTCAGTATGTTAGGTGTGCATATGGTGGACTTGGTAATCCTAATGGGTTTTTTTGAATGGTTGGGTGAGCACTTTCGTCCCTATTGACATGCATTTTTTCCGTAGGGGTGTGCATTGCTCAAAGCCTTTTGGTTGTGTATTTACTATGTTAGACATGCATATTGTAGGCATGGTAGTTCTAGTGGGAACTCTCTTAAGGAATGGGCATGCATTTCTAGCATGCCCTTGGAGTGCATTTTATGCCTTGGGCACACATTTTTGTTCCTATGGGTGTGCATTGGGCGAAGCCTTCTAGTGTGCATTTAGTGGGCATGGTCGCAAAAGGTTGAGAGAGTTTCGTAAGGGCACACATATTTGCATAGAAATCAGAAGTGAACTAAGTTGATGCTATTTGAAATAGATTGAAGTAAGGAGTCTAATGGTGGCCCTAATTTTAGGTATTGAGATAGAAGTGGAAATTTTTTAGGACCCTCCCCATTTCCTTAAATGAAACTAGGGAAATCAAATGAATTCTTTACACTATGTCTAATTAATCATAACCATGGCTTTAAGAGTAAAACAATTTACCTTTTTTTTTTTTTTTCTTAATTATCCCTCATTTGTAAAAATTTTGATGGAAAAGCTATTGTCCAATGCAAAAATACTAGTAGGTATATCCTGAAAATTCCATTAGCTCATCGCTTTGACACCCACGTCTAATGAAATTTTCCTACTATCATTGCAACTCTGATGAATAATGTTATTTAATGCATCTCAAAATGGCCTATGGATGTCATTTTTACATTGGAGTTGTGCCATATTTTGTGTCATATGTGTGATGAAACCCAATAGATCAAACCTCTATATAAATTTTATGTGGTGATAAATGGTGTCACATATACAATGAATTTCCACAACTGCAGTGATGATATATTTTAATGTAATTTTGGGGGATTCAAGTATCTCCACTTTCCGTCTTGTAGTATTTGGTTATCAAAAGTACAATGATGGGATTTGTATTTCATGGTTATGCAGAAGTTGTCTCAAACACCATATTAACACTGTTACCGATGAAATAGGTAACCTGACCTCAAAACAGGAACTCTAGCCCAAAAAGACTAAAAAAACATGAAAAAACACCCCCAAAAAAAAAAAAATGTATTCCAGAACGCACTTGGTTTTTTCTTAAGGTCAAATTTCAACATTTTATAAAATTATGCTAAAAACAAAATTGTTTCTTGAAAAAAGGATTGAAAAAACACCCTCAAAACAAAACCAGTTGATGCTGGAATAACAAAAAAAAAAAATTGTGTCATATTTTTGACATTTTTTAAAATAGAAATAACATTTTTTAAATTTTAAAATTCAAACATTAAAAAAAACCTAAAATTTAAGAAAAAAAATAAATTTAAAAAATAAAAACATTTTAAAGCTTAAAATTTAAAAATATATAGGAATAAAAAAATAAAAATAAAAACAAAATAAAAATTTTAATTCAAACTTTAAAAAAAACCTAAAATTTAAGAAAAAAAATAAAAAATAAAAAAAATTTAAAGATTAAAATTTCAAAATATATAGAAATTTAAAAAAAAAAAAAGGTTAAAAAAGTAAAGAAATTATAAAAAAAAATATAGAAATTAAATTTTAAAAAAAAAAAAAAATGTTTAATAAATTAGAAAAAAAAAATTAAATTTTAAAATAAAAAATTAAATTTAAAGAAATATATTAAATTTTAATAAATTTAAAACTTTAAAATAAAAATTTAAAAAATATATATATTATTGAAATTAAAAGTAAAAAAATGAAAAATTAATTAAAAATAAAAAATGAAAAATAAAATACAATAAAAATATTAAATTTAAAAAAATATATATTAAAAAACAAATAAATTTTAAAAAATAAATTAAATTTAAATTTTATATATATATATATATATATATATATATATATATATATATATATATATATTAGATTTTATTTTATTAAATTAAAAAAAAAAAAAAATGTTAATATTAAAATAACAAATTAAATTTAAAAAAATTTATTAAATTTTAATAAATAAATGAATAAGCAAATAAATTTTGAAATAAAAAATAAATTTTAAATATAAAGAAAAAAAAACATTGTTAAAATAAAAAGTTAAAAAACTTGAGGTAGACAAGTGACAAAACTAAGATCGAAAAATGGCTCCTCGCCCAGCCAAGAAGCACGCCGCAGCAAACCCTACACTGAAGGAGGAGAAGGCTGGAGGTGCTAAGTCGATGCAGCCAACGCCAAAGGCTAAGCTAGTTACGGTTGTTAAGGTTGAAGCCGATGCGCTGAAGTAGTCACCTGATAAAACTATTGGAGCTGAGGCGGCATCTGAAATAGACACAGCTCTCGCGCCGCAATGGACCTCGAATGACCTCGGTCCTGCATCATTTGCTCCGCTCAGTCCCTGCTCTGCAGATCTGACTCGGCAGCTGCAACTTGCAGAAAAAAGGCGGCAGCTACAGCTTCTCAAAGGTTGCAAAGATTGGGTTTTTAGGCAGGAGAAGATCGACTGGCTTTTCAATCACTCTGTTTCCCAGTCCTCTGTCTCGGATCTGTTTCTGTCCATCAATGACAGTATCTTTTTAAAGGAGAAATCTCCTCCCCATCAAAGCTATGGCAGACATACTCTCGGAAGCACAAGAGGTCCTGGAACTGTGTCTAGGAACCTCTTTGACTCCTTTCAGATCCAAATTTCTCAACCAATAGGCAAAACCATCCTGCAATGGGTCTGTTCTTCAGATTTGGTGTTGGATCTCAAGCTGGATCTAGAACGGCGGATTGGGATCCCTTCAGGCCTTCAGAGACTTCTCTTTCAAGGTAAACAACTTGAAGACCTTCTTCCCATCTATACTTACAGCATTAACAGGAACAACTCTTTGGTGTTAACCCTTCGTTTGAGAGGGGGGGCAGCGGGACAGTCGTCCTCTACTCCTCCCTTATCTTACAAATATGCAGTACACTCTGAGATCCCCAAACCCCCGGAAGGCCTTAAATCCAAGCCTTTTTTGGTTAAAAAAACAGAGGAAGTTCCCTCTGTCGAAATCACCCATGTAGATCCTGTAAATCAACTTCAAAAATTAGCAAAAAGAGCCATCATTTGCAGATTCAACGGACTGTGGCCGCGATCTAAGGACCTTTATGATTGGATTCATGCAAACTGGACACATCATTGTAAGGTCATTTTATGTTCAAAAGGATATTTCATTGTTCTTTTTAATGACAGTAAGCATTACGAAAAGGCTTTAGAAGAAGGCCCTTGGTTCATGGGAACTGCAGGGCTCTTCTTAACTCCTTGGTTCCCAGATTTTGACCCAGCGACTGCTATCATCACCAGGACACCTGTATGGATCAGGCTTCCAAACCTACCTATCCACTTATGGCATGTTGCAGTCTACAAAGCTATAGGCAACACCTTGGGTAGTTTCATTACGGGAGATTACAGGCGGGAAAAAATTGGTCTCTACACATATGCCAGAATATGTGTGGAGTTAGACTTAAGCAAGGGACTTCCAGACCAAATCATTCTCAAGATAAACGACTTTGTTTGGACCCAGACAATGGATTACGAAAATACTACCTTCCGCTGCCGCCATTGCCACCAAACAGGGCATCTGCAGTCCACCTGCCCTTCTCTCCTGGCAAAAAAGAAAAAGGATAACCTCTCCAAGCACAAATCCAAACGATGGGCTCCTTGCTCTCCACCTCTAGTCGTGGATTCTGAATCCTCTAGCTCTGAAGATGAAGCCAGCTATGCGAATTTGGATCATGCCCCTCAATCTGTGGTTCCTTCCACCGATGGACCGGCGCATTCCTCTAATATAGCCTTCGCCCAGAAGCACATCCATATGACCTCCTCCTCTGATTCAGAAAAGGAGGGCCCCCCCTCGGAGAACCCCAGTCTTCAAGTTGTTGTTGCTCATTCGCCCCTGCATGGGTGGGTCAAAGTCAAAAAAAGGAAAGGGAAAAAGCTTCGAGTTGAGACTTCTACCCATTCTGGGTAGAGATCAGTCTTTTAGCTTTCCAGTCTTTGGTTGTAGTTCTTTGCTTGCTTCACTTCTTCTTCGGAACCGAGGTTGATAGTCCTATCATTTCTGGCTGCCGGTTTTCTGTCTCTCTTGATTGTATCATCATCTTGTATCATATCTTTGCTTAATAGAATTAGTCCAATTCAGGGAAAAAAAAAAGTTAAAAAACTTTTTAAATCAATTAAAAATTGAAAATTGAAAAAAAAAAATGAAATAAAATATATTAAATAAAAAATAAAATAAAAAACAAATTAATTTGAAAATATTAAGTTTAATTAAAAAAAAAAAATCTAATTTTAAATACAGAATTTTAATTGAAATAAAAAAAAATATAAAAACTTTATGTAATTAAAAAAATATTAATAAAAAAAAATAAAAAATAAAAAAAAATATTAAAATAACAAATTAAATTTAAAAAAAGAAATTATTAAATTTTAATAAATAAATGAAAAAACTAAACATAAAATTTAATAATTAAAAAAAAAATATGAAAAAAAAATAAAAAAATCAGACCTTACTTCGACACCCGCTGGGGATATCACATGCATCGCCTCTTTTTCGTCTTCATCCAACACCCATCTTTATGAAGTGTTTCTGAATTACCGCGCTATCGACCAAAAGAATCGCCTGGCCAGCCAAATCTACCGTAGCCTAAGTGTACGAGGATTAAATGTATGTTTGGACCCGCCAGAACTGGAGAAGGGAGAAGACATACTTTCTCAAATCAAAAACGCTATTTGAAATCCAACTTGTCATTCCGGTCTTCATTGATGTCGATCCTTCGAAACTTTGGTGGACGCAGAGTGCAGATGCATCGTATGCTTGAGACCTGCAGATGCTCGAAAAGAAGAGAACATTGGATGACAAGCCACGATATGACTCTACCACTCTGGAAAAATGGAGGAATGATCTCTCTCTTGTCTCCAATATAAGCAGTTTTGTTGTGGAGCCCAATTCCCGGAATCGGAATCGGCCTCCCAAGTGGCGGCGGAGGCCGGTAGCCTATGGGCGAGGGCAAAAAAATTTATTTTTATTTTTAATATATATATATATATATATATATATATATATATATATATATATATATATATATATATTTTATTTTTATTTTTTTTTTAATTAATAACATTTTTTTAAATTTTTAATATTTTTTAATTTGTAACATTATATATATATATATATATATATATATATATATATATATATATATATATATATATATATATATATATATTTTTTAATTTTTAATATTTTTTTTTTAATTTGATTTTTTTGTTTTTTGTTTTTAATTTTTAAATATTTTTTAATATTCTTTTTAATTTATTAATTTATTTTTTATTTTTTATTTTAAATTTAATTTGTTTTAAATTTTTATTTTTATTTTTTTATTTTTTTTTAAATTTAATATTTTAGATTAATTACTTTTTAAAATATAAAATTTATTTATTAAATTTATTAAATTTTAATTTAATTTAAATTTATTTTTTTTAATCTTTTAGTTTATTTGGTTTTTCATTTTTAAAATTTATAAATTGTTTCATTAAAAAAAAAAACAGTAAATTTATGGATATTTGTTTTTTAATTATTTGCATGTGGTTTTTTTTCATTTTTTTTTGTTTTTTAAAGATAGTTTTTTTTTTTTAATTCTTTTATTTTAATTTTCTTTTTCAATTTTAAATTTTTTTTTTTTTTAATTTGTTTTTTTTTGTTAATTTTAAAATTTGTATTTTTTTTTTCTTATTATTTTTTTTTTTAATTTAAATTTTTAAATTTAATTTTTTATTTTTTTGTATTTTATTTTTTTTTATCTAAATTTTAATTATTTTTAAATTTTCTATTTTAATTTTTTTTTTAATTATATTGTTTTTTTTAATAACTTTGAAAAAAAATGTTTTTGATGTTTTTTTTTTTAATTTTTTTGGTTAATTTTTTTTCTTTAAATTATGTGTTTTTTTTTTAAATTTTGTCATTTCTTTTGATATAAATTTCGAATATTTTTGTTTTTTTTAATTTATTTTTGTTTAAATTTTTTATTTTGACGAGTTAATTTTGTTTTTTTTTACATTTTTATTGGTTTTTTTATTGTTTATATATATATATATATATATATATATATATATTATCTAAGTTTTTTGTTTTATTACCAACATGAAAATCACCACTCTAAAAAAAAAAGGTTGATGCTGCATCAATATGTTTCAAAATTAGCATGGAAATCACCGCTCTAAAAAAAAAGTTGATGTTGCATCAATATGTTTCAAAACTAGCATGAAAATCACTAACATTTTAAAACAAATATTCATACTTCATAAATAAAAATATTAGAGTGTCAAAAATGTGCACAAAAAAAAAGGGGTGATTCTGCATCACCACTTTTCAAAATCGGGTGCTTTTTATGCTACCAAAAAAAAGTAGGTAACAGTGTGGTTACCTATTTCATCAGTAACACTATTTATTGATTTCCTTTTACAGAATGTTGTTGTGCAGTCTTTGAACTAGCATCTGTAAAGTGCCAAAAATTATGCCAAATATTCTAGTGAAATTGTGAATCCCCAACTCATCCTAACATGTGCTTCCTTAGGTGAGATTCTAGAGTTCAATGTGAGTGAATCAATAATGTGCTACACAAAAGAGTATTTTATATGTCGAATTCAAAAAAGAAGAAGAAGAAACTTTAGATAGATAAATTATAAAAAATAAAAAAAAAATCAAATTTTCTTAATGAAATGGTGGTAGGTGCATGTGATGTTTTCTTTCACCTCGATGGATAGATTGAATTAATATCCTCCTAGAGTTTAGACACAATTTATAACAAATAAACAGAGTCGCATGAATTGTTGAAAATGATTGAACTTACCAAAACTCTACATATTTGCAAGCTCACTATTCTAGGGGATGTTAGTAACACCATATGACATATGCATGTGGTTACTTGACCTATGGATTTCAAGCTCCAAACCATATTTAAAAGAATTCAAGCTATCCAAGCTTCATTCTAATAAATTCATTCCTTCTAGTGCTATGCACTCATAATGGTCTACCAGATTCCTTTGAATCTCAAGTGTTACATGGACCACAAGGAACCTTATAAGTTAATGGATCCACCCAGATCCATCCTACTCCATAACTTGTTTAACTATGACACCTAGTTGCATCACCAATTGTCACTTGAGTGAATGGGAAGCCACCTCATGAATCTATTCGATACGACATTATGAAACTCTTTAAGAAGTTGATAATGGAAGGTTTTGGAATGTTCAGTCTCACTAGTGTGGAAGCAATGGGATAGTGCACGGGAATTAATAGTTTGTTGTGGAAATTGGGATGGGATATTTGTTCAAGGCCTCTTTGCACAAGGATTTCCAAATTAATGGCTCATGTAGGACTGATTTCATGGATATGGATTTTGGTTTGTGGCTTCTTCATTGGTTTTTTGATAATTCCTCTAAGTGTAAGGGTAGGTGTGTGTAATATGATGGGATTCCCTCTTGTCACAGAGTTGGTAGCGATGGTTTCTTGACAGATCCTAGGGTGGACGGAGTCATAGGCTTCTGTTGGAGAAGTTTTCTAAATGCAAGAAAGTATCAATGTGCTCCAAATCCACTCAGATCTGACAGTGACATGGTTAGCCTCCAGCATGGAAATCTTGGTTGAGCATAAACATTTGATTTAGAGGATGGATAGTGAAATTGATAGCCTACGCTGAGTATTGAAGGTGTTCGAACAAAACGATACTAGGGCTACTTGACCTCCTTCCAATTTAGTGAATTCCATCTATCCATCCACTACCTTTCTCCTAAACTTGAATGTAGGTGTTCCACTTCCAAGCAATGTAGTCACTTTTTATCCCTTTCTTAATCCTCCTATAGTGTAATGATTATACACCAATAAAACTCTGTTTTATTTTGGGGGTCTTTTATTATGTAGTTAATTATAGAACACACTCCTCTCTTGTACATTAATTCATAATGGGTCTAGATGATTTGTGTAATGTCCTTTTTGAAATTATTCTATACATCCTAAACATATAGCTTAGTGTTGCATTTATTACAATTTTTTCTAGTAAACATATATAAATTACTATTAAAAAATTAATTAAATAAAATAATAATTTATTATAATATAAAAAAAAAAAATCAAAAAACTTTACTAAATTTAATTGTGTAAAAAACTACAATGAAGTATAAATAAATAAAGCCTACCGCGTGTAGCTCAACAAATATATATATATATATATATATATATATATATATATATATATATATATATATATATTATTTTTATTAAAATTGTTAAATAAATATAAATAATATAAAACACTTTTAAAATGTTTATAGTAGTAATTAATCAAGGTTGTATAATTTTCTCAATGTTATTAACTTGAAAGTTATAATATAAGGAGTCGGTATCACTTTAAAATTCGCATTAAGCAACATGAATATCAATTTCAGTTTTGTGTCAATTGCCCAATAGTATGAAAACAAATGCTCACAACAACCACCAATATCAATTTCAATGAAAATCAAGACCCAATAATAACAGTAGTCAGTTTTTCCCCTTAGTTCAATTGGGCAAACGGATTTCGACAGCCACCGATTGAACGAAAATTCATTTACAGTTCCGCAAATCTTCTTGAAGTCAAGTCAAGATAAGCAAGTAGACTGGAAGCTTCATCATGAACACGAAATGAAGTCTAGTCCGATCTTGACTTGACGGGAAAGGCAAGACTGGTCCCTATCTCAGAGTGTCAATGCTGCAAGAAAGTGTCAATGTGCTCCAAATCCACTCAGATCAGATGGCGACACATGGTTAGCCTCCACCATGGCAATCTTGATCGAGCATACACATCTGATTCAAAGGATTGATAACGAAATTGATAGCCTATGATTACCATGGGAGGCGCTTCAATTAAATGGTACTAGGGTTATTCTCCTTCCTCTTCCGCTAATTCGATCTGTGAATCCACTGCTTTTCTCCTTAACTTGAATTTAGCTAATTCTCCTCTGGATAATGTAATTTCTTTTGATCCGTTTAGAATCCTCATGGAATCTAGTTTTTTATAATGTTGTTTGATATTGACCATTTTAACGAGCGCTTATTTATAGTACTCTTTCCTTTCTTGTCCATTGATTCATTTTGTAACATCAGGCCTATGTAATAACTTGGCATATAATTTAGTGGTTTATTTATCATAAATTGTTAATAAAACAATACTATATAAAAATATAATAATAAATTACTAATTTTATAAAAAATCTATTATATATAACTAAATAAAATTATATATATATATATATATATATATATATATATTTATTAACATTTCTATTTACTAAACTTATAATAATTAATCAATTTATTAAACAGTAACAATTAATCACAATAGGTTGCACGATTTTCAATTTGTTATCAACTTTAAAGTTGTAATATAACACACTACTATTTATTGAAAATTCGCATTCACCAATATGAATATGAATATCAATTTCGGTGGTGTTGATAGCCTAAACGACGAAAACAACGCTCCTAACAGCGGCGGCTAATATCAATTTCGATGAAGCCAATGCCCAATAGAAATAACCAGTTTTTCCCCTTATTGTAATTTTAAAAAGATATATAATTATAAGTGTATATATTAAAAAGTTTGAGTATTTAAAGCTACAAGAGGGCTTCAGCAGGTGTCCTCTTTCCCCTCTCCTCTTTGTTCTTCAAGCATCTATTCTAAGTTTTTATTTGGAAAATAAGAAATTGGACGAAGAGATTCTAGGCCTTAACATTGCTAAAGAAGTTAAGAACATTAATCTTGCTTTGTTTGCCAACAATTTTCTGCGATTGGGCGCACCCGAAGTGCATTCTGCTACAAGGTTTAAAGAAGTTCTGGATGACTAATGTGATGCGAAGGGCAGCAGATTAAATAAGGGGAAATGTCATATTTATAGTTGGAATATTTCTAGCAGTGCTCTCAGTGTTATCTTCAGGTGTTTGGGCTTTGCTGGATCCTCCGTTTGGACCTCATTCAAGTACCTGGGCCTTCCAATCTTCCAAAAAAAGTCCTCTAGCAAAGATTGGATTCCTCTGTTAGACAAGTTTAAACTCAAGATTCAGGCCTAGGGATTCACATGGCTCAATCTTGCAGGAAAGATAGTGTTGATCAAGGTTGTCCTTAATAGTTTGCCGATTTTTCAAATTTCTGTTTTGTTAGCCCCCATTTGCATCCTTAGGAAAATGGAAGAGCTCATCTGTAGGTTCTTCTGGAAAGGAGGTAAACAAAATGAAAAGAGAATGCCCCTAGTTAGCTGGGACAAAGTCACCAAGCCACTGATGGAAGGAGGTCTGAATTGCAAAGACCTGCGCACTCAAAACATCGTTATGGGGGCAAAAATCATATGGAGGGTAATCGCTACAAAGCCAGGATGGGCTCAAAAAGCCCTGTAAAAAATATATCTCAGTGGGAAAAGGAAACGAAGTCTGGACAGAGCTCCCCTCCTAAAAAAGTGATCGCATTTACATAAGCTCTGCGTGCAGGCTATCCCGTTGATTCAACATCATGCTTACTGGATATCGGGCAATGGCAAACAAATTCGAATTTGGGATGACAGGATTATGAACAAGCCCCCACTTGCTGATATCCTTGATTTGAATGCGCTGCGAATCTAGATGTCCAGCACTGGTTTGTTCACACTGTGGGATATTTCGTGCTGGAATGGCTGCAAATGGACAGGTTGGATGCAGCTGGAGGTTCCGCCAGATCTGAAGTAGGATTGGAACCCATTGATCTCACATCTGAAAGGCAAGGCCTCGATGCATACAAGGAGGTAGGAAAGGCGAAGATGGTGCTCTCACTCTGGAAGCTATACTATGGCGTAGGGATACGCCAAATTGAAGGAACTATCATATGTCCCGTCTAATCTAGTGATTTGGAAAGGTTTGTGGTGACAGAAGACCATCCCAAAAATTGATTTCTTCATCTGGCTCATGTGCCATAACAGAATTTTGACAGAGGATAGGCTTAAGAAAAGAGGATTCCATGGATCATCTAGATGCTCGATGTGCTACGAAAATGAGGAGAATGTTTGTCATCTAATGCTGGACTTTAAATTTGCTAAAGAAATCTGGGGTGAGGCACCGAGACCTTGGGGAACCAATTTTGAGACCCTCACCTCCATTGTTGATCTGTTTGCTTGTTGGTTGCACTGCTATCTGAGTGTCTTCCCAAACAATGACAGTTTTAAGGCCGCCTGAATTTCCTTGCCAAAGATTATATTTTGGCAAATTTGGCTTGAAAGAAAAAAGAGAATATTTAAAGGTAAAGCGCAAAATGCTAAGATAATCATGGCCAAAATAAAAAGCCTAATGAAAGAAAGTTTGGGTGAACAACTGGAGGAAGAAACTTAAGCCATTAGGATTTGGAATGGGGCAACATGATGGGCCTTCAGTTCTCTGTAGCAGTAAGGCAGAGAAAGATAAACAAAGAATGGAAAATCAGACTTAATGAGAAAGACTTCCCCACTTGGATCAATAAGCAGTCCAAATTTACTTTATTCTTTGACGGGGCTGGCAAAGGCAATCCCGGGAAAGAAGGGGTGGGAGGTG
The DNA here is from genome assembly GCA_034641835.2 of Pinus albicaulis. Classification (NCBI taxonomy): domain Eukaryota; kingdom Viridiplantae; phylum Streptophyta; class Pinopsida; order Pinales; family Pinaceae; genus Pinus; species Pinus albicaulis. Next base: position 1,340,486,320 of record CM076580.1, on the reverse strand, counting down.
TCATTAAGAATATTGAGGGCAACATTGTGCATAGTTATGCCTGGGGCTTGGGGCACAACACCAACACCCAAGTAGAAGCGCTAGCACTACTCCAAGTCCTCAAGCAAGTCAAGGAAGTCGGCATCAAAGAGGCGAATGTAATTGGCGATTCCCAATCCATAATAAAAATTATTGTGGACAATTATGTTCCTAAGGACCTGAGGCTAGCAAGATTGGTAACAAGAATTAAAACACTGGTTAAATCTTTTCAAAGTGTGAACTTCTTCCATGTTTTGCGGGAAAATAGTAAGGATGCAGATTTGGAAGCCAACAAAGTTGCTCTTATTTCCGTCGACACTCTTTTAAGAGACAGAGACGAAGATTGGGATCTGATCCCTTAATATCTAGTCTATATGTTTTATTGCATCTTATTGCAGCAGTTCATTTGTATTCACAGGTTAGGGAAAATCTCGAAGATTGATTTGATTACCGAATGTAAGAAGCACCAGCATATAAGTATATGGGTAATAGAACTCCTGATAGACGTGGAAAATTGGACTTTTCTTCCAAATTTTGTAATCCGATTTAAGGCTTTCAAGCCAAGGGTTTAATATAAAATTATAACCATTTCTGTAAAAAAATTGAGCATTTGTAAAATGAAATTATTTTAATAGATTAATATTTTTTTTAAAGAAATAATATGTTAGTTATTCAAAATTTATTAATAGATTAACTTTTGATTTTTTTAATATTATTAATAAATCATTTTAAATAATTTTATTAATAATAATAAATGAGAGTGTTTATTTATCATAATTTTTGGAATTTTTTTTTGTTTTGTCTAGAATCGCTCAGAGATTCATTGAAATGTTGGCTTATGCGATCCATAATTGTACATAGAGATATTTTGGTGATAATCACCCAAGACAATTTTTTTGTTATGTGATTATTACTAAAATTTCTCTATGTAAAATTCAATTTGTTATATTTTGATTATGTTATTAACTTCTGAATAGGCTTTGTTACAATACCATGGGCCAATACCATGGATTACCAATACCACATGCCAAAAAACCATAACTTATTTCACAACAAAAATATTTTATAACAATATGACAAGATTTTTAACCATGTATATCCACCTTCACTTTACAGTGGATATTATTAACTTGTAAAAAATATGTTTTGTTACAATACCATGGGCTGAGACCATGGCTTATCAATACGACATGCCAATTTTTTTTATTGCCAAATTTTTTTATTTCACATTCAAAAATATTTTATAACAATATGAAAATATTCTTGACCATGGATATTCACCCCCACTTTACCATGGATATTTTTAACTTGTAAATAGGGTTTATTCCAATACCATGGCTTATCAATACCACATGGCAAGAAAACATAACTTATTTCACAATCAAAATATTTTATAACAATATGAAAAGATTCTTAGCCATGGATATTCACCCCCACTTTGTCACTGATATTATCAACTTGTGAATAGACTTTGTTACAATACCATGACTTATCGATACTACATGCACAAAAATAATAACTTATTTGACAATCAAAATATTTATAACAATATGACAAGATTCTTAACAATGGATATTCACCACCACTTTGCTATGGATATTATGAACATGTAAATAAGTTTTGTTACAATACCATGTATTATCAATACCACATGTCCAAAAACCATAACGTATTTCATAATAAAAATATTTAATTTTTTAAGATTTTTTAATTGAATCTAAAATGAAAAGGTTATAATTACTTTGAGATATATTTGAAATCTCTATCCTCACGACAAATAAAAATATTCTCACAGAAATTAAATTAAGATTTTAATATAATTAAAAATGAGAATATTTTTATATATAAAGATTTGAAATTTATATAATATAAATAATATTATTAAGAACCAACAAAGATCCATCTTAAATAAGGATCCAAGGGATGAGAGCAGGGAAAGTGACTAACAATATTAGATGAAATATAGTGCATAATTTATTAAAGTTTTTCATTACACTATTTTCTCTGACATGATTGATCCAAAATATAGGTTTAATATTTTACAACCAATCGCGTTTTTTTTAATTTAGATACTTTATTAAACACAATGGGATCCAAAATATAGGTTTAATATTTTACAACCAATCAAGTTTTTTTAATTTAGATACTTTATTAAACACAATGGGATCAAATTTAAGAGAGAAAGAGGGGGGGGAAGGTTTGGTGGAGAGGGACGGGAGGAGAGAGAGGGGGATAGTGACAAAGTTGGAGAGAGAGAGAGAGAGAGAGGAAAGAATAAAGACATCGAGAGATAGAGGTGTAGGGAGAGAGGGAGTGACAAGGGAGACATGGAGACGGAGTGAGGAGAGGAGAGGAGGGAAGAAAGAGAAGAGGAGAGGAGAGAGATAGGGAGAGAAGGGGAAGAAAGAGAGATAGGGTGACACAGAAATGTAGGGGAGAAAGAGAAGGTGTAACACTCAACTTAATTATCTCATTTTATTTTCAAACTTTTGCAAAAATTACATTTGAATATTAAATGAGAAAAGAGACTAATGAATGTGTTAAAGTGGTTAATGAACCTGAGTTTAAATTTATAAAAAAGAAAATTACATTGGGAATTTAAATGAGTGGTTAGTAAATAATTCCAAGACTCCAGAGTAGTTGGGAAGAAGCACTTATTGACAGTTACCTTCTCCTCTGAGAATACGAAGGAAATCTCAGACATGGTAAGGGGTTTTGTGAAAATTGAAAGGAAAGGACAACACGTAGTTATGAACAGAGAGGTCCAGAGCTCGCTGAAAACTAGTGGAACTCAGCAATCAAGATTGGACAAGAGGATGAACAAGAAATCTTGAGGTCTAACTTGAGAGATCCTTCTTCTTATGTGATCGCCTCACTCATGGTTGGGTGGTCTAACCAGTGAAATGAAAATTCTAGATAAGTTTATTATGATTGATGTGCTTAATTTGAGGAATTATGATGTTACCTTGATGTATTTATTATGTAGGGATATTTATGTTTTCCTTCATTTACCATACAGAAATGATGGGCAAGAGTTTCTCTGAAAGAAAAGAATATCACTATTTATTATTTATTTGTATTGTTTTATTTCAATAATAGATGGGATGGTGATAGTAGATTAATTGAGTTTTGTCAGTGGATGTTTACTCATAATAAAATCACTCCAAAATTTTACTATTATCTAGACTTTTATCTATGAAATGTGTAACAAAAGAGCATATGTATGTATATAAATCATCACGCTTTCTACATGGTTCCTAGCCAACAAGACTGTGAGAAGGGAAAATAAAGTGAAAGATGGTTATGATAGCCACCCTAAGCAGAAGAGTCCAGCATGGAATCGTACCTAATAATAATAATAATATCACAAGAACTGTAATCATAACCTTTTACAAACTAAAAGATGCAGAATTAAAGAAAATTGTAATTCGCACCAAGGAACCAGATCATAAGGTTGAGAGGTTTAAACCCTAGACTATAAGGGACCGTTAGGTTTTTACGTCCTCCAGTTCTTGGCAAGTTATCTGTGGAAATAAAAAACAGAATAAAAGAAAATTTTAATGAAAGGAGGGTGAGTTCTTGATTAAGAACTATAGATTACCCTATCAAAATCCAAATTTAAGTTAAATAACCAGAGACCGCAAGAATCGAGGGTACAACTGGGCAAAGAGGAAAAGAGAAAAAAAATATGTTAAATTATATTACTAACGTTAGCCAAGATGAGGGTTAGACACCCTTTCACTATGCCGGAAGCAGAGAAATACAGGTCGATGGGTAGAGTTGTTCGACCAAACAAGCGAGTTGACCTAAGAAAATTCAGAATCCAGAGGCCATAAAACAAAATAAAAATAATTTCTAATTTTGGAAACTAGGTCCAAAATCCATGTTGTACTGCTCAGATGATGATGCGAATAGTTTTATTGGATTCCTCTTTCGGAGAGGTGCAAGATCGATCTAAAGATCATCTTGATCGCATGAGGAGAACATGTATTTTGAATTTATTCCACATGTGTAAGGTTGGCCAAATTTATCCCGCATGCATAAGAGATGTGTCACACACCCCCACAGATGGATTTATATATTGGAGACTTGGAGGTCATTTGAACACACATTTTTTGGAGGCGCTCTCTTCTCTCACAGATGGTGCAGCATTAGGGTTTTCTTTGGAGCAACATTCTTGATGCAACATTTTTGAAGAGCCATCTTGTGGTTGTGCGACACATTTGGGTGGATGACCTTATGGATACTTTGCTAGTTGAAGCATCCTACTAATCGTCGTAACTCCACCATTATTCATCTCTATTTTTGGATTGTCTTCCATCGACCTATTGGTATGTTATATCTGCATCTTACTTTCATGTGATTGTTATTTGAGCCCTAGAAGTTTAAAGTAATTTTGCATAGCCCTAGAAGTTTAAAGTAAATTTTCATCTAGGATAGAACATATTTAGAAATTTACATGGGATTAGGCTGAGGAGAAGACAAAGGCCAACTTGTGTTGAGAGCAATCACCAATCTATTGGGAAATATCTAAGAGAATCCATCTGTGCAACACTCACACTTAAGAAATTAACATCTGTAGAAGCCACAGATGTAATTTTCCATAGTCCTTTGTGAACAGAAAGGGTCTGGGTTCATGGAGACAACTTCACTGGTTGTGGGAGATTACCTATGCACTTATTAGATCTATATCCAAGCTAATTTCCATTGTAATTTATGTCTCTATATCTATGGAACTTCGCTCGAGATTTGTATGGAGAAAAAAAAAATAGGAAGGCTGATACATTTTAATATTTCCTTGTGTCCTTTATGGAAGGGCCGATTTTGAGTAGTATCTTTGCCGAAGTGGAAGAAAATTATGGGCATATGACTTGACATTATCTCTTTGTGACAAGGAAACTGGTATCTCTAGGTCAAGTCTTTGTTTTGGGTAAGACAAAAAACCTAAAAGATGTTCAAGTTAGGCCATAATTGATTAAAGCTAGAACACAGGAATGAAGGACCTGTAATAAAGATTATGCATAGGTTTTGAAGTATCTTAGTGACTAAAATTCAGGGTTTTCATGATCTAATAGAAAGCCCTAATCAGGGCTGAGATTCTTCAAGAATCAGTTCACAATTTGAGGTGTAATCAAGGGATAAAATATGTAGTCCTTCAAAGGTATGCATTTTTCTTTCGGTTTCGATTAGTTTTGAGTATAGAAGGGCTAAGTTGAACAGTATAGTGTGGAATCTTATGTACAGTTGGAGAGTTGTTGAAGAGCCCTTATCTGAAAGGCATATATTTTAGGACCGAATTACTGTGAAGGGAGGTCGAGGTAACTGTTAGTCATCAGTATTTTTCACCTGTTGTTGATAACTAGATTCCTAGCTGAGTTTTATAGAAGCTGATCTCCATATGTCAATTTGTCATCTAGAAAACCCCCAAACAAATTTTTTCTTTCCTAGCCCTCCTTATCAGCCTATGATTAAATCAATTTTCATTTTTCAAAGTCATGTATTGTTTCAGCAAAATATCCATGTCTATAGATGTCTTGGTCTTGCTGGTCTACTATCATTTTCACCTTGGTTCTCATGAAACTCACTGTCCAATATTTAACAAAGTGTCTCCCTTCTTATCCCTGGTCTTCTTGTCAAACACAATCAAAATCAATGAAAGTTGACTCTAAGTTAGGTAGTGGCGCTTTAGAGAATCCCTTCCTCGACAAAAATAGCATGAGCCAGAATCCTTTGTTCAATAACAACCAGCCCTGAATTAGCACTTGATCTGCAAAAGAAAACCCTGATATACCCCTAGGTCGGGCCACTAAGAAGACTTTTTGTCTCAGTCTGGAATAAATTCTACAAAGATCTAATACAGAAAGAGATGAGCATGTGCACAGTCTAAAAGAATGTGCTCAAGATTGGGCAAAATCTCCATAGAACACTAAAGGAGCTTTTAAAGTTTCAAAGTCATATTGTTTGCATCTCTGCAGGGGGGAAATTGAATGACAAACAGTTTCAAGACAAAAGCAAAGAGACAAGTCCAAATAAGTCTCATGTTGAAGAATTTGCCATCAGCAGGTGGAGAGCTACAATGATAACAAAGCAGGAGTGCATTTTTCAAAGGTCAAAAGTTTCCCTAAAAGTTGATACCATCCTTCAAAGCCACACAAATACAGAGGACTAATATAAGGTTGATCTGCAGTGTTCCAGTTTTTCCTTCAGAGGTAATGATGCATAAGTTTTCCCAAGGACATCAGCATAGTACATAAGAAGACAGCTGCTTCTTATGCTACCTTGAACCTGGGATAAAAACACTAGTCAAAGAACAAATCAAATGTACCTCTACAAACACAGTCCAAAAACGGTTAGTAAATGTGGTTGTGAACATGTTGATAACCTCCTCCAGTAAAGAGCAAATGGTTAGGAACAGGATCAATAGGACCTCCTTCATTTAAAAGCAGAGGGTCAAGGTGTTTTAAATAACTTTAGAAATTGTCGATCACCTCCATTGATAAACAGCAGTAAGGCAAATTTTGGTTTAAAGGAGCCTCCTTGCTTCAAAAACAATGGATACTTAAGGGTTTCGAAGGCTGCAGTAATACTACTTTCATTTAACCTTTTCAGATAATGTTGTAGGTCACCTCCTTCCAAGGGATGAAAAAAAAGATGCATCAACAGGTTTAGATTATGTTTAAGAAATTTTTCAATTGGAAAGTAAAATCAGTGGAGAAAATGAAAGTTTATAGTTTGAAGGCTTGTTTTTCATCATCAACAAAGCAGTTACTTTATGGTGTTAAAGGGCCTTTTTTATTTTTCTGTTTATAAAAGACCTCTTTCAAATTGTAATCTGAGGTGAAATTGACAAACCAAGCTTGTTTTTAAAGGGACCTCTGCAACTGAATACAAAGAGACAGTATGGATGAGAAAGGCTATAACACAGTGTTTCGAAGTTTCAAGACAGCCTTCAAGGAAATAAAACATACCTCAGTCATAAAGAAAACCTTTCAATATGCATAAGAGCAAACATTGTTGTTTTTATTTGGTTACATTAGTGGTTTTTAAAAAAGGGCCACTTCCTTGATGAGCAGCAGTAGGTCAAGTTTGGGTTTAAAAGACCTCTTTACTGCAACAAAAATGGATACTTAGGGGTTTCGAAGGCTGCAGTGATTGGTATTTTTATAAACTTCTTCAAAAATATACAAGGTCACTATTTCAAAATAAATGGAGTAGTATGGTGTTGAAAACCTTGTTCAAAAAGTACAGTTGGTATGTTAGTTGTCAAGCATAGGCCTCCTTCACAAATAAGTAGAGGGCCCACCATTGTTTGAGGATATCCAAAATGACAAGCAGAAAATCAATCATGACCTCCATCAATAGATAATGAGGAAAGCTTCATGATAGGTCTGAAGGACCATTTGTAAAGGCTGAAACAGTGTTTTGTAATAATCTCCCATTATACACAAATCAAGCATAATAGAGTCCTTATGGCCACTTTCATAGACAACAGAGTTTGAAAGGACATATGGGTGTTTACTGTTAAGGGTCTGTTCGTAATACTTTGTGAAATTTTGTCGAAGTATTATAACCTAGGTAAATGCTAAGAAGTCCCACAAGGCTAATTTTTAGGTTACAAGGGCCTCCAAAGATCATTATGGAGATTACAGTCAGCCATAGAGAATAAAGGAACAAAATCTTGGTGGACACATAGCAAGATGGCATTAGGGTTCCAAAGGGTTACATTAGTGATTTCAAAAAGTGACGATCTCCTTGATTCAGAAACAGAGGTTTTGATCATAGTTTTAAAAAATAAAAAGCTTCCTACAGCACAAGCTATGAATTACCATATGATTTTGAAAAAACATTCCATTCAATATGACAAAGGTTGCAAAAGACAGAGGTTAAGGAGCGCCCGGGCAGTTTGTTTCAAAATGTGTTTATGACCAAACAGAGATGTAATTGAAAAAAGTGAAAGAGTTTTTTGTCCCTCATAGGTTCAATAAGACAAACCTCCTTCAGTTTCTACACAGGTGTCATGTTTTGTGAGAAATGTAAAAAATACGTATGTCACAGGAGAAATTCTGCACCAGGATTCACCATTTTGACCAGTGTTGGTACAGTCAGCTTTTGAACAATAAAATGGATACCAAATGAACAAAATCAAGCATATTTGGAGATTATACTTCCATATCTTTCCAACGAGCCATCTCGGGCCAAATTCTGACAACAGGAAAGCATCCAAAAGTAGCTTGCAAACATCACTATGTTTTTTCTGCACCAGCATTCACCATTTTGGACAAAGTGTTGGGACAGTAAATTTTTGAACAACCAAATGGACACCAAATAAAAAACTTAAATTTTTTTTGAAAGCATACTTCCATATCTTTCCAACGAGCCATCTTTTTCCCAATTCCGACACCGGGAAGGCATCCAAAAGTGGCCTACAAACAACACTAGGCATTTCTGCACCAGGATTCACCAGTTTTGACCAATGTTGGGAAAATCAATTTTTGAACAACAAATGGATACCAAATGAAAAAATCAAGTTGTTCTGGAAAGTAGACTTCCATAGCTTCCCAATGAGCAATATCGCGCCCAATTCTGACATCGGGAAGGCCTCCAAACCGGGCTGAAAAAGTGCGCAGCGCGCCTGGGAGAGAAAATACAAAGGCTTTCTATTGATGCGCAGTGCGCTTGTAGCGGCGCACGACGCGCCTGTAGTGCTGGTCACAAAATGCCCGAAGGCCGACCCGACACCCCTCACTATGCGGCGTTCTTTCTTCTAAACGTGTCGCTCACTTAAAAACCTTCAAAAAACTCTTTTGAGAGCTTCTCAACCAATCAAAAAGGGCCCTTAAGATTTTTTAAGGTATTCTTCTCACTCCATGAAAAATTTTGAATTTAAGAGGTGATTTATTCTTACTGTAATTCCAAGAGACAAATGATGTTATAAAGTGGGATGTTTTGGTCGAAAATCAAAGGTTATGGTTGACTTTGAGTGTCAAATATCCACACTGTAATAGGCTAAGGTGTGTTTAGTCAGTTCTAAAGAACCGTAGTTGCCTTCAAACACGGTGATAACCCACAGTGAAACAAAAGCAGACTTTGCCTAAAACTCAAAAGGGAGAAAGAAACACTGTTTATAAGGTGGAAGTTTGATCATTATGAATGGTTTTCTCTATGTTATGAAATAGAAAACTAGTGCTACCTCCATTGTCCCATAAAACAGAGTTTGGTGAGATATTTTGCAAAGTCAGTGGAGGGTGTTTTTTCTACCTCTGTAAAAACAGTGAATACAAGATGAGTTTTGTTTGGGGAAGGGTGTCTTGCTTCTATCAAAACACAAGGAGATCTTTGTTCTAACAATAAAGACACAAGTATCTCTTTTCAATACCTTGCCCAAGAACAATAATCAATTGACTGTTTGTTTTTCATTTGACCAAAACTTGTTGTTTGGAATAAAGGAGGACAAGACAGTGATTTATTGGAGGAAGAAAGTTATTTGTTTAGAGGCTTGTTGAAAGTTTATAAAGTGTTAGGAGGAAGTTAAAGGGAAAGCATAGCTTGCTTTTTCAAAGACTTATCATGTTTATTAAAAATAAATGTCAGTGTGTTATTTTAAGAGAGTTTTCTTTCTTTGAAGAATTGAAGATTCACACAGTCTCTAAGAAAACAAAACGGAGTGTGTGTAGAGGGTATTTAAAAAATCTGAAGCAGTTTTTGAAAACAATGATTTCAAAGATCACCATGTCCATCAAAACCACAAATAGGCAGTGATGAAAGGGAACATTATGGCAGCCAGCACAGCAATAAGCATAAGGGTGATGAAGCACAAAACAGTGAAGGGAAAGAGAATGACATTCATAAAGAAGGAAGTGACAAAGAAAAACAAGGGGGCCCTCAAGCAAGAAATTATGAGGGAAAGAAAATACAAAACATGGATCATGAAGGGCATTCTCCAAAGCATGTGCTAGCTGTCTCTCCTAGGCAAGGGGCCATGACTTCCTCACCAAAGCTAGAATGCCAAACAACAAAGAATAAAACCAAGAAAATCTCAAAACTACCCAAAGAGGGTGCCCGATGAGAAAAAAGGAGAAAAAAACCTTTAGGCTTGGAATGTTTCTAAAAATCCTTGAGGGACTTGCTCACGAAAATTGAGCAAATTTTGACATGTTCTTGTTTTTCGACATTTTTGGGCCTAATTGCATAAAATCATGGGCACCGCCATTTTGGTTTGGAGCATCCTCAACTCTTGAGAGTGGTACCATTGGATGCATTAAATTTAGGGGCATCTACTCAGAAATTTTTAGAGCATTTGAAGTTGTTTTGGTCCCCCAAAGATGCAAAAAACACTCACTTTTTCGACACTCTGCCCACATATCAGCGAGGCCTATTTTTTTTTGTTCTTACACACATGCCTATTTTTGGATACCTTATAGGCATCAGATTGGGAAAATTCAAGTTGTTCCAGAAATTAGACATTCATAGCTTTCCAACGAGCCATCACGGGCCTCATTTCGACATCGGGAATGCCTCCAAAAGTTGCCGGAAAGTCAGGGAAATTTCTGCTGATGTATTGTTTTGAGTATTTTTGTAAAAATTGAACCTTTCAAAAGTGAATTTTCTTCATGCGTGTTTAGCTATTTTTGTACATGATAAGTTATGAAAATTCAATATATTTCCCTTTTTTAGCATTTTTTAGATATTTTATTAGAAATTTTGTGCCTTGGGCTTTGCAAAGCCTCAAGGACAAAATCAGATATTTTTGATAGGCCAATGAGATTGAAAGTTGAACTAAGAGGTTTTCCTCACTTTGGTCTATATATTCCAAAGGCTTTATTTGTAAACAAGGCTGAACTTGATGAATAGAAGCAATATATGGTCATATAATATTTGGAAGAAATACTTGTCTCATGCTTTTGGATAGTTTCTTGGATGTTCTTGGATGATGAAAGAGGATTATTGTTGGATTCCATGACTTGGTAGAATGGTATAGTGTCTCTCTCTCTGTGTTTTGTTTCCTATTTTTCATTCATAAATCCATGTTCTTGCTTGCTATAAGATGGTAGAGAACAAATTTGAGACATGCCCTTGGAGGCACCTCAAATTTCCTGTTTCTTTATAGTTTCCATGTTTTCTTCATTCTTAGTCATATTAAAGAATCCTTGATTGCTCTTTAATAACTGAAGAATATTGTTTTCTTTTTTTATTTGTGGTTTTATGCATGCTAAGTATGATTTATGGTATGCCCTGCTTACTCATGGCTAGCCATAGCTCCACCTATGAAACTTCTCTTTGATTGATTAGATTTTCATTTGTTGAACCAAGGAGGTCTTGTATTGATCTTGTCCTTTGCCTAAAACTATGAAATCTTGTTTTAAAAGTTCCCAATAGCTTGAAGTACTATGTTTAGGCATTTCAGCATAGCGATTTGAGTTGTTTTTCTGTCTTAAATGTATTTCCCCAAAGTCTGATAGCCATTTCCCAAAGTTAGAGAGTCATATATCTCTATGCATGACTTGAATGTTTATTTCTATGCGTTGATCAGCTTATAGTTACATTTCTCATGATTAATGGTTTTCCCTACCATGTTTATGTCAGCTTTTAAACTATTTATGCTTGAAATCCTTTGTTATTCACAAATTTAATGTCCATCTCACTCCATTTTACCTCGAATCAAATCGGCCCTTCAGCAACCTTGTATCACCATCTGAAAGCTTTCTTGACCTTTTCAACTCCATAGCCCAGTTGATCTGACATATTTTTACCTATCTTATGTCTTTGATCGGTTCATCCCTCACAACCTAAAAACCAAAACCAAAAAACTACTTCATAACTAGCCTAAAATCAAGAACACAATAAGCAAACACACAGATATCCCTTACACAAATAGAGAGAGCCCTCTCTGAGTCTAGGAGGGCTAGGTCCTTGAGCTCCAGAGTATTGTTTTGATGTTACACTGTCATTTGGCTTTCCAATCATCCAAATCACGGGACCCTAACATAATGGCGATCACGGTGGGACTTTGAGTCAAACATCCTAGGCATCCCTTAGGAACTCTCAAAATCTTAGTCAAACTTAGAAGAGTAGAATCTGGTTGTCTCACCATCCTAGAAAAATGATGACTCAACTGTAGGACACTCTTACAAACCTTAGGACTACATAAAGAACTCAGAAAAACCCCAAAAACTCCCTTAGATTGGTTTTCGTCAGTATTGGTGGTGGACCATACACATATACCTCAAAACAACTAAAAATCCACCTGGTGACTCCACTAGCCTCCAATAGGCCTTACTACTTTACTAAAATCTAGGCTACTATCCAATTGAGCCACCTCATCGCCACACTAACATAATGGCGATCACGGTGGGACTCTGAGTAACAAACAAACTTAGATTCCCTAAACATTCCAGCAGCCTTGAGAATACTATCTGATTGACTTATCCCATTGCTCACTAACATAATGGCGATCACGGTGGGACTCTGAGTACATGACAGTCTAGCAAACTCTTATAGACTCTTTAGTCCTTCAACATTAAACTCAGACCATCAGCCTATAGAATCATTTAGATTAAACTCTTTGTTTCACCATCTTAGCAAAGTGATGAATCTGGTTTAGAACACTCTTACAAACTAGGTTGCACATAAAAACTCAGAAAACCCCAAAAACTTCCTTAGATTGGTTTTTGACAGTATTGGTGGTGGACCATACACATATGGGTGAAAATGTGAAGTTGGGTTACACTTTTTGCCATTTTTTGAGAAAAAAACTTTCATTTTTTTTGTTCTTCAACTTTCTGCAAGCTAAAACAATTTTTCTATTTAGAATTTCATTTTGCGATAAAAATAAAAGTTGTCAGAAATTTTATTAGCTTTCTATTACTTATTTTTTGGAATTTTTTTATACACATTTGATATGTCAACTTAGCGTTTCTTTGAGTGTGTTTTTTAGCAATTAAATGATTCATAAGAAGTCATGTTAATACGCAATGTTGTATTCTTTGAAACTTTGTGTTTTTGAGAAACAAAATGTGTTATAACAATCTAGATAGAGTCTACTTTGGTTTTGTCATATTAACAAATCCAACAGATGCATATCATAATTACTAGAATTTTTTAAACTGGTCCAATATGAAAAAACTGCATATTTTGAATATGTTTCACAACGCAAAAAATTAATTAACATATAAGTTATAAACTAAAAATTTAAAAACTACCCATTAGAGATGACGGACCAATGTAATGCACCATAAGTTTTTCAAATTTTTTTACAATGTATTTTGGAAGATACAGAATTATGATTTCACTGAATCATAATGACCTTCAAAAACTGTTTGTACCCATTTTATTTCAAAATTTATTCAATTTATTAAATATTTATGAAATTCCATAAAATTTATATTTCCTAAAGGTAGATTCAATTCTTAAAATGCTTATCTTGGTTCCGACAGTTAATTCATAATGTTTCATGGAGTTTAATCAGTCCAAATTTGCAGATATGTATTCAGAGCTTGGCCTGCGTAATTGCTGATGCGTTAGTTCGGCCGAACTCTTAAAAAAAGTTCGGCCGAATTCTTTTTTGCGTCGACGACTCGTCAAGTCTAACAACATAAAAGTTCGGCCGAACTTTCACCCAAATTTCCGTCGGCCGTAAAATATCACGGAACTCCTCCAAAAAAACATTTTGCGGAAATATAAATTGTCGCAAAATCATTCTTCATTTTCACATATTTTCGCACATTTGGTCTGATTTTACAAAGTTCTTGCTCTGATTTTGCAAAGAATTGAATTGTTTTGGTTTAAAGACTTTTCTTGGAGATACATTCAAAGAACATTTTTGCAAAAGATTGTTTTGGGTTTAAGGACTTTTCTTGGAGGTACATTCAAAGGACATTTCTTTGGACATTTTTTGGAGGTATGTGATACATTTTTTGGATGTTTTTTGGACTTCATTTTTTTGAAAGTATAGATTTGGGCTTGATTTCAGAAGGACATTTTTTTTGAACATTTTTTTTGAAGTATTTTTTAAAGTGGAATTTGGTCTGATTTTACAAAGGTCTTGGTTTGATTTTGCAAAGAATTTTTTTGGGTTTAAGGACTTTTCTTGTAGGTACATTCAAAGAATATTTCTTGGAGGTATGTGATATATTTTTTGGATGTTTTTTTAGCTTCATTTTTTTTTAAAGTATGGATTTGGGCGTCATTTTTTTTGAAAATATGGATTTAGGCTTAATTTCGAAAGGACATTTTTTGGACGTTTTTTGGAAGTATTTTTTAAAGTGATATTTTTTGAAGTATATTTTAAAGTTGCATTTTTTAAGAAGTTGAAATTAATTTTCAATAGACATTTTTTGGAGGCATTTTTTGAAGTGACATTTTTTTAGAGTACGTGTTTTGGGTTGAAGTAAATATTTTATAATGATTTTTTTAAATGAGTTTTTGTCTAACTTTTTAAATGAAATTTTTTTGTAGGACTTGGAAGTAAATATTTTGGGCTTCGTTTAATTTTTATAAGACTTTTTTTCTCAGATTTTTTAAAGTAAGTGTTTTAAAGTATGTATTTTTTGCAAAATTTTTAAAATAAGTTTTTTTTTTTTTTTTAAATCTTTTCTGATGTTTTTTTTATTTGTGTTATTGTCAAAAATTTTGAAAGAAATTTTTTGAACTTCATACTCTATTATCATGGGAAATTGAAGGAATTGTACGAGAAAATATGATCGAAAAAAAAAACCCTGAGGAATGTAGAGAAGAGACGAGACAATCTCGCAAAAGAAAGATAGAAGCATTCTCGAATGTTGAAGTGGAAAATCAACCTCAACTAGAAGGTGAAGCAGGTATGTAAATGTAAATATTATGATTTTGATATATTTAAAATTTTCCTAGTGTAAAATGTGAAGCTTAATTTTTATTTGATGAACTAATTTGAAAAATATTTTGCAATGTAGAGAGAGATATTCCTCAAAACATTGATGATGAGATACAAAATTTTGAAAGAGATATTGAACCTGGAGATGGTGAAAATGTTGAAAGAAATTCAAGTGAAAAAATTGAATCACAAGGTATATATATATATATATATATGTGTGTGTGTGTGTGTGTGTGTGTGTTTGTGTATGTTGAAAACATGCACGTATTGTTGAAATTATACATATATTTATTAATTTAGTTATTTATTGAATATGTAAACTTATTATGTATTATTCATTCGAATATGTATAGATGAAATCAATATCGATGATGAGATGTTGGAAAATGTTGACACTCACATATATGGAGATAAAAAAGCTGACCATTATATACGATATCGTGTTAACTACATTTTTAATACGTACTTCATAAATGAACATGTGATAGTTCAAGCCCAAATGTTGAAAGTTATACTATAATTAAGGAAATTAAAAGAAGCTATGAATTTATTGGGTATTCAAAAATCAACCAAAGATTAAAAAAATGAAGGAAAATGTGATACAAAATATAAATAGTGTTATAAATTGGATTAGAAGATCTAGACATAAAAATGTTTCAGTTGTACGTAGAGCAATACATATGGCAGTGGTTTCATCAAGTAATAAAGAGAATCGCTTGGTAAAATCTATGGCATGAACATTAGGAACCTCACGAAAAACTTTGCACAAACATCGAAAATTTCGGTTGCAAATAGATGTAAATGATGAACTCGCTTGTTGGAGAGCTATTTGTAGGCAACCATACAAAGATAGACTTGGAGAACATGTTAAAAAAATAATATATGAATATTGAAAGAACAATTTGCGTGTTTCACCAACTGCAAAGCATGTGATGCGAAGAAGAATAACACGAAATCAGTACGAACAACATGAAAAACAATTTTTGGAAACCACTCAGATAGAGTTGTTCAACAAGTTCAAAGAAGAGAATCATGAAATTCATGTGTCAATTAGTGCTTTCATTCAACAAAAACCATGGTATGTAAAACCTATCACTGTATGCGACACTTGTTGTTGTCGTTATCTTGTGGAATTTGAGTTATATTATGACACATTCCTTAATTTTGGTAGAAAATTTTGGAAGGACTCACCTCCTCCTTCCACTATCCATTATTTCATATCTCAAATTCTATATGAAAGTCAAAGCGATGATCTATTTTACGAAAATAAATATTTTGGTAGTAAAAAATGCGATGATTGTGGAAATTTGACTAAATTTCAAAACAAACATCATATTGATATAAATGATCAATCATTGTCGAACATGAAAGTGAAATGGAAGAGATATGAATATATCCATACATCTATTCAAGGTGCAAATAGTGCTAAAAGAATTGAATTACGAGAAGAAGAAATTTTTGTGATAGACTTTTTGAGAAAGTTTGAGATAGAAATTTATAAATACACCAAGCATTCCCATAGAGCTCGATGGAAAGACTTGCAATTCAAAAAATCCCGTGAAGTTTTTCCACCAGGGACCATTTTGTCAGTAATTGATTTTGCAGCAAACTACACATTTGTTCCACAAAAAGAAATTCAAAGTGAATACTATCATTCTAACAAAGTCTCCATGCTCGTCCATATTCTATATAGACATGCTGAACAAAACGTCGATCATATAGAAAGCACCAGTGAAAATCGACATGTTATTAAAGAATATCACGTTTATATCAGTGATGATCGTACACATGATACATATTTTTTACAACACTGTTTTGAAAAGATTTATGATTCTTTGAAAGGAAGGGGAATAACATTCAATGAACATTGGATATGGTCAGATGGATGCGCAGGTCAATTCAAATCTGCACGATCATTCTTTTGCTTGTGTTGTCTTCATAAGAAAACCTGCATTAAACATTTTTGGAATTTCTTCGAGACTGGTCATGGAAAAGGAGAACATGATGGTGCAGGGGCATGCATAAAACGAGCACTTCGAAGATATCAAATGAATCCCTCTGCAAGCCGACTTGTGGAAGCTAAAGAAGTTGTCCAATGGTGCATCACTGCTCTAAGACATGAGACTAACCGATCAAGGGAAGTGCAAAGGTACATTCATTTTAATTTTTATTGGATATCTAATTTTAAATAGTGTACATTTATCACAATTTCATTATCTCTGAATGATTATATTTGATTGTATTTTGATATCATATTTACATTTTTCTTTGAATTTTCCATATAAGGGTTTTTTTAGCATATTGGGATTGAAGAAGTAGATAGATCAATTGGAAATGATGTTGAAACAATAAAAGGGACTCGAAAATTGCATTCAATTAAAACAAAGTTGTCCACAAATGTGTTTGCATTGGATAGAAGAAAATATTCTTGTTTTTGTCATGTTTGCATAGACAACACATAATCCAATGACGTTTGTGAAAACAAATGTATGTAAAAGATTGGAAACATACAGAGCTAAATACAAAGGTAAAAATGTCCATTGCAATGTTTGAAGAAATGTAATCAGAGGAGACTACAATATCATCCGATGGTGATTGAGTTTCTGATCTTGTTAGAGAAGGTAACATTTGAATTTCTTTCAAATGATAAAGATCTAGAAATAAATTTAAATACATAATTTTGTTAAGTTTGTTTTATTTTGCAGGAGATGTTTTTGCTATAATTGCATCTACTTACAACGATAAAAATGTGAAGTATTATTTGATGCGTTGCACTGAACAAAAAATGAAATTATTAGAAAACTATAATGATCACGGGTTTCCATATGAAAAAGGTTCTATTATACTGAAAGGATATTTTTTCAGACAAAATAATCAGAGTGGGGATTTTGTTTACTTTGAAGACTATGAACCTGATGTCATAAGTTGTCAATATAGTGACTTGGTGTGTGCAGCACACATAAATTTGATAGAGGTTCAATCAAATAAGAAAACGAAAATTAAGAAATGGAAAATGTCAAAATCCGATCATGAATGGATCATTGAAGATGGCATTCCATTGGAATTTTTTTGATTGAACTGCCCAACAATTTCTTCTCTTTGGATTATGTTTTATAACTTCTAGAACTCAACTAAAAATTGAGCTGCCTTGTTATGTTATATGTGCAAGTGTTTGCACATGTACAAATTGTTTTGGTACATGCACACTAGGATCAACTGAAATTAGCTTTTCTATACATGCATTGATGAAAAATGTTGTATTGACATATATATATATATATATATATATATATATATATATATATATATATATATATACAATGCAATTAACTATTCAAGTAGTTTTACCATATGTGCATTGATGACAAATGTTTCATGTATTGGAATATATGTTCTAGAATGAAATTAACTGAAAGTAGTTGTTCTATGTGCATTGATGAAAAATGTTGCACGTACTGGATATATACATGGACTGAATGTGACGATTTTTTCTCGTGGGATTTTTTGGTAAAAAGTATGGAATGTAAATAAATCATCCACAATATACTTTTGTATGAAGATTCCTTTCAGACAAGAGACTCGGAGAACTTCTCCAACTTTTGGTGGGATTTGACCCACATCTCTATTTCTGATAGAAAATCTAGTACAAAATTTGTTTGTCCAATGGTTGAATATGTTCTAGGCAAATAACTAAAAGTAGCTTTTCTATGTGCATTGATGAAAAATGTTGCAGATATTGGATATATATATATGATGTAGAATGCAATTAATTTTTCAAGTAGTTTTCCCATGTGCATTGATGAAAAATGTTTCACGTACTAAATATATATGTTATAGAATGAAATTGAATGAATGTGATTAATTTACGAATTTATAAATCAACAAGGCTACCTAGTTGAGTGCATTAATGACATTGACCCCAATTCAACAAACATATCTCTACTTCTTATATTTCCAATCAAAATTAAAGGGATTTATATGGGAAAGAGGCAGAACATATAGCCCATCAACTACTTTTTAGAGGTCAATGAAGGTATCATCATGTGAGAAAATGTTTGGAACACTTGATTGTACTTGAAAGTAATCTTATGTTTTTTTTAATCTCTGCATACTCTTGTTTGAGTGAAAAAATTTCCAATGAAAAGAACATAGCTTTTCAATCCAACTAACCATATCGATTGAGCCCTATTTGAAAAAAAAGTAAAAAAAACCAAAAAGCCAACAAAATAACGTCCTTGGTTGTTATTTTTTATTGGAATAGCCAAATCATATTAAGGATTCTCTTCATTGAAATTGTTTTTGGATGGAGAATCCTTAAAATATGATTTAGCTATTCCAATAAAAAATGAGTAACCACGAATGTTATTTTGTTGACATGTTTTGATGTTAGCTTTTCTTTACTCTTTTTTCAATTAGAGCTCAATTGATATGGTTAGTTGGATTGAAAAGCTATGTTCTTCCAATTGGAAATTTTTTCACCAAACAAGAGTATGTAGAGATCAAAAGAAATCTTTTGGTTAGTGCCAAATGTACTTCAACCATCCAAAACTTGAGTTTTAAAAACTTTTTACTATATCAAAACATTACTTCACATGCCAAATGTACTTCAACCATCCAAAACTTTAGTTTTAATTTTTTTTTATTATTATATGTAAACATTACTTCACATGTCATGCCAATTTTAGTTCAACTGTCCAATCAAAAAATTTAACATTATATCACATGCCAAATGTAGATCAACCATCCAAAACTTAACTTTTAATTTAACAAAAAATTATAGATCACAACATTACTTCACATGCCAAATGTACTTCAACCATCCAAAACTTGAGTTTTAATATTTTTTTTATTATATCACAACATTACTTCACATGCCATGCCAATTGTAGTTCAACTATCCAATAAAAACATTTAACATTATATCACATGCCAAATGTAGATCAACCATCCAAAACTTAACTTTTAATTTAACAAAAATTATAGATCACAACATTACTTCACATGCCAAATGTACTTCAACCATCCAAAACTTAAGTTTTAAAAACAAAACAAATTATAACACAACATTACTTCACATGCCAAATGTAGTTCAACCATCCAAAACTTGAGTTTTAATATTTTTTTTATTATATCACAACATTACTTCACATGCCATGCCAATTGTAGTTCAACTATCCAATAAAAACATTTAACATTATATCACATGCCAAATGTAGATCAACCATCCAAAACTTAACTTTTAATTTAACAAAAATTATAGATCACAACATTACTTCACATGCCAAATGTACTTCAACCATCCAAAACTTAAGTTTTAAAAACAAAACAAATTATAACACAACATTACTTCACATGCCAAATGTAGTTCAAAAGCAAAACATTAATTTATAGATCACAACATTACTAGTAGTTCAACTATCCAAAACTTAAGTTTTAAAAACCAAACAAATTATATAACAACATTACTTCACATTAACATGCCAAAAGTACTTCAACCATCCAAAAATTAACTTTTAAAAACAAAACAAATTATATTAACACAATAAAATATGTCCAAAAATTGTAGATCTCACAAGTATCAAGTTTTATATATATATATATGTATATGTATATGTATATGTATATGTATATATATGACTGTGCATCTAGATAATATATAAAAAAGTAAATTTAAGACTAGAAATCTCAATCAAATATAGAAATCATGTCCATCAAATACAGATGGATGTAGTGTCTTTCCTAGCAGAGTCTCAATCCGCGAGCTATCTTGCGAAGCATGGGGAACCTGTACACAATGCACGTACAAACATTGAAATGTGATGTTTTAAAAATGAGTGAAAATATATAGAACTTCATGTAAAAAACAAAATATTAAAAAAAAAAAAAAAAATCATGCAATACCTCATGAGGTTACCTCTCCATTTGTTTCTCGCCTGCTAAAATGTCCCCCATGGGAACATCTCCAACAGTAAACTATACATTATACATGTATATATATATATATTAAAAAAATTTAGATGAAAATTCATGTATATATAAATTTATTTTCAATAATATTAAAAAAAAAAGTTAGATAACTTGTTCAAATGGTTGAAATGGTGTGGATGTTCCTATCTCCGTCGCTAGAATCCGTGGATTATAGAAATCTTCTATAGAAACCTAAAATTCAAAATTTTAAAAGTATAAAATAACTCAAGATCAAGATCTCAATTTATAATAAAACTTAAATAAACTTCAATTTATAAATTATAACTTTTAAAAAAACATATATATATTTAAAAGTGAAAAATTGAATACTTCTACAGGTGAATTTGGGACATCTCCTAAGAGAGGCTCCAAAAGAAAATCTCTAAAAACCTAAAATTCAAAAAATTTAAAATAACTCAAGATATAGATATATCTCATTTTTTAATGGAACTTTTTGAGGTGGAATATATATAACTTAAAAACATAAAATTTAAAAGTGAAAAATTGTCCATACTTGTTGTGGATCTGGCACATCTCCTAAGGAAGTAGAAGGTACATCTCCCAATGAAGAAGAAGGTACCGCCATCCCAAAAACATTGGATGGAATCAGAATCTGTTAAAACATTTTATTATTATATATGTACATGTACATGTGTGCACAATTATTTATTTTAAAAATATCGCTTTAAAAAACTAACATTTGTCAACATATCTTGATGGTGAGACCCATCTTGATTGTTTGAACCAGAGGCTCTGAACGTGATATTAATATTTTCGTCATTCATAATGCGTGACAACTGCAAATGGTGTTTTAACATATAATAATACATTTTTGTTAGATTAATGTACATACAAATAAATGTATACATATACATGTGTATTTATTAAAAATTGTACATGTATGTTTTAAAATAATTGAACCCTAACCATTAACACATATTGTTCCCGTGCCCTCTTCCTCATGAAGAATTAGGTCTTGCCAACCATTGCGAAAATTCTTTGCATATATTTTGAGATCTTCAACACTCATGTTGTCAATATCTTCATCTGTACAATACAAAAAATTGGCGTGTGCATTCTCACATGCTCTTTGTCGATTCATACAAACATTGACTCCACCCAATCCACTGTGAACATTGTCGATGATGGCATCCCTTGCTTCTCGACTAATTTGAGAATTGGTATCCATCTCTGACCACAAAGCTTCGACCCAAAAAGGTCGACTAACCAATGTTGGCTCAGGGCAAGGCAACTCAACATCACGCCTAGCGCCCCTACGGTCACACAATCGACCTTTCCTAGGACCAAAAAATTCAGACAGAAGGTCATTGTAATTGGGTTTCATTTCCAAAAAGAATTATGCAGAAAACAATTTTTCAAAATAAAGAGGAACCTCATCGTTCCATAGGAGTCTTCCATAGGCTGCAAAGTGTCTATAATACAAATAGTGAGCTCTATTGGGGTGCTTGAAATATTGCACCTTCAACATATTTATTTTCGGCCCTTCTTTGAAATTAAACATTGACTTCACCATTTCTTTTGTAACTCTTTGTTTTACATCCTCCCATTTATCGGGACCCATTACTATTTCCTTTCTTTTTCTCATGACTTTTACAAATGTATCAGTTGTTGGCCCAAGATTTCGGTACACAACTACTAGTTCGCCTAAAGAATGTGTAACTATTTCCAAGCTTTGTCGACTCTCAGCAAGTAGAGTCAAAGCCACGAGATCTCTCTGCAATTTTGCATGAAGTTGTTGACACCTTTATAAGGTGCATTGCACCATGTTTCTTTCCCAAGGTATATCAGAAATGTCGGCCGGATAAGTCGTGGTGGGTGGACAACCTTCTTCTTGAATGTAGCGTTCTGCCCTACGCTATTTTTTACCAACAATTGGAGCATTTTCAGCCTCTGCATCAATATATAAAAAAATTTATATTAGAAAAAACACATGTAAACAAATTTGTACAAATTGAATGAAAAAAATATTCAAATTGATGGCAACCTCGACGTGGTTGGCTAGCATCTTCCCCACCCTAAAACTATTGAGAACTAGAACGACCCTGCTAAGAACCAGCACCACCAGCCGTTGATTGGCCTTCGAGGGAATAAATATCACCACCTTCATGCAACCTGCTAGCACTTATTGATGGCCCTCTAAGGGAAAAATGACACAAGATCATGAGATAAATATATATTAAATTGACATTTATTGCAAATGCATGGGATAAATGACACAAGATCATGAGATAAATGAAGAACTTATATTTAGATCTATTCCAGAAATTGACTGTAGGGGTATTTACTAAATATGTCACCTTTCATAAAAGATGAGATCCAGAGGCTACCTGGCCCTTTACAGACTCTGCCTATAGAACTTGTAAAATTTAACACTACATGTCCCAATTATACCCTATGAAGGGTGTAGAGGACCCGTGGAATCACTCACACTACTTTACGTAGACATAAGGGTCTATAAGGATGCATTTGTTTTACATTGAATATTTTTCATTTTAAATTAAGAATCTATTTGAAACAATTACCTATATAAGGTTTAAAACCTATATGTTTTGTATCAAATTTAACCTTTGGTTTCAATGGGAAACTTTTATGGCTAATGTGTTTTTTCTCGAAATGTGATACACCCCATTAAAATGGGAGATATATCGAAATTATTCCTATGTTGTAAGAAAATATAGATGCATAAATTCAATGAGCATAGTTTTGAGATATAAAAGTCCAAAATGGAAAAGTTTTTTGTGAACAAATATATATGCCACTATGGATATATATCGGTTTCATTAAAAGGGATTTTTCTAGAATGACGTCCACTAAGTTGGAAAGAAGGGAAAGTATCACAATTATATGTTAATGTGCATGTGTTTTACATTGAATATTTTTCATTTTAAATTAAGAATCTATTTGAAACAATTACCTATATATAAGGTTAAAAACTATATGTTTCGTATCAAATCACTTTTGGTTTCAATGGGAAACTTTTATGGCTAATGTGTTTTTCTCGAAATGTGATACACCCCATTAAAATGGGAGATACATCGAAATGGATCCTATGGTGTAATAAAATAGTTTCAAGTAGTTTAAAAATATAGATTCATACATTCAATGAGCATAGTTTTGAGATATAAAAATTCAAAATGGAATAGTTGTCTGTGAACAAATATCAGTGGATCACTATGGATATATTTGCTTCATTAAAAAAGATTTTTTTTAAAGGACGTCCACTAAGTTTGGAAAAAGGGAAAGTATCACAATTATATATGTTAATGCATGTGTTTTACATTGAATACTTTTCATTTTAAATTAAGAATCTATTTGAAACAATTACCTAGATATAAGGTTAAAACCTATGTTTTGTATCAAATTGAACTTTTGGTTTCAATGTGAAACTTTTATGGCTAATGTGTTTTTTCTCGAAATGTGATACACCCCATTAAAATGGTAGACATATCGAAATGATTCCTATGGTGAAATAAAATAGTTTAAAGTAGTTTAAAGATAAGGTTAAAACCTATATGTTTTGTATCAAATTGAACTTTTGGTTTCAATGGGAAAATTTTATGGCTAATTTGTTTTTTCTCGAAATGTGATACACCCCATTAAAATGGGAGATATATCGAAATGATTCCTATGTTGTAATAAAATATAGATGTATAAATTCAATCAGCGTAGTTTTGAGATATGAAAGTCCAAAATGGAAGATTTGTTTGTGAACAAATATCAATGCCACTATGGATATATATCTGCTTCATTAAAAGGGATTTTTCTAGAATGATGTCCACTAAGTTGGAAAGAAGGGAAAGCATCACAATTATATGTTATTGTGCATGTGTTTTACATTGAATATTTTTCATTTTAAATTAAGAATCTATTTGAAACAATTACCTATATATAAGGTTAAAACCTATATGTTTCGTATCAAATCACTTTTGGTTTCAATGGGAAACTTTTATGGCTAATGTGTTTTTCTCGAAATGTGATACACCCCATTAAAATGGGAGATATATCGAAATGAACCCTATGGTGTAATAAAATAGTTTCAAGTAGTTTAAAAATATAGGAGCATAAATTCAATGAGCATAGTTTTGAGATATAAAAGTCCAAAATGTAATAGTTGTCTGTGAACAAATATCAGTGGATCACTATGGATATATTTGCTTCATTAAAAAATATTTTTCTAAAAGGATGTCCCCTAAGTTTGGAAGAAGGGAAAGTATCATAATTATATATGTTAATGCATGTGTTTACATTGAATATTTTTCATTTTAAATTAAGAATCTATTTGAAACAATTACCTAGATATAAGGTTAAAACCTATGTTTTGTATCAAATTGAACTTTTGGTTTCAATGGGAAACTTTTATTGCTAATTTGTTTTTTCTCGAAATGTGATACACCCCATTAAAATGGTAGACATATATAAATTATTCCTATGGGGAAATAAAATAGTTTAAAGTAGTTTAAAGATAAGGTTAAAACCTATATGTTTTGTATCAAATTGAAGTTTTGGTTTCAATGGGAAACTTTTATGGCTAATGTGTTTTTTCTCGAAATGTGATACACCCCATTAAAATGGGAGATATATCGAAATGATTCCTATGTTGTAATAAAATATAGATACATAAATTCAATGAGCATAGTTTTGAGATATAAAAGTCCAAAATGGAAGAGTTGTTTGTGAACAAATATCAATGTCACTATGGATATATATCTGCTTCATTAAAAGGGATTTTTCTAGAATGATGTCCACTAAGTTGGAAAGAAGGGAAAGTATCACAATTATATGTTAATGTGCATGTGTTTTAAATTGAATATTTTCATTTTAAATTAAGAATCTATTTGAAACAATTACCTATATATAAGGTTAAAACCTATATGTTTCGTATCAAATCACTTTTGGTTTCAATGGGAAACTTTTATGGTTAATGTGTTTTTCTCGAAATGGGATACACCCCATTAAAATGGGAGATATATCAAAATGAATCCTATGGTATAATAAAATAGTTTCAAGTAGTTTAAAATTATAGATGCATAAATTCAATGAGCATAGTTTTGAGATATAAAAGTCCAAAATGTAATAGTTGTCTGTGAACAAATATCAGTGGATCACTATGGATATATTTTCTTCATTAAAAAATATTTTTCTAAAAGGATGTCCACTAAGTTTGGAAGAAGGGAAAGTATCACAATTATATATGTTAATGCATGTGTTTTACATTGAATATTTTTCATTTTAAATTAAGAATCTATTTGAAACAATTACCTATATAAAGTTAAAACCTATGTTTTGTATCAAATTGAACTTTTGGTTTCAATGGGAAACTTTTATGGCTAATGTGTTTTTTCTCGAAATGTGATACACCCCATTAAAATGGTAGACATATCGAAATGATTCCTATGGTGAAATAAAATAGTTTAAAGTAGTTTAAAGATAAGGTTAAAACCTATATTTTTTGTATCAAATTGAACTTTTGGTTTCAATGGGAAACTTTTATGGCTAATGTGCTTTTTCTCAAAATTTGATACACCCCATTAAAATGGGAGATATATCGAAATGATTCCTATGTTGTAATAAAATATAGATGCATAAATTCAATGAGCATAGTTTTGAGATATAAAAGTCCAAAATGGAAGAGTTGTTTGTGAACAAATATCAATTCCACTATGGATATATATATGCTTCATTAAAAGGGATTTTTCTAGAATGATGTCCACTAAGTTGGAAAGAAGAGAAAGTATCACAATTATATATGTTAATGTGTATGTGTTTTACATTGAATATTTTTCATTTTATCTCGGATGCGGATGTTTAATGGTAGGGGTACGTTGGTTCGTTTGTGGACTGGCACGTGGCTTGGCCATATGGCCACCCACATTCCCATCTTGCCTGCACTTAATCGAGCGACCTCCACTCTCAAATGCAACTTAATGTAGCTTGTTGGTCGATGTTTCACTGTTATGTTTTGGCTCCTTATTATGGCTTCCTCCAGAATTTTTCCTTCTGCTCCGATTCCTTTGAGTTACAATTGTTGCCCTGTTATCGTGGAGCCGAGCTTGTGCACGAATAAAGGGAGACGTTTCCAGTTACTATGCTGCATAGAGCTGGTGGCTGGCATCCATTTTTCGCAGAGTGTGCTCTACAGCCTACGTTCTGAGCCACTAGTTAATGAGTCCTTTGCCCACACTGAGCACCCCTCGAGTCTGCGCTTTGAGCCTTTGGTTACTGAGTTCTCCACCCACATTGCGCACCATTTCACTGAGTCTGTACCGCTTAGTCATTCCATCTTAGCCAAGGTGAATATGCCCCGTTTACGCCAGAGGATGCGCTGCCACAGAGGCAATAGCAGAGGAAAAATTACTACCCGGCCGTCTTCACCCTCGTCTCTCTCTGACTCGTCCTCCCCCTCGTCTTTTCAATGCCCTGGTCGCTACCGGGCTAATAGCAGTGGTCAGGGAAAGGCTCGCACAGTGAGCGCTCGACTGACTCAGTCTGACGATGTTACCCCCTAGTTGCAGGCTAACTTAACCTCTCCCAAACAACCCCATCAATTAGCCCAATCTCGCTTCCATTGTTCCCTTAACCATCTATGTATTACTGCGACCATCACTGTGGCGTTTACAGAGGAGCCTCCTAGCGGTGAAGGATTCACCCACAGTGCAAAGAAGATGAAAGTTTTGGCTCGCAAAAAAGGCAGTCCTGGTGCTATTCAAGGCAAAACTCTGAATAATGGAGGCAACGATGAACAGGACAACACCAAAATCGGCCACCTCAACACAGGAAAGAACGAGGAGGACAACACCGATGGCACGCAGGATATGGAGGATGACATCGAAGGTTACAGGTGCCTAATAGTCGAAGAACCTCCACCTTCTCCTCATAACACCTAGCATGTCTAGTTTAATCAGATTTATAGTTCCTGACTCCCAATCCTATGGGTCTACTTCTGTGTTTTTGTGTAATGTTGTTAGTTCGGATGTTATTTCAAAAACTGCTTCTATCTGGTATAATAGGTTGGTTTCCCCTGCGAGGGCAGCAACTACTTTTTGGACTGGACTGGTTTCCCTCACATGGGTAGTCAATTTCATGTTTTTTTCTGTTGAATTATGCCATAAACTCAGGCTAGCACTGTAGAGGCTGGTACCTCCATGTACTATTTTGTTACAGTAATAGAATTTAGACTAATTTAGAAAGAAAGAAAAAAATTTCATTTTAAATTAAGAATCTATTTGAAACAACTACCTATATATAAGGTTAAAACCTATATGTGTCATATCAAATCACTTTTGGTTTCAATGGGAAACTTTTATGGCTAATGTGTTTTTCTCGAAATGTGATACACCCCATTAAAATGGGAGATATATCGAAATGAATCCTATGATGTAATAAAATAGTTTAAAGTAGTTTAAAAATATAGATGCATAAATTCAATTAGCATAGTTTTGAGATATAAAAGTTCAAAATGGAATAGTTGTCTGTGAAAAAATATTAGTGGATCACTATGGATATATTTGCTTCATTAAAAAATATTTTTCTAAAAGGATGTCCACTAAGTTTGGAAAAAGGGAAATTATCACAATTATATATGTTAATGCATGTGTTTTACATTGAATATTTTTCATTTTAAATTATGAATCTTTTTGAAACAATTACCTAGATATAAGGTTAAAACCAATGTTTTGTATCAAATTGAACTTTTGGTTTCAATGGGAAACTGTTATGGCTAATTTTTTCTCGAAATTTGATACACCCCATTAAAATGGTAGACATATTGAAATGATTCCTATGGTGAAATAAAATAGTTTAAAGTAGTTTAAAGTAGTTTAAAGATAAGGTTAAAACCTATATGTTTTGTATCAAATTGAACTTTTGGTTTCAATGGGAAAATTTTATGGCTAATGTGTTTTTTCTCGAAATGTGATACACCCCATTAAAATGGGAGATATATCAAAATGATTCCTATGTTGTAATAAAATATAGATGCATAAATTCAATGAGCATAGTTTTGAGATATAAAAGTCCAAAATGGAAGAGCTATTTGTGAACAAATATCAATGCCACTATGGATATATATCTGCTTCATTAAAATGGATTTTTCTAGAATGATGTCCACTAAGTTGGAAAGAAGAGAAAGTATCACAATTATATGTTAATGTGCATGTGTTTTATATTGAATATTTTTCATTTTAAATTAAGAATCTATTTGAAACAATTTCCGATATATAAGGTTAAAACCTATATGTTTCGTATCAAATCACTTTTGGTTTCAATGGGAAATGTTTATGGCTAATTTGTGTTTTAATGTGACAATTCCAAAGAGAAGGGGAAATCAGGCTTTCATGTAAAGGTAAATAAACTTTTCATGTATATGTATATGATATGTATTTAATTTTTAAAAAATTATAAAGTCAATTTTCTATTTGTAAGGTTTACATTAACATATTTTAGTTAAATATTCCATAAATGTGATAGTTGTTTGAGATTATTTTTAATCAATTTATTAATTTATATTTTATGTAAAGTATTTAATTTTAAAATCATTTTAGTAATAAGAGATTTATTTTAACAATTTGTTGAGATTTTTTTAGATATTTAATAAATTAAGATGAAAATAAATTGTTTTAGTTTTTTTTCTATTTGTAAGGTTTAAATTAATATATTTTAGTTAATATTTTTAGAATTTTGGTTTATGTGATCCATTGAGTATTATAGAATTATTTCAGTAATACTAGGTTAGTTCCAAACGGATAGCCTAAGTTCATTTACATGTGATTATTACCGAAAAAAATCTATAATATTTTAGTTGAATATTTCAAAAATATAGTAGTTGTTTGAGATTATTTTTAATTTATTTTATTAATTTATATTTTATGTAAAATATTTTATTTTAAAATTATTTTAGTAGTAAGTGATTTACTTTAACAATTTGATGAGATTTTTTTACATATTTAATAAATTAAGATTGAAAATAAATTAGTTTAGTGACTAAAATTAAATAATAAAAAAATGAAATATATATTTCAATGGTTTCCAAATGATTTAATATTGAATAAATAAAAAATTAAAATAAATATAAGTTGATGTGTTAGTCAAAAGAAAAAAATATGGATAGTTATAAAATATTTTTATATTTTCAAATTTCAATATATTTTTTTATTAATTTAAAATTATTAGGTTAACTTTTCAATAAAAATATAAAATTGTGAATAAATTAGAATTTCTATTAAATAAATAAATAAATTTTGAATATTTTATAAATTAAAAGATAAACTATTAAATTTAAATTATATTAAAATTTTAATCTAATTATTAATAATTATTAAATAAAAAATGAAAATTTAATCTCCATGTATTTTTAATTTTTCAATTCAATAAATCTAATAAAAATAAATTTGCCATCGGACGGACCAAGCCTATTCTTACCAATTTCTTTAATAACTATAATCACATCCTACCATATGAATTTCTCATCTGCCAACTACCTATAACCACGTGAATTTCTCAGCTTCCAAGTAAGTATAACCATGTGCATACTGGCTTCCTTTCTTCTAGTCCAATCCTTTCCTTTTAAGATTCTACAAACCTTCTAGGAAGTTAGCACCTACATTTGTTGTCATCTCTCTGGGGATGAGGTAGGTACCACTAAGTTTTAAGTTGATGAAATCTACCAGCAGATGTGGAGGTCGTAGTTTACAATTTTTTATAGAATAATTTAGAAATGTTGGTAAGATTATAAAAAATTTAGGTAAAGATTTTTGAAAATCTAGTTTATAGTCGTTAAATTTCAATATTTTGGATGTCCTAAAATTTTTTGATGATACTAAATCCATTTCCACTTTCAAAAATACAATTGAAACACTATTCTCTTACGTCTGAGTAGACACTAGATGGAACTACCTGCAGCATTGCCAGGCTGTATTTTGATCCTTTTTTTTCATTTTAAGTGCGAGCATATCCAAAGCAAAGATAATTGAATTTTTATTGAAACGAAAATGTCGCGTAGCTTTGGGGGCATGCCTCGTTCTTCACAGTGTGGCCACATTGACCTACGACGTGGGTGTATCCTGAGGATGGACTATTCCCACCAACAATGCCAAACTCTACAGCCACTGGGTCAACTCCACTACCTTCAAGCTCGGTGACAAGCTCCATAGAATTGTCCTTTTATGTGTTACGGGTTTTAACTGGGGTTTCTTCCCTTGCTTTTCCATAACCTGATATGGACCCTTCACCAAAATATAAAACAACCCGCGGGATGTGACGACATTTTTATTATTATTATTATGAATTGGAGTGGAATACAGTGTTTGAATTGACTAAAAATAAGCAACATTTATCGAGTGAGCAAGGAAGATTACGACAAGTGTGTGGCAGAAAAGAAAAGAGACAGGTTCACCAAGAAATGAAAGACGCGTTCGTTATCAAGTAAAAACCAAATAATGGACTTGTTAAACAAAGAAAGTAAAGCGCTAGAGTTATGGGTTGTTCGTCAATCATGAGGAGGAGCACTCTGTAGTTATATAATCTGAACATTTCATGCTAAGTCAGTTACGCTACCTCTCCCAACAACCAGTTATTTCTGGAAATAACTGCAGTTAATTATTTTTGGAATCCAATTACAGTCATTTCCTTAATTTATGGAAACCAACTGCAGTCATTTCCTTAAATTACGGAAATCAACTGCAGTTAATTAATTTCCAAGTATGACCATGTGCATACTAGCTTCCTTTCTTCTAATCCAATCCTTTCCTTTTAAGATTCTACGAATTTTCTAGGAAGTTAGCACCTGCATTTGTTGTCAGCTCTCTGGGGATGAGGTAGGTACCACTAAGTTTTAAGTTGATTAAATCTACTAGCAGATGTGGAGGTCGTAGTTTACAATTTTTTATAGAATAATCTAGAAATGTTGGTAGGATTATAAAAAATTTAGGTAAAGATTTTTGAAAATCTAGTTTATAGTCGTTAAATTTCAGTATTTTGGATGTTCTAAAATTTTTTGATGATACTAAATCCATTTCCACTTTCAAAAATATAATTGAAACACTATTCTATTACGTCTGAGTAGACACTAGATGGAACTACCTGCAGCACTGCTACGTTGTATTTTGACCCTTTTTTTTTCATTTTAAGCACGAGCATATCCAAAGCAAAGATAATTGAATTTTTATTGAAACGAAAATGTCGTGTAGCTTTAGGGGCATGCCTCGTTCTTCACAGTGTGGCCACATTGACCTACGACGTGGGCGTATCCTGAGGATGGACTATTCCCACCAACAATTCCAAGCTCTACAGCCACTGGGTCAACTCCACTACCTTCAAGCTCGGTGATAAGCTCCATAGAATTGTCCTTTTCTGTGTTACGGGTTTTAACTGGGGTTTCTTCCCTTGCTTTTCCATAACCTGATATGGACCCTTCACCAAAATATAAAACAACCCGCAGGATGTGAAGACATTTTTATTATTATTATTATGAATTGGAGTGGAATACAGTGTTCGAATTGACTATAAATAAGCAACATTTATCGAGTGAGCAAGGCAGATTACGACAAGTGTGTGGCAGAAAAGAATAGAGACAAGTTCACCAAGAAATGAAAGACGCGTTCACTATCAAGTAAAAACCAAATAATGGACTTGTTAAACAAAGAAAGTAAAGCGCCAGAGTTATGGGTTGTTCGTCAATCATGAGGAGGAGCACTCTATAGTTATATAATCTGAACATTTCATGCTAAGCCTATTATGCTACCTCTCCCAACGGCCAGTTATTTCTGGAAATAACTGCAGTTAATTATTTCTGGAAACCAACTACAGTCATTTCCTTAATTTATGGAAACCAACTGCAGTCATTTCCTTAAATTACGGAAATCAACTGCAGTTAATTAATTTTCTTGTTGGGAGCTTCTGAAGTGGTCCATTACTCC
Source organism: Pinus albicaulis (assembly GCA_034641835.2). Lineage (NCBI taxonomy): Eukaryota > Viridiplantae > Streptophyta > Pinopsida > Pinales > Pinaceae > Pinus > Pinus albicaulis. The sequence continues at coordinate 1,340,453,554 of CM076580.1, read as the reverse complement.
CACTGCAGTTCTCTACCATTATTTGTGGAACACTTGACACATAGCCAACAGAAGCTTGATGGAAGCTTGGCTATAAATACTTCTGTTTGGTACCCAAGCTCACTAACTCAATCCCCTTTAGTTTTACATCATCAAGTTAGAGTGAGCAGAGCTTGGAAGTCCCTTTAGATTTTTTGTATCCTTAGAGCAGTTTCAGTTGTGGAGTGCAAGGCATAAGGCATCTTCCTCCTGCAGATTTTCTATATAGTGAAGCAGCCCGGAAGCTTTGCATACAAAATATATTCTGAGTGTGAGTAGCATCAATGGCTGGAGGTATGATTTATTGGGCATTAAAGTTTATTTTTCGATTTTTTTTTAAGTATTTATTCCGCATTATAGAATCGTTATTAAACTTACATTTGGTATTAGAGCAATTTTTATCTCTGCCTTGGTGATTATAGACATGTTTGGCTAAATGTTATATTTTGAGAATTTTCTGAATTAAAGCATTTATTTGGAAATATGTCTAATTTTTGCTTAATTTTTTATAATATTTATTTAGTTTAATTATATGCAATTTGGATAATTGTTGTGCAATTTAATTTGCATAAATTAAATATTTATGCTTTAATTAAAACATTATATTTTGGATGAGTATACAAGACCCATCGTTAAATGTTATGCATGAATATTATAGTTTTCTTTATGCAAATTATCATTATTCTCATATCAAGTTAATTTTTATGTAAATAATGTCTAGTGATCCATATAGTTTTAATTGATTAGAGAATAGCCACAGCATCTCTAATTAAATAAAATTATATATTATGATTGATTAGGATCACATAAAGAATATTTAAACATTAATTGTAATTAATTATATTAAATATAATAAATTTTATCTCATAGGAATTTTTTTTTTTATATGTAATTAATTAGGATAAAATATTCATAACTTACCCACAGGAGTTATGAATTAATAGTTTTATCATAAAGTTCAAAACTAAGATAAAATTTATATCAAATTATAATCATAATATACCCTTAGAATTATGAATTAAGTGAATAATTTGATAAATTCTATCATAAAGAATAACTGAATCTGCTTGAATTGAAAATTTAGTTCACAAACAATTTTTATGTCATTAGATTCAATTTTAAAGCATGATTTACATTGGTAAAGCATGAAATTTTATTTATGCCTCAATTTTAACATAAGCATGTGATTTTTAATTTTATGCAGTTGTACAATTTGTAAATTTCTCTGAAATTCGTTCTGATATCCTTGAACTTAAGGGAGATAACTATAAGGTCTGGAAGGAGAGAGTTCTCCTTCATTTGGGGTGGATGGACATAGACTATGCTATTAGGAAATATGAACCACCGAAACTCACTAATACCAGCACTGCAGTAGACATCACGCTTTATGAATGATGGGAACAATCTAATCGCCTGAGCATGATGTTCATTAAGACTAAAATTTCAGCTGGTATTCGTGGTTCCATTGATCAGCATGAAAAGGTCCAAGACTTGTTGAAAGTCATTGATGATCAATTCGTCACTTCAGAGAAGGCACTAGCAAACACCATAATCATGAAGTCCTCATCCCTAAGGCTCACCAGTGTGAAAGGTGTGCGCGAGCACATCATGCAAATGAGGGACACTGTGGCTCAATTAAAGAAACTCGAGGTTTAAATATCAGAGTCTTTCCTGGTGGACTACATCCTGAACACCCTTCCGCACCAATACGGACCCTTCAAAATCTCATACAACACACATAAGGATAAATGGTCAATTAATGAACTCATGACCATGTGTGTTCAAGAGGAAGAGAGACTGGTGATGGAAATGGGAGAAAGTGCAATGTTGGCAACGCGAGGAAAGGGAAAATCTCAAGCCAATCGGAAAGGGAAAGGTAAAATACCTCCCCAAGCCGATATCAAGAAGGATTCCAAGTGTTTCTTCTATAAAAAGAAGGGACACATGAAGAAGGAATGCGCCAAATTTCAGAAATGGCTTGCGGACAAAGGTAATCCAATCTCGTTTGTTTGTTATGAATCTAATATCATGGTTAATGTCAATATTAACACCTGGTGGATTGATTCTGGATCAACAATTCACATTTCGAATTCCTTGTAGGGTTTACAAAACCTAAGGAAGCCAGTGGGCAGTGAGCAAAGCATCTTATCAGAAAACAAGATGGGCTCGCATGTGGAAGCTATACGAACATGTTATTTAACTTTAAGTAGTGGATTTGTTTTAGAATTAGAAAAGACCTTTTATGTACCAAGTTTTTCTAGAAACTTGATTTCAGTTTCAAGGCTTGTACCTTTTGGATATTCCTTTAACCTTTCAGAAACATCCTTCATTTTATTTTATAAATCTGATTGTGTTGGGAATGGTATTTTGTGTAATGGTCTTTACTGCATTAATTTACAAAACAATGTCACTTATGATTCAATGCATGTTCACACTGGCACTAAAAGATGTGTTATTAATGAAAATTCCTCTAAATTGCGGCACCAGAGACTAGGTCATATATCCATAGAAAGAATTAAAAGATTGGTAAATGAAGGGGTACTTAATACTCTGGATTTTACTGATTTTGAGACTTGTGTGGACTGCATAAAGGGAAAGCAGACCAACAAGTCAAAGAAAGGTGCCAATAGGAGTTTGGACATATTAGAGATCATACACACTGATATATGTAGTCTAGACATTGACTCACATGGTCAAAGATACTTCATCTCTTTTATAGATGATTACTCACGAGATATGTATCTCTACATGCTTCATAAAAAGAGTGAAGAATTAGATGCCTTTGAGATTTTTAAGGCTGAAGTAGAGAAACAATGCGGCAAGCAAATTAAGGTTGTGAGATCAGATAGAGGTGGAGAATATTATGGTAGATACACAAAAGATGGACAAGCACCTGGGCCATTCACAAAATTTCTTCAAGAGCATGGGATTGTTGCCCAATACACCATGCTTGGTTCACCCGACCAGAATGGTGTAGCAGAAAGAAGAAACTGAAAATTATTAGACATGGTGCGGAGTATGCTTAGCAGCTCCAATATTCCTAAATCCTTGTGGACTGAAGCACTTAAGATGGCAGTGTATATATTAAACCGATTTCCAACCAAGGTTGTTCCTAAAACGCCATTTGAATTCTGGAAAGGTTGGAAACTGAGTTTGCGACATATGCGCATTTGGGGATGCCCGTCTGAAGTGAGAATATATAATCCACAAGAGAAGAAGTTGGACCCAAGGACCATTAGTGGGTATTTCATTGGATATGCTGAAAAGTCTAAAGGTTACAAATTTTATTGTCCATCTCGCAGCACTAGGATTGTGGAATCAAGAAATGCAAAGTTTCTTGAAAACGACTTAATCAGTGGGAGCGATTAAACCAGGGACATAGTTTGTGAGAAGGATCATTCAGAATCTCAACCTTCCACCTCAAGTGATAGATTGGTTATTGTTCACAACACCCCTCAAGTAAAAACTGGTGTTGAACAACCAATTGTTGAAGTTCCACAAGCTATTGACGACATTCGAGTAGATCAGATAGTTCAAGAATTGCCAAGAATTTTTGAAAAACGATTTGAACCACTTACTTCTCAAGAAAATGGTGGTACAACATTAATAAGATCTACTAGACCAAAGAGATCAGCAATTGTTGATGATTATGTTGTGTATCTGTAAGAATCTGACAACAACATTGGAGCCGAAAATGATCCCGAGTCTTTTTCACAAGCCATGAGTTGCAAATAATCATAGTTATGGTACGATGCCATGAAGGAAGAGATGAATTCTATGAAGAGTAACGAAGTCTGGGATCTTGTTGAGTTGCCTAATGGTGCAAAAGCCATTGGATGTAAATTGGTCTTTAAGACAAATAAAGACTCATTGGGCAACATTGAGAGATACAAGGCAAGACTTGTTGCAAACAGATTCACTTAGAAAGAAGGAATCGATTACATGGAGACTTTCTCTCTTGTATCTAAGAAAGATTCCTTGCGTGTTATTATGGCATTAGTAGCCCATTTTGACTTGGAGTTGCACCAAATGGATGTGAAAACGGGATTTCTCAATGGAGATCTAGAGGAGGAGGTTTACATGAAACAACCTGAAGGATTCTCCTCTAGTGATGGTGAAAAATTGGTTTGCAAGCTCAAGAAATCATTATATGGATTAAAACAAGCATCCCGCCAATGGTATTTGAAATTTCATATTGTAATTTCTTCTTTCGGTTTTGTAAAAAACATTATGGATGAATGTATATACCTGAAAGTCAGTGGGAGTAAAATCTGTATTCTTGTTTTATATGTGGATGACATTTTGCTAGCAACCAATGATAAGGGTTTGCTGCATGAGGTGAAACAATTCCTCTCTAAAAATTTTGATATGAAGGATATGGGTGAGGCATCTTATGTCATTGGCATTAAGATCCATAGAGACAGATTTCGAGGCATCTTGGGTCTGTCTTAGGAAACCTATATTAATAAAATTTTAAAGAGATTTCATATTAAGGATTGTTCACCAAGTGTCGTTCCCATTGTGAAGGGTGATAGGTTCAGTTTGAACCAATGCCCGAAGAACGACTTTGAAAGGGAACAAATGAAGAACATTACATATTCTTCTGCTGTCGGAAGCCTAATGTATGCTCAAGTCTGCACAAGACCTGACATTGCATTTGTTGTGGGAATGTTGGGACGATATCAGAGTGATCTAGGTTTAGACCACTAGAGAGCTGCAAAGAAAATAATGAGGTACCTTCAAGGAACCAAAAACTACATGCTTATGTACAGACGGATGGAAAATTTGGAAGTAATTGGCTACTCAGATTCTGACTTTGTTGGATGTGTTGATTCACGCAAATCAACATTAGGATACATTTTTATGATGGTCGGTGGAGTTGTATCATGGAGGAGTGCCAAGAAGACCTTGATTGCCACTTCCACTATGGAAGCTGAGTTTATCTCCTGTTTTGAGGCTACTTTACATGGTGTATGGCTTAAGAGTTTCATTTCTGGGCTTAGAATTATGGATTCTATCTCTAAGCCATTGAGAATATATTGCGACAATTCAGCAGCTGTTTTTATGGCTAATAACAACAAAAGTGAGAGTCAAAATAAACACATCGACATTAATTATTTAGCTATAAGGGAACATGTTAAAGAAAAGAAAGTGGTCATTGAACACGTTAGCATTGAGTTGATGATAGCTGATCCTTTGACTAAAGGAATGCCACCCTTTAAATTCAAGGATCATGTAATGAATATGGGAGTTGGTTCCATTATGTAGTTTCTCATTGTATGAACAATGTTATTTTTAATGAAATTCTTAATTATTGTGATGTTTTTCTCATATTTATGTGCACCTTAATTTGATTTGAGAGAATTCATCTGTGTAGAACCAAGAATAAACATAGGGTTTATTCATTAAAAAATTGTTGCCATAAATTTTAATAGAAATAAATACATAGTAATACATGGAAGATAATACTCGTCATTAGAGGACTTATCGTCATGATTCACGTATCTATTACTTAATACAGATTATCAATGGGTTTTAAGTTTGGAAGTATGGACCAAGTGGGAGAATGTTACGCTCCTTCTCCCAACGGCCAGTTATTTCTAGAAATAACTACAGTTAATTATTTCTGGAAACCAACTGCAGTCATTTCCTTAATTTATGGAAACCAACTGCAGTCATTTCCTTAATTTATGGAAACCAACTGCAGTCATTTCCTTAAATTACTGAAATCAACTGCAGTTAATTAATTTTCTTGTTGGGAGCTTCTGAAGTGGTCCATTACTCCCACTGCAGTTCTCTACCATGATTTGTGGAACACTTGACACATAGCCAACAAAAGCTTGATGGAAGCTTGGTTATAAATACTTCTATTTGGTCCCCAAGCTCACTAACTCAATCCTCTTCAGTTTTACACCATCAAGTTAGAGTGAACAGAGCTTGGAAGTCCCTTCAAATTTTATGTATCCTTAGAGCAGTTTCAATTGTGGAGTGCAAGGCATAAGGCATCTTTTTCCTGTAGGTTTTCTATATAGTGAAGCAGCCCGGAAGCTTTGCATACAAAATATATTCTGAGTGTGAGTAGCATCAATGGCTGGAGGTATGATTTATTGGGCATTTTTTTTAAAGTATTTGTTCCGCATTATAGAATCGTTATTAAACTTACAAAGCCAGCTTTGCAAAATATTTTATTGATGTAATTATCTAGCTGAAGTTATCTTCATTAGACTTACCCATTCGAGAAGAAGCAGACGAGGGGCAGGCAGTCTTGCATCCACGCACTTTCTCCCACTCACGATCTCGAGAACAACGATCCCATAACTATAAATGTCAGTGTTCTCCGTTAATTGCCCATGAACGGCATATTCGGGTGCAGTGTAGCCTCTGCCTTACACCAAATTCATGAAAGTTATGAATTAATATCTGGATTCGACAATTATAAGATTCACTAAAAACAACTAATGAATGAATTGCTGAACTTACATTGTTCCTCCTACTCTGGTAGAAACATGTGTTTGGCTTTCTGGGAAGAATCTAGCCAATCCAAAATCTGCAATTTTGGGATGAAGGTTGTCATCGAGAAGTATATTTTCACATTTGATGTCTGTGTGTATAATGCGAACGTTGGATTCCCCGTGCAGGTATGCAAGGCCTTGTGCTGTGCCCACTATAATGTTTAAACGGTTTTCCCACCTCAAAGGATTTCTAATCTCGCCTGCGGACCTCAAGGAATAGTATTCTAAAGCAGCTTCAGTACAAGTTACATAATTTCTAAAAACAACATGAATTTTGAAAACGTTGGCACTGGTCAGAACAACGTACCGAACAAATGTTTGTCAAGACTGTTATTTGACATAAATTCGTAAACCAGCAAGCGTTTGTGCCCTCTCTTGCAACATCTGAGTAAACGAACAAGATTACGGTGACGGACGCTACTAATGAGATTCACTTCCATTAAAAATTCCTCAGCAGCTTGAGTAGTGTGCTTTCCATTCAGTTTCTTAACTGCAACATCCCTCCCATCTGGAAGTCTTCCCTGCTCATCATCAAACTAATTACAATTACTCTGCAAATTCACCACATAATTGAACAAAACCACGTATATTATCATACCTTATAAACTTCTCCGAATTCTCTTTTGCCAACCATGTTGTTCCGGTCAAAGTTTCCAGTAGCATCTCTGAGAATCTTGTAATCAAAATATACTTCCCCGAAATTTCCTCTTGCATCTATATTTTTATCTGCGGAGAGCATCACAATTCTTCATAATGATTTGATCCGACAAAGTTACACATAAATAAATAAGATAAAATATATAGCGCAATTTAGCATGGAAGCGATACTTCAATAATTTTATAATTACCTGTTCTAACAGAGGTTTTCCACTCTCTAACACAGCAACCGAACACGAAGCACAACATCACAAATAGAACTGTTGAACCGACGACGCTTCCCAACAATATTATAACCATTTTTTTCGATGTCTCTTTACGGGACGGGTGTGTCGAATTCGTCGCTTTGGGCGCCATTGGGGGGATCCATATAGTGTCAGAGTCATGTTGGGACTCCCCACTGTAATATTTTGTCCTGTCATTAAAACGAAAATATGAATCAACGAAACATACACATTTTATATCACGATGAAGCAGCTAACTCATGCACAAAATTCTCTGAACTCTGGTTATCAGTAAAAATAAATAACAAAACAACACCATCTCGAGACCTTGACCTTCACGCAGGGGAATACAGTTGTGTAATATATATACCGCTGCTTTCTTTCAGTTACTGTGACAATTACTACCCATTACGGAGTGTCAACACTTTCAGTTACTGTGACAATTACTACGCATTACAGAGTGTTAACCCTGAGCAAGACCATATAAAACTTGGTGGAAAGGTGGAGAGGAGAAAGACAAAATACCACAAAATTCACACACAGTAATGGGGTTCTTCAATTGATCAACCAAATTTGATGATTTGACATTTTATCACTTATACTTTGTTGTTTTACAAACTACAGCTGTAGAATCTCAATTCGTTAGATTTTCTGGTTTTGTAATTTATATTAATTTGTTTGGAAAGGTAGGAAAGAGAAAGACAAAATACCACAAAATTTATACACACTAACAATAACACTAGTTGTGACTGTTATATTAATCACACAAAATTAAATACTTTTAACTAAACGAATTTAATACTTTTAACCAAATGAATTTGTTAAAAGTATTTAAACTTTTTCGTACAATAACTAGTATTTAAACTTTTTCATCCAATAACTTACTTTTTCCTAAAATAGGACTTAACTCAAACTCACTAGAGTGACTAATTTAAGTGGCTCTGCAATTTCCAACCATAAGGAATCATTAATGGAGCCAACAGCACAACTTTATTTATAGAAAAGTGGGTTATGACTGTCGCGTACAAGGACTGGGCTTTTTCAGAGAATATTATCTGGATCGCTGTCATTTGTTAAGAAACAGTATTCAGAAAAAAACCAAGCACCTAGACACTGAACATAAAGGCTTGAAATCTCATGGGGGAGGAAACAAGGAAACAACTGTTCAGAAGAATCCGAATTCACCAATACATTCGTGGCAGTATGCTTTCACTTTTCTCACGGCTGGCCGCTTCTCTGAAGCATTTTGAGCGTTGAGCGGGCTGTGAAAAGGACCATTCAACTCACCGTGTTCCACTGAGAATTAAGAGTATTACGGGAATTTTAAGGTAAACCTATTAAAATAGAAAATGTACCAAAAAAGAGAATTTATTAATAAATGAATTAATTAACAAAAATCAATTTCGACAGATCAAATAGAATTTAAGATGGTGTTGTGATTTCAAGGTAAAATGTTTTTGGAGTTAATATTTTTAATTATATTTTTTATTTATCAGTAATTTAAGTGTGTAAATTATTTTGGACTGGAACCTATTCTATTTACCTAGATCTACAACGAGCACCCTCTCTATATCTACTAATGAAAAGAAGAAATACATGAAACACATTTTTTTGGAATTTCACGGATGTAGATATACTAACATTATGTATTGTCATTATTTCATTTGAAATTTAATTCCCATTAAATGTGCACATTTGAAATTTTGAATTTTCAAAAGAGAAGTAGAAACTAGAATTTTAAACAATAATTTTTTTAATTGAGAATTATTATTTTATTATTTTTATTATTTTATATTTCAAAATTTCTTTAAAAATCACTTTTTTAATGTATAGTTTTTTTAAAATAGCTTTTATATTTTCTATAATATCTTTTTAATTTAAAATTTTAAACTATAAAAAACTATTAAATATTTTTTTTAATAATTTTTAGTTTTTTTAAATATAAAGGATTTCTGCAAGGCATTTTATTAAATATAATTTTTAATTTTTTAAATTTTATTTTTTTATTAAATTATACATAATTCTCTATTTTCAAATAAAAACAATTTATCCACACATATTTATATTTATAAAAAAATAAAATAAATAATAAAATAATAAAAATAATAAAAAATAAAAAATATATCTAACAACCAATATTTTATACACATCTTGAAGTTTCTAAAAAACAATCTAACCACAAATATTTTATACACACTCTCTGAAACATTTTATACTATGTCACAACAACACCTCTTTTAAAATAAAGGGAAAGGAAGGGCAAAGCATGCAATAAATAATTCTGTTTTGGGATGAATAATACTCAATTAAACCTATGCTAACTAAAATTTGACCCTATAATGTTACTTAATAGTGCTACCTTATGAGAGTGTTTCAAAAGTACTTTTTATTAGATAATGTTATTTAATAGTACTACGTTATAAGTGTTTTTTCTGGTTAAATTTAACCTAAATTATTGTAATTAGTAAAAAAGAAGACTTCTATCTTCTCATAATTCTTTCAAATTTTAACAACAATTTTTAGTTAATAATACCACTCACCTTAAAACCTCTTAAATATTACAATATAATATTTCTCAAATGTAACTCTTAAAAATCACACAAATCAATTTATTTACACCTTATAAATTACATTTAACACTTTCTAACACAATCCCATCCCTCAGGTCTTTTCATCTTCATTATTCTCAGATATAACTCTTAAAAATCACACAAACCAATTTATTTACCGCTTATAAATTACATTTAACACACTCTAAAACAATCCCATCAGGTCTCCAGGTTGCAGGCCGTGCCTACAGGGCTTTTCATTTGGGCGAGCCTTATTTACGCTGCTATTGACCCATTAATGCCCCTTAAGAGTACCATCGGTGTCTGCATGGTCACGCTGAAGTACACTTTATATCTGCGGATCATCGTGCATGGACATGGGCATGGGCAAGCTCCCGATCAGCCTGCTCTCGCGACCCCTCCCTTCTCAGTCTCGACGGTGGACCCCTTAGCTCTGCTGATGCAATGATGGGATATACGAATACAAGATATACCGTGTACGCATTCAGTTCCAATACTCATTTGAATTTCAAATTTGAAACCCCGCCATTAAAATTTTAATTTCTATAATTGTGACCGCCTGGACTGTGCAAGGAAACGTTGCCAGTCCGGCTCTCTGGAGGGTGCAACGAAATGTGGTCTAGTGGTGGCGGTCATGGCGGAGGCGAAGGCAATGCCAAGTTCTCAAGTCGTCAGTGTGGTGGCAACACTGTTTTTGAGATGCAACAAACTTCTCAGGAATTGTGCTCACTGCTTTTGAGATGCAGCTGCGCTCACGGCTAGTTTGTGGGATGATATCATTTTGTGGTGATTTGACCATACTTACAAGTAAGCGTTACAGGCAAGTAATGGAGAAAACTTATTGTTATTTACCTCTGTCGTCGAAGTGTTTAAGGCCTCACTTGCACCTTGTGTCGCAGGTTTGTTATTTATTCATTCGTTGAGTTTTAAAAAATTCGCTATAATTTAGAGTGCAATCCTTTTAGATAAATCAATGTCGGTGAATGAGTTTTAAAAAATTCTCTATAATTTAGAGGGCAATCCTTTTATATAAATCAATGTCCATGAATGTAGCGGTGAGCACGCGATGGATGGAAATTTCTCTGGCGAGGATCAGTTTATGTTCATAGACTTGATTGAACTCTCTGAGAAGAAAGCAATTGGACACAATTGCCGAGGAACACACACCAACAAGAAGCTGCTGGTCGACTTTCAGTCTAGTTTTAATAATATCAGTAATCTTCAGGTCATGGACTGTAAAGATGGAACTATTACTCAAAGAGAGCTTTAAATTTTCATTGTTCTGTTTTTCTGATTTTTAGCTTTGTAAATAACTCGAATAACTAGAATCAAAGCAGATTTGCACAAAATATGTGGCCACTACCAAACAATTTGTGTATATATTCGCAATTGTACAATGTATAATGTATTTAATTTTTGGGTTAAAGTTCAAATTTCCAAGCGATGACTTTGTGCTGAAAAAAATTTGGCCATGCTCACGAATTGATGAGCTAAGGACTTATTTAGTCCAAACACTTCCAACATGCGTCAACAAGTTTATGGTTGAGTTCCTTTTTCTAAATATTTTTTATTTCCAATGTTATGTTTTAAGTTTAGACTTTAATTATTTTCAAAAGTGATGTTTTAAGTTTCAAATTTATGGTTATTTAATCACTTTTAAGTTTCAAATTTATGATTATTTATTATTATAGATGGTTTTTAATAGAAATTTTGGATAAATATTTATAATTTTTGAACTAATGATTTTTTAATAGATTTAATTTGATTTATCCAAGTTTAAAAAAAATTAAAAAATTATTTGAATTTCATTAAAATTTTATTTCTATATTTCATAATAAAATCAATATAATAATTTCAATGAGTTAGAAAATTAAAGTTTTAGAAATTAAAATGAAATTTAAAATTGTAAAAGTATATTCTAATAAAACTTATTAAAATAATTTACTATATTAAAAACTATTAGCATATTCATGAAATTTTAAAATATTATAATAAACAAAAATTTAAAACAGTGTGACAAAGTTTAGAATTTGGTGAATTTTTAGGTTAAAAGTAAACCAATTTTAAAATAATCAATAAGATTGAATATTATGATATCATCATAGTAAAGGAAACTAAGAAAACCCACACAAAGGGATTACTTGAAAATTCCAAATACCATTAAAAATTCACTTTTCTCTTTTTTAACTATTATTTATTATTTATTTTAGAAAACTAATTTCAGATGTAAACAGATCTCCTTATTACATAATTTATTAGTGCAAAAAAATGGTTAATGTTTTTCCTATAACTTTTTAATTCCCATGTTTAGAACTCTATATTCCTTATGTTATAAATTTGAAATAATACACCAATACTTGACATACTAATTTCGATGTTCATTGATTTTACTTATTTATCGCGAAAAAAAAAAAAGGCATCAAGTTCATACTTTTTATTCTCTACATAAATTTAAATTTTTTATGTGGTATAAGCAACATTTAGGTACTAAAATGATGCACAAACACAACCATATAGCCTATATCTTAAAAAATAAAAATCATAGTTGATATAGCTATCACAAATTTCAATAGATAAAAATTATTTAAAGGTTGCACAATTTTGTACATTTTAGTGATTTATTCTATATATAGGTTCATAAGAATTAAAAATCTGTATGCAATTCAAGGGATGTTTCTTTCTTCATATTGCCATTGCATCTAAAATGTTAAAAAAGACAATCATAAAATTGCACTTACCCACTTCTTAAGAAAAGTAATGTGTTTTGGAGAATTTGTTGCTTTCTATCACATGCTTAGGAATAAGTTTACATTCTTTTTTAATGATTACTATTACCATATTCATGCATGCAAATATTTGGCTGTCAACATGACAATACCAAAATAATAGTTGAAATGGAAAATGATTTATTTGGAAAATAAGAGGCAATGGTTGGAGGGGTATTACCAATTGGTATAATAATAAAAGCACATATTCCAATGTATGAATGCATGATAAAATTAAAGAAGTCCCAATATCATTCAAAATAAGACATAAAATTCATCTTGATATATACCTTGGAAGAATTGGATACTTTAACTCAAGAAAACAATGTGACTAAGACTCTAGTAATGGTAGCGCCCCATAAGATATCATATGTATCATAATGAAAATAGGGCCCTACTTTTATAAAGTCATATTTAGTTGCTAAAACTAATATACACATGGATAAAATTAAGAAGCCTCCTACACCAAAATCTCCACCCATCTTGAGCTAGTCACTTTCATGGAGGACCTTAAAATAACTAGAATGTTCTTGATGGACTATTCTCAAGTTTTAGCTCCAATCAATGACTTTTTTGTGTCCACAATAACTTCCTTATGTTTTGACAAAAAAATGGGCTCCTTTCTTGATTTTTTACCAGTATGGATATATTTATTTTTTATATACATTGGCTTAAATGATTCCTCATTATTGAATCCTTGACAACAGCACAACGCCATGGAGAACATTCTTGTGGATTATGGAATGTCTGGCAGCAAGGGAGCAGCAACCAGAGATTATGGCATAATGTATGCAAGTACAAAACAGAAAGAATTGATTGGATATACAGAAAGTGATTTTGCAAGAAGTTTGGATGATCGGAAGAGCACATCCGGTTATGTGTTCCATCTCGGTTCAGGTGTGATAGCATGGGCATCTAAAAAGCAGCCTATTGTGACATTATCATCAGCAGAAGCAGAATATGTAGCAGCGACTTCAGCAGCATGTCAAGCAGTATGGTTAAGAAGAGTATTGGATGGACTCAAGCAGAAACAGCAAGGATCAACAGCGATATACTGTGACAACACATCAACGATTGCACTATCCAAGAATAGTGTGTTTCATCAAAAGAGCAAGCATATTGATACTAGATATCATTTTATTCGAGAACTAGTGAACAATGGAGAAGTTCACTTGAAGCCTTGTAGAACGAGTGATCAAATGGCTGATATCTTTACAAAGCCATTAGCAGTAGATTTGTTTGAGTTTCACAAAAGAAACTTGGGTGTTGTAAGCCTAGCTGAGACATAGACCAGCAGGCATGTTTGAGTTTTCATGAGTTATGTTTTAGTTTAGTGGTCGTAATTAAGGGGGAGTGTTAAAATATATAATTACTTCCTCATGCAGAAGTTAGACAAATAGTTAGGTGAATTAGTTGAGTTGAGTTACAGTTAGATTTGATGAGTGAGTTAAGCAAGTTGATCAAGTTCAGTTATGTGTGAGAGAGTGTGCATGTCAATTAGATTAAATACCCTTCATGGGTTCATTGTTTTAAGAGAGTTTTATGATTCATAATTTTATGATTAATTGAAGAGTCGCAGCTCATTGTTCGTGTGTGAAATATTTGCTTTATTTGTGTGATTGAATCCTCTGCCTTACCAACAGCTCGCACCTTGTGTTGCAGGTTTGTTATTTATTCATTCGTTGAGTTTTAAAAAATTTGCTATAATTTAGAGTGCAATCCCTTTAGATAAATCAATGTGGGTGAATGAGTTTTAAAAAATCCCATTTACGGAATTTTTTAAATGTGCTTTTGGTTCGTTTTGGTTTGTGGTATAGAGATGTGTAATGTTCCTTTCTATTTTTAGATAAGGCTTGGCTTCCATCACTCAGAAAAATAAAAAATAGAGTTGTTGGATGATAAAAATAGAGGGTGTAACAAAGCTTTTATTGTTATTTGAAGTCCCAGATTGATTTGATTTGATTTTAGGCTCTTGGAACGTCCTGATTTATAGTTTTTATACTATCAAAAAATGACTTAAAAATAACTCTTAGTGAAAAGATATGTGAGTTTATATATATATAATGTCTCACTCAAAAGATATGGAAGTTGTCTATCGAGCATATGGAATAGTTTGGATGGCATTTTTTTGCTATCTGGTAAAATAAAATTAAAAAAATCAGGTAGTTGGAGTGTTTGGAATCCATTTTTGATAGTGGAAATGGATTCAACACTATCAAAAACTCTTAGGGCACTCAAAATACTAAAGTTTAACAACTATAAACAAGATTCTGATAAAATCTTTGTCGGATTTTGGGTCATTCTGTTGCTTTTTTAAACTACGCTAAAAATATGTGTTATATTTTTTCCAGTGATATATATATATATATATATATATATATATATATATATTTAGAGAGATTATATATATATTGTGGTTATTTTATAATATATTTTTTTCAAATTCAACTTAAATTATTCCTATATTTTTATATGGTTTTTTCTAGGATATTGCAAAAATCAATTGGCTTTTGATAAGACAATAGTAAGATAATAACTTTGTCTCATGGACATTACTTAAAATGTAGTATAGTGTGGTACTGAATTAAATTTAAGAAAAAGTTTTTTTTGAAGCAATTGGGTATTCCTATAGTATAATTAATTGGGTAAGAGAATTTAATATCTTAATTTTTAAATAATATATATGGAAAATAATGATTTATTTAATTTTGAAACAATTAAATTAAATTTATTTATTTATTTTGTTAATAATAATAATAATTTTTTTTTAATTATTTTATTTTTGAAAATAAATATTATAAATATAATGAAAAAAAAGAATAGCAATTACCATTGAGTTGAATGTTCAAAAAGTAAAATATTACTTTGTAAGAAAAAACATTCTAAGATTATTAGAGTTTCTTCTCTTTCTCTTACACATATATTAGTGTAACATCTCTGTAAACAGTTGGAATTTACATTTTTTACGGAAATATTCTTATTTAATTATCATGTTTAATATTTAACTAAAACAGTTGTAATCAAGAATTCGTTAGGGTTTTGGTTTAGTTACAAACTACCTTATGATATCTCTCCAGAAAAAGGTTACACAGATTCCATTACACATCAATACTATAGTTCTTTGCATTCACTGGGTGGAAAGGAGAGTGTGCAAATG
The DNA here is from genome assembly GCA_034641835.2 of Pinus albicaulis. Lineage (NCBI taxonomy): Eukaryota > Viridiplantae > Streptophyta > Pinopsida > Pinales > Pinaceae > Pinus > Pinus albicaulis. The sequence goes on along the minus strand of CM076580.1, from coordinate 1,340,437,651 downwards.
GAAGGGAGACCAGCGGGTTGAAACGGAAAGGACCAGAGTGTGCATTCCAGAAAAAGACTAGTGTGCATTCCAGAAAAATACTATGTGTCGACTAGAGTGTGCATTCCAGAAAAATACTATGCGTTGATCCTCTCCATGTGCGGATTCCACATTTTGCTGCCATCAAAAGTAAACCATCTTTCAGTCCATGGTAATATAACTCGATAATTGACAAAGTAATGTGTTTGTTGATACATCCGTGGGAGTTTCTATGCAGTATTATGTCATAATAATTTCTTATTAAGAGCGTTAGTCAGAGGTATGCAGTATTATGGCATAATAAGAATTTCTTATTAAGAGGGTTAGTCAGAGGTAAGCATGTCCATTACCTTAAAAATTTATGGATTTGCATGGTTATTAATGAATCTTTCATTAGTTTATTGAAATATGACTGAAACAAATTCACCATTGATTATTTAATTATTTATTCTCATATCCAGATGAAATAAATATATGAGAAAATATTTCATGGGAAGGTATGATAAGTTGGGATTTCCCTTTTTAAGGCGAAATGTGCCTGTGTGGTTAAACATAATATCTTATGGAATTACCTTCTTAAAATTATACACATAAATAACATAAGTTATAGGATTTTGAAACATAAGTCCATTGTGTTAATTCCTTTGCAAGAGTTTGCAAAAGTTACATGTTCTCGTGGGTAAAAGAACAAGTTATTTTTGTGTTGTATATTGGGTATTTTGATTTAATTGCATGGTTTACTATATAAAAGGTTAACTTTGTCATTATTCTAAAAATACCTTCCACTTTCTTGAAAAGGGTAACCTCTTGAAAAGATTGCATGGCTAGTTCTTGACTTAGGTGTATAAAAGGTTAAGCTAACCTTGTTATGGTTTCCTAGCTTTGTGCATAAAAGATGGTTATCTATCATAATTTCGTGAATGGGAAGCATGAGAAACTACATAAATAAACTAAGTTATATTAACTTTCTTTTGAGAAATAATTATGTATATCTTTACATAAAAAGAATAGTTAATGATGTGTAATTCCAAGAAGGGAATTTGTATTATGTACATTAAAGAAGAGCTATTATGATAAGCTCTTGCATGCACAAATAATAGCCATTTTTTTATAGAGATATGTTCTTTGCATGGATAGAAGAAATAGTGAGTTATAATGTTTCTTAGGAACAATTATATGTGAGTACTTAGGTTGCTCCTTCGTCACAATGTTGACTTATCGCAGCTTGAGAGGCTTAGTAACATTGACAGTTTGCAGTGGAGGTCCAACAACTGCGTGCTCCCTCGGGCATGGGAGTTCACTAGTCTAAAGGTGGAATTCATGGTTGGTGTTAATATGATAAGGCAGAAAGTATCAGTTCAAGGGTGTGCCCCTGAGAGTCAAGACAACCCTTCTGCTAGTTGGTGGGCTCTCCACACCTTCGTCAACTCCATCGATGCTAAGAATTCTTTCAATCTTATGTTATAATTTGAATATATAATTTGATATTTTATTGTAAAAAAAAATAAATATTTAATTGATATTTTTAAATATATAATTTGATATTTTATTGTAAAAAAAATTATATATAAAAAAGATAAATATTTCTAATTTATAATTGTGATGAATTAAAAGGTTAAAATAATAGTAGGTATCTTGGGTTTAAATAGTTAGTTTATATTTTTAAATATATAATTTAATCTTTTGTTGTAAAAAAAAAGTATATATAAAAAAGATAAGTATTTCTGAATTTATAATTGTGATGAATTAATAAGTTAAAATAATGATAGTTTGAATTGTGATCTAATGTGGGTGTGTATAGGACATTTCAAGATAAAGTAATATTTATTTATAACTCTCTTGGTGTCATAAAGATGACAAATTCTTTCAACCCATAATAGTTTAGAAGTTGTCCAATGCTTTATTAGTCTCTACAAAGGGAGGGCCCTAGTAATCAATTTGTATGTTGACAACTATTAGTTTAGTATTTACTTGCAATGTTCAACTTTGAAAAATAAATATTTATTTTTCAATATTATTAGGAAAATTTTCAAACATTTGATTGGACGGTAATTTGGCCTTATTACAGCGTTTAGAGAAGATAATGTTATGTGGATTCACTCACATATTTTATGCCATAATTTATGGATATGGTTGTAATATAACTATTGTGTTATTTTTAGATATTTTGTAGTGATTTTTCAATCTTAAGCTTTGAAGTAAGTAAATAACATATTTACCATCATTTACTTCCCATCATTTAAGCAAGTCTATGCATCAAAAATGGATAGGAATAAGATGTAACTAAACATATTTACTAAGACTTATCAATACTTGTGTAGGGGTAAAATTGTAAATGTGTAGACTTACTAGTGGTTGCTACAAGCAGGATCAGGAGGAATCTTCAGGAATTCTCAAGGAGCTGTCTGTCGGTGCTATGCCTTGGATCTAGGCCATGCAACAAATAATGAAGCTGAACTTATAGCAGTGAAGCAAGGTCTTATCATTGCAATCAGACAGAATTGTCAACGCCTCATTGTTGAAGGAGATTCGGAACTAGTCACAAATATCCTCCGAAAGTTACAGCAAGGCACACCCTGGGAGAAAATCACTCAAAGTTGGAGAACAGCCACTCTCATTCAAGAAGTAAGTCAGCTGATGAAACAGGTTCAGTACATAATTCCAGGCCACATTAGAAGGAAAGGAAATGCAGCAGCAGACTATCTAGCGAATTGGGGATGCCAACATCTAAACCGACATATAGATTGCAGCCCCAATGAAGCCATCTGGAACGTGGAACTCCACTCCCTTCAACTGATTGTAAATAAAGATCTCCAGCCCCCCTATCGAGGTGGCCACTTGTCAGGCAGCGCATCATAAGAGATGAACGCTGGCAGTTGTATGTCCTTCGCACACTTTTATTCCATAATGGCGCAGGCAAAGAGCAGATTATGGCGGTGCACGGTAGATCGACCTTTAATTATGTTGCAGGCAGGCCAGCCTGGGTTGTCAGGGTCCAGGAGGAAACTTCTAGTTAAGGTAAGTTGCTCGCCTTCCCTTCTCCATTATTTCATGCATCAAGCTCTGCATGCAAGAGTTTGGAGACAGCCGAGAAGGAAGCTGCGCACTCTTCAACCTCCCAACCAAATAACTCAACCGGGGTATGTATCTAGTCTCTTTCTAATTTTCATGATTGAAATTGGGACCGTCTTGTTCAAGAACGTGTATTGCATGGAAATTCTGGTTCTGTTTACGGTTTTGGGTTATGCTCTTAAGTCAATTAGCACAGGCTTCGTGGTTATAGGAACTGTCTTGCTCACGAAAACGTCACATAAGATTACCCTGTTTTTGCTGATGATTATAGGTCGTGTTATCCCAACTTTGAAGCCTGTTAAACCCTGTTTCAGAGATCCTTGCAAACCTCTATTTCATTATGCCATCACTACATGGGTAATCCTGTCTCGTATTATGGTTTTGTTAAGAATGTATTATATGGGTCGTGTTGGGTCGCCCTGGAGTTGGGTTCTTTATCTAAATTTGTCAAGGGCTATTGGTATGCTAGAAGGTTTTAGGTGGTCCCATAGTCCTGCTTATGCAAACAATCAGAGCCAATTTTCTTGCCCTTTTTCTGAAGTCTTACGCAGAAGTATAGACAGTAAGAATCTTCATCTTAATGTGGCTCCCTGTCTTGACCCTTTGCTCAACCCGTTTCCTCTGTTGGTTTTTAGCTCTGTTCTCAATCACAACGCTTGCATTCTTTGCCTAAGTATTTTGGCTCACTGGGCAAAGGAGACTATCTCGTCAATGATTTGTTTAGCAGCCCGACATACTGTCGCTCTTCCTATAAATCGAGCAGGGCGGCCTCAAGTTGATGCTTTGTCATTGTTTTCATGTCAGTTTGTATTGCGCTGTAGGTGGCAAGATAACATGGAGAAGCGACGGTCAACTGCTCAGGCTTCTAGAGGGAAGCAGGTCCAGCCCGAACAACCCCCAAAGAAACGTGGACGGAAATCAAATTTAGAGCATCTTCAGAAGTTGGCAACGAGTTATGTCATGGGAAATTCGGCAGCTGTCCGTCAAGAGATTAGAGGATGGGAACGTGACATCCAAACAGACCCGGAGGATAATGAAACAGAGACGGAAATATTGGATTTCATCACCAATCCTGGCAACACTAGAGGTCGCCTCACATTATTTCAGCAAACCATTCATACATACTGGATCCTAAAAATCCTTCTAGCAGAGGCTATTCAGAGTATTCACCCTAGTCATGCTGAGCAGAACGCAACGAAGACTGAAATCCGCTTGCTGGACATCATGCAACACATGGAGGATCAGCTACAACACATTAAGATCACCCAATACCAGGCCACTGACAGAATAAGCAGGGTAGATGATCGAGTTGGTCGTATTGAAAAGCAACTCCAACAATTACAACAAGTAGATATGCCAGGATCGACCCGGAAAGCTCCAGCTCCTGTCTCTTCATCTGAAGAGTAGTTTTTTAGCTTTATGTGCCTTTAGGGTATTTTTGGACTTAGAATAGTCTTACCTATAACCGAAGTAAGACTCATAGCGATGCATCGACTGGTCGCATTGATTCATTTGGTTCTTGCCCGCGTGGGCTGCACTGCAATCGGGCAGGTTGAGGCTTTGGACTTCTTTATATTTTTGTAACCTGCTTTACAAGTATAAATAGAAAAAGAGAGGCACTACCAAATTCACAAAAAAAAAAGTGGTTGCTACCCACCAAAATTTATGCAAGTCCATGTGTTTGAGGAGCATACAGAACAGATGGCAACATTGGAATGAATGCACTATTTACAATGCCAAGTCCAGAAGAGACTGGTAGTGGTTTGGTGAGGCCAAAATGATCAACTCACTCATGAGAAAGTAAAAAAGATGGACACTTGGTTGGCACACTTTGCAGGGCACGTTCAATGTGACTTTTGTCCTCCACCGCCTCCAGGAACAGCCCCGGACAACCCTGCATCCATCATGTCGTACGACTAGTATGCTATCTAGTGTTCTTTATGTTTTATATGTGTTTAGGTGCCTCTGGCCCATTCGTTTATGGAGAATGTCCCTAGTCACTCTTTTGTATTTTTGTCATCTGGTGCAAATTTTGGTCAACAAACCTAGTCGGGGTGAGACCACCTATTTTGTAAGCTGCATTATGTACTTCTTTTTTCCTACGTGAATAGAACATTGACTTACAAAAAAACAAAGATTCATACAACATTAAAAACAATAATTAAGGTTCATACTTATTTACTAAATAGGTCTATAAATATATACTTTAGGCTTATCTATCTAATATTTATGTAATACGAATATGATGATTTAATACTAGATTTAAATGAGCTCACACTTTTAACATAAATCAATGAAGTTTAAAAATTAAACTAATTTATGGCCAAAGATTACACATAAATATAAATATTAATTTGGCTATCTAAATATTATCTTTACTAAAATTATAATGAAGGCATTAGTGTAAAGTAGATAGATGATACATGCAATTATGTTAATTGTAAATGAATCCATTTGTAGTGTTAAAATTTAGAGACAAAGGGGTATTCAGAATTTTAACACTATAAATACAGAGACCCCTTTGTCTCTAAATTTCAACAGTACTGCAAATGGATTCAAAGACCCCTGTAGTGAAATGTAACACTTCGGTATCAAAATTGTAATTTTCTATTTATAGAGTGACATAACTAAAAATTACTCACATAAATGACTAATTCATATACTTGTTGTACTTGTTATTTGGTCATGTTTTTATTCTTGGACTATAATATTCATTTACATTAATCATTATTAATTTTGTCACTTATTATCTAGTCATATATTTTAATCCTAGACTAAATTAGTCATTTAAGTTAGTCACTTTTAGTTTAGTCACTTATTATCTAGTCATATATTTTTATCCCTAAACTAAATTAGTCATTTAAGTTAGTCGCTTTTAGTTTAGTCACTTATTATCTAGTCGTATATTTTATTCCTAGACTAAATTAGTCATTTAAGTTAGTCGCTTTTAGTTTAGTCACTTATTATCTAGTCATATATTTTATTCCTAGACTAAATTAGTCATTTAAGTTAGTCATTTTTAGTTCGATCACTTAAAATTGCTCAAATTTAGTAGTAATTCACTTAAAATAATTGCGGTGACTAAATTTTTTAGTCACCTGGTCATTAATTTCATCATTTTTTACTAGTGCAATGTTGTGTTAGTATCTTCAGCCTCCTCACCACACACCTGACACTGTTTTTCCTTCGTAAGAAAATATTACTTACAAGGCTAATGCCACACACTTGGTTTACAAAAATAAAAAATCAAATTCAGCAGTGCATCTCCTCTTCACATCCTTGCTTCGCTCCATCCACACCCATTGATTACAGAGCCATGAGATTCACACACAATAACTATTTCTTTCACTCACAAAATTTTTTGAAATAAAATCCATTATAATTTCGATGAACTATTGTGACTTAACCATTTACAAATGCCAATGAAGGCAGGTGAGGGACTAGCAGGTCAATGTTTTTATTGGTCGCCACTTGGTAAGTCCTACACTCAATAGTCTTAGCCAACAGGGAAGCTCCTACCACATGACAATAACATGCAAGTAACAACATTAAATGTGATATATATATATATATATATATATATATATATATATATAGATATATATATTATTCCATATAAATATTAGATATGTTCTTGTGTATCTAATGGTTTAATTCTTGACCAGTAATTTATAGTTATTTAAAATGAAAAATGAATGTTATTTATTTATTCAATTGTTGCCACCATTGTGTCTTGCCCTGGACTAAATCCAAATGTTCAAATGTGGCCTTATTAACTTTCACCACACAATCTCCTTTGCTCTCGAGATGATGTAGTGTTTGACCTCAATTTTTCTGCAAATAAAGTGAAAGTGATACAATTGCACTAAAATAAAAAAACATGGCAGAGTGGGATGATCTAAAAGGTAAGCTAGCAGAATCGTTGAACAAAGATCACCTTGTCATTTACTGGTGAATGTAGCGCAGATCAGTGAGCTATGAATGGACCCTGCAAGCTCCACTTCTATATTACTTGGATACTTCAAATCGAATCCTTAGGCTATCGGGAGCGGCTATCCAGCAGCCATGGAAGAAATATAGTAGGAAGCCATGTAGTGTTTTGGGCGATGCAAAACTGAAATTTGAAATTTGAAAATGAGGGCGCTCAAATTTGAAATATGAAATAGAGCTAATCTGGAGAGCTAAGGGGTCCACCGTCGAGCCGGAGAAGGGAGGGGTCGCCGGAGCAGGCTGATCGGGAGCTTGCCCCATGCCCATGTCCATGCATGATGATCCACAGATGTAGAGTGTACTTCAGCCTGACCATGAAGACATCGATGGTACTCTTAAGGGGCATTAATGGGTCAATAGACTTGTAAATAAGGCTCGCCGACGGAAACTGCCTCCGCCTTATCACCACCACCACCACCTGACCGTCGCAATGATGGGATATATGAATACAAGATATACCTACCGTGTACGCATTCAATTCCAATACTCATTTGAGTTTTGAATTTGAAGCCCCGCCATTCAAATTTTAATTTCTATAACCGTGACCGCCTGGACGGTGCAAGGAAACGCTGCCACTCCGGCTCTCTGGAGGGTGCAACGAAATGTGGTCTAGTGGTGGCGGTCATGGCGGAGGCTAAGGCAATGCCAAGTTCTCAAGTCGTCAGTGTGGTGGAAACACTGCTTTTGAGATGCAACAAACTTCTCAAGAATTGCGCTCACTGCTTTTGAGATGCAGCTGTGCTCACGGCAAGTGTGTGGGATGATAGAATTTTGTGGTGAAGTGACCATACTTACAGGTAAGCGTTACAGGCAAGTAACGGAGAAAACTTATTCTTATTTACCTCTGCCGTCGAAGTTTTTAAGGCCTCGCTAGCACCTTGTGTTGCAGGTTTGTTATTTATTCATTCGTTGAGTTTTAAAAATTTTGCTATAATTTAGAGTGCAATCCCTTTAGATAAATCAATGTCGGTGAATGAGTTTTAAAATATTCTCTATAATTTAGAGGGCAATCCTTTTATATAAATCAATGTCCGTGAATGCAGCGGTGAGCACGCGATGGATGGAAATTTTTTAAAACTCATTCATCCACATTGATTTATCTAAAGGGATTTCACTCTAAATTATAGAAAAAATTTTAAAACTCAACAAATGAATAAATAACAAACCTGCAACACAAGGTGCGAGCTGTTGGTAAGGCAAAGGATTCAATCACACAAATAAAGCAAATATTTCACACACGAACAATGAGCTGCGGTTCTTCAATTAATCATAAAATTTTGAATCATAAAACTCTCTTAAAACAATGAACCCATGAAGGGTATTTAATCTAATTGACATGCACACTCTCTCACACATAACTGAACTTGATCAACTTGCTTAACTCACTCACCAAATCTAACTGTAACTCAGCTCAACTAATTCACCTAACTATTTGTCTAACTTTTGCATGAGGAAGTAATTATATATTTTAACACTCCCCCTTAATTACGACCGCTAAACTAAAACATAACTCATGACAACTCAAACATGCCTGCTGGTCTATGTCTCAGCTAGGCTTACAACTCCCAAGTTTCTTTTGTGAAACTCAAACAAATCTACTGCTAATGGCTTTGTAAAGATATCAGCCAATTGATCACTCGTTCTACAAGGCTTCAAGTGAACTTCTCCATTGCTCACAAGTTCTCGAATAAAGTGATATCTAGTATCAATATGCTTGCTCTTTTGATGAAACACACTATTCTTGGATAGTGCAATTGCTGATGTGTTGTCACAGTATATCGCTGTTGATCCTTGCTGTTTTTGCTTGAGTCCATCCAATACTCTTCTTAACCATACTGCTTGACATGTTGCTGAAGTTGCTGCTACATATTTTGCTTCTGCTGATGATAATGTCACAATAGGATGCTTTTTAGAGGCCCATGCTATCACTCCTGAACCGAGATGGAACACATAACCGGATGTGCTCTTCCGATCATCCAAACTTCTTGCAAAATCACTATCTGTATATCCAATCAATTCTTTCTGTTCTGTACTTGTATACATTATGCCATAATCTCTGGTTCCTGCTCCCTTGCTGCCAGACATTCCGTAATCCACAAGAATGTTCTCCATGGCGTTGTGCTGTTGTCAAGGATTTTGTAATGAGGAATCATTTAGTCAATGTATATAAAAAATAAACATATCCACACTAGTAAAAAATCAAGAAAGGAGCCAATTTTTTTGTCAAAACATAAGGAAGTTATTGTGGACACAAAAAAGTCATTGATTGGAGCTAAAACTTGAGAATAGTCCATCAAGAACATTCTAGTTATTTTAAGGTCCTCCATGAAAGTGACTAGCTCAAGATGGGTGGAGATTTTGATGTAGGAGGCTTCTTAATTTTATCCATGTGTATATTAGTTTTAGCAGCTAAATATGACTTTATAAAAGTAGGGCCCTATTTTCATTATGATACATATGATATCTTGTGGGGCGCTACCATTACAAGAGTCTTAGTCACATTGTTTTCTTGAGTTAAAGTATCCAATTCTTCCAAGGTATATATCAAGATGAATTTTATGTCTTATTTTGAATGATATTGGGACTTCTTTAATTTTATCATGCATTCATACATTGGAATATGTGCTTGTATTATTATACCAATTGGTAATACCCCTCCAACCATTGCCTCTTATTTTCCAAATAAATCATTTTCCATTTCAACTATTATTTTGGTATTGTCATGTTGACAACCAAATATTTGCATGCATGAATATGGTAATAGTAATCATTAACAAAGAATGTAAACTTATTCCTAAGCATGTGATAGAAAGCAACAAATTCTCCAAAACACATTACTCTTCTTAAGAAGTGGGTAAGTGCAATTTTATGATTGTCTTTTTTAACATTTTAGATGCAATGGAAATATGAAGAAAGAAACATCCCTTGAATTGCATACAGATTTTTAATTCTTATGAACCTATATATAGAATAAATCACTAAAATGTACAAAATTGTGCAACCTTTAAATAATTTGTATCTATTGAAATTTGTGATAGCTATATCAACTATGATTTTTATTTTTTAAAGTATAGGCTATATGGTTGTGTTTGTGCATCATTTTAGTACCTAAATGTTGCTTATACCACATAAAAAATTTAAATTTATGTAGAGAATAAGAAGTATGAACTTGATGCTTTTTTTTTCTTTTTTCGGTAAATAAGTAAAATCAATAAACATTGAAATTAGTATGTCAAGTATTGGTGTATTATTTCAAATTTATAACATAACGAATATAGAGTTCTAAACATGGGAATTAAAAAGTTATAGGAAAAACATTAACCATTTTTTTGCACTAATAAATTATGTAATAAGGAGATCCTTTTACATCTAAAATTAGTTTTTAAAAATAAATAATAAATAATAGTTAAAAAAGAGAAAAGTGAATTTTTAATGGTATTTGGAAATTTCAAGTAATCCTTTATGTGGGTTTTCTTAGTTTCCTTTACTAAGATGATATCATAATATTCAATCTTATTGATTATTTTAAAATTGGTTTACTTTTAACCTAAAAATTCACCAAATTCTAAACTTTGTCACAATGTTTTAAATTTTTGTTTATTATAATATTTTAAAGTTTCATGAATATGCTAATAGTTTTTGTTTATTATAATATTTTAAAATTTCATGAATATGCTAATAGTTTTTAATATAGTAAACTATTTTAATAGGTTTTGTTAGAATATACTTTTACAATTTTAAATTTCATTTTAATTTCTAAAACTTTAATTTTCTAACTCATTGAAATTATTATATTGATTTTATTATGAAATATAGAAATAACATTTTAATGAAATTCAAATAATTTTTTAATTTTTTTAAACTTGGATAAATCAAATCAAATCTATTAAAAAATCATTAGTTCAAAAATTATAAATATTTATCCAAAATTTCTATTAAAAACCATCTATAATAATAAATAATCATAAATTTAAAACTTAAAAGTGATTAAATAACCATAAATTTGAAACTTAAAACATCACTTTTGAAAATAATTAAAGTCTAAACTTAAAACATAACATTGGAAATAAAAAATATTTAGAAAAAAGAACTCAACCATAAACTTGTTGACCCATGTTGGAAGTGTTTGGACTAAATAAGTCCTTAGCTCATCAATTCGTGAGCATGGCCAAATTTTTTTCAGCACATTGGAAATTTTAACTTTAACCCAAAAATTAAATACATTATACATTGTACAATTGCGAATATATACACAAATTGTTTGGTAGTGGCCACATATTTTGTGCAAATCTGCTTTGATTCTAGTTATTCGAGTTATTTACAAAGCTAAAATCAGAAAAACAAAATTCAATGAAAATTTAAAGCTCTCTTTGAGTAATAGTTCCATTTTTACAGTCCATGACCTGAAGATTACTGATATTATTAAAACTAGACTGAAAGTCGACCAGCAGCTTCTTGTTGGTGTGTGTTCCTCGGCAATTGTGTCCAATTTCTTTCTTTTCAGAGAGTTCAACCAATTCTGTGAACATAAACTGATCCTCACCAGAGAAATTTCCATCCATCGCGTGCTCACAGCTACATTCATGGACATTGATTTATATAAAAGGATTGCCCTCTAAATTATAGAGAATTTTTTAAAACTCATTCACCGACATTGATTTATCTAAAAGGATTGCACTCTAAATTATAGCGAATTTTTTAAAACTCAACGAATGAATAAATAACAAACTTGCGACACAAGGTGCGAGTGAGGCCTTAAACACTTCGACGGCAGAGGTAAATAACAATAAGTTTTCTCCATTACTTGCCTGTAACGCTTACCTGTAAGTATGGTCAAATCACCACAAAATGATATCATCCCACACACTAGCCGTGAGCGCAGCTGCATCTCAAAAGAAGTGAGCGCAATTCCTGAGAAGTGTGTTGCATCTCAAAAGCAGTGTTGCCACCACACTGACGACTTGAGAACTTGGCATTGCCTTCGCCTCTGCGATGACCGCCACCACTAGACCACATTTCGTTGCACCCTCCAGAGAGCCGGACTGGCAGCGTTTCCTTGCACCATCCAGGCGGTCACGGTTATAGAAATTAAAATTTTAATGGCGGGGTTTCAAATTTGAAATTCAAATGAGTATTGGAACTGAATGCGTACACGGTATATCTTGTATTCGTATATCCCATCATTGCATCGGCAGAGCTAAGGGGTCCACTGTCGAGCCGGAGAAGGGAGGGGTCGCCGGAGCAGGCTGATCGGGAGCTTGCCCATGCCCATGTCCATGCATGATGATCCGCAGATATAAAGTGTACTTCAGCGTGACCATGCAGACACCGATGGTACTCTTAAGGGGCATTAATGGGTCAATAGCAGCGTAAATAAGGCTCGCCTTTCATCTGCAGTATCCATGGAAGATAGGTAACGAAATAACACCTTTAATAATTGACGTGACGTAATCTGTATGGCTGAAGCCTCTTTTGAAAAACTCAAAATCTTTCTTTTTCTTAAGATGATGGTTTTAATCGCCATTTTTCTCCTGTACGTTAGGACCATTAGAAGCACAAGCTTTGAAGCTAAAAGTTAACTTCACATATTGCACTGAAACACAAATGGGACGCTCGAAGAGCTCAGGCACAAAGTCAACAATTGACTTTTCGATCATCGATCAAGCACAGGACAATCGGGATATGTTGTGGGTTTTAACAATACAATCGAAAAATGGGGTTTGAGTGTACCCACACAGATATAAGAGTTGTTTTAGTGTTAAATTTTGAATTTTTTTTTTGGATTTGTGAGGTTTATTTTTTTTTTAATTTCACTTGAATTTATTGAAATCACAAGTTTGATGGGTAATCTCTGCACAATTAAAATGATCTAGGATGCATAATCAAAATGATCTCAACTGGTTAAATCCATATGTATAGTAAAAAAAACAGTTTAAATAACACAAATTAAGATTTCACCTCAAATTAACACAAATCAAAATTTCACTATTCTAATACCAAAAATTCCCAAAATCGCACTAAAAGTAACTCCTATATGTATATAAGCACTTGACACTTGACAAAGTGTCTGTTAAATCTAGTGAAAATATATTATGATCATATTTCGCAAACATTTTGTACATAAACTTCGAACACTAGTTATATTTGACAAACATTTTGCGGGTAAAATTTAAGCATTGAACGGCATTTATCCAACAATAAAAGCTCCTGTATGACAAATCCAATCTGTCATCAAAACTATAGATCCAAAAGATTTTGTTTGAAAGGCCAATGGCTTAATCTCGGAGATTTCGATGTTGGTGACAGATTGGATTTGTCCTGATACTCAGAGGTTTCGATGTTGGTGGAAGTCAGAGAAAAATACTGATGATTTGCCAAAATACGTTTGGATTCAGGCAAACAAAGAACCCTTCAACCTGCCCTGTCTCAAACCCTGCCCAATGCGATGAGAGATGAATCCACCCATTACTCTGATTTTCTGAATAAGCAGACTTGTTGGAATATTAAAAATTCCAAACACACAGGGGAATAGAAATTCCCCTCTTTTTAACACAAAGAAATACAAACAAAAATTTGCTTGCTGGTAGACAGAGGTTGCACAAGATTCTTCTATTTCATTAAAAATAAAAATCTATTATAGTCTGATAACTTTCCGCTACTGGGAGATTACAAAAGATGGAACTGCTTCACACACAGTGTCCAAATCACTCTTCTCTGTCTCACACAGAAAATACTCTGTTCACTCTAAAACACTCTGTTCGGGCCTTTTAAACTTTCCAGAACATAACTTTTAAAAATAAAACACTACATATATATATATATATTATAAATATTATAAATATTTATAATATATATTAACCTTAGTAAAAAAAACTTTTACCGAAGGTTTTTAAAAACTTTATAAAACTTTTACGGACTTCAACCATAAATTAAACTCTATTGAAAAAGAGTCTTCGCGTTCCAAAATGGAATGCTGACGTAGGCCCAAAATGTTATGCGAATTCCAAATTAAATCCACCTTAATCGTTTTCGGATCCGATTTCTCCAAGTGCGTGAACGAGCCAAGTAAAACCCGAACGAATCATGCAAAGCCACGTGGTAAAAACTGGTGGGTAAATATCTGAGCTTTGAATGTGGTGGTTGCAGAATTTAAAAGGCGATAAGAACTGCATTTAAGTTTTCTGGTTGCCTAGTTTGGAACCACAATCTCTTCAATGCTCACGTGATCAATGCTCAGGCGACTATTATAGAGCCATTAAAAAATAACTTGCAGGCTTTAATTAAATGCAGATTTTAATTTCTGGATGACTTGCTCTAGACAAATTCCTTTAGCATTTGTCCTTCTCTGCGTTGCTGCCGTTGAAGTTAAAATTCAACAAGGCTAAATAGTAAATGAAGTGGATGAATAATAGTGTTCATTGTACACAGAAATGCAAACCCTAGGAGGTCGAAAAAATAAATAAATAAATAAACATTACGCGCAGCAGTTTAGCCAAACGATGCACAATATGTTGAGGACCTAGAAAATCCACACTTTATGATTCTCAAGTGGTCACACGGTGGAATAGAGAGCTGACCTTGAAGGGAGGTGGCGTTGCCACCGCAGAAAACGATTGTAAAGTTATTGCTTCCAGAGCAAGTGAAGGTGCTTCCGGGTTCGTCCGTTGAATTGCTAGCGTAGGCCTGGGGGCATTGGCGCTTGAAAATCCTCGAATAATTAGTCAAACCGCAATTGTTCTTATATTCCCCCGTACAGCAATATTGTGATGTATTAAAACGAGCGCAGGGGCTATCGCATCCGCCAGAAACCCTCAATTCAGCGGGGCAGATGGCACTTATATTCCTGCTGCAGGCGACTGCGTTGCACCAAGGGTTGGAGGGTATGATTGACATTGGCAGGTTGAATCCATCCACGAGAGAGATGTCATAATTGTCAATGTTCTGGAATTCATCGAGAATGTACTCGACAATCGTCACAGGGGAGTTTCCGTAGCCTTGACAGTTTAGTAGACCCCCACAGTCCCCAGTATTGCAGCTGCCGCGGTCGTTGGCGTTGAAGGAACAGCCCGTGCGCCCCCAAACCCTAACGCCTGTTGTGCCAATGGAGACGCATCGTCTGCGGTTCGGGTTCGCTTCAGCCTGCGTACTTCGATCAGAAACCATTAATTAAACTGAATGAACAAATATTCGGGATCCGGAAGATGGGTAGGGGAGAGTCGCGCACTTAAACACGTCCCCTCCACTCAAGAATCGACGTGTTGTCACGTGGTCGTTGTACGACAGTGTCCAAAGACAATCGGCCACGTGTTGGGTTGTTGCCACCATTAATGAACAAAGATGCACGTGCATTTAGGTTTCCGCATGGCGTTAACCGGATAAGGAGGTTTTGTCTCCCGTTTTATTTCGCCGTCCGGGTGTGGGCGCTGCTCCGCCGTTGGTGGTGGCTCTGCCATTCAAAAGTCGTTCGCCCGCCGCCATGCTGCCGAATGTTGTTTAATATTTTTTTTGCCCGTTCTCATTGTCTGTGTAGCAGGGTGTTTTTGGTGTTCGTTCGCCGGTTCCGCCATGTTCAGAATGTTGGGCTTCAACCTTTGTCTGTTGCCGAACGTTGTAGCTCGCAGGGGGTTCCTATTCTTGAATGCGAAGTCTGCTATTGGGTCCGCCTTTCGTCTGATGCTGGACCGCCAGCTTATCGTTTGTTGTCTGCAAGGGTTTCGGTCTGCTTGCTCTGGTTTATCGAATTCTTCAGGTTAAACTGCAATTCGTTCAATTTTTTTCTGCAATTCGTTCAATTTTTAGTCTGATAATGCCAAAAAAATTTAATTTTCTTGTTTACTTGCAGGTACAGGGTTCCATGGTGGTTGTTCGAATTGGTTCCAGGGTTCCAGGTTCCTCAGCGGCGATGCCCTGCAACCTTTACACTTCTCAACCTCTGCGCTTCTCGGTGACCTCTGGTAGGATTCATAATCCTACCAATCATTTGCTGTGTTTTTGAACACTTATTCCCTGTGTTTTTTAACACTCCCAATCGTTGTTCGGTGGAATGGCAGCTCTTCTTGTTTTCTTGTAACAGTGAATGGAATTTTTGTGGGTTTATATGCTGACGAATTTATGTTTTTTATCTGTGGGTTTAGGGGTTAGGGTTTGGTTCTGGTACTTGGCAGAGTTTGGTTTGTAACTTCGCAAAATGTATGCTAGATTTCAGTTTCACATCTACAGATTATCTTTGTTGAATCACTTTGTACCGTTTGCAATCGTTGACAAGCTAGTTTGCTTTCAAGTTGTTGCATTATGAGTGTGCAATCGCATCAATGTCGCCAAAAATATAATTGCAGACCCACCATTACAAAGAGTCCTCTCACAATAGAAAATAAGTGTATAGAAACTGAAACAGTAGTGAGCATATTTGACAGTCATCAAATTTTCATTTGGTGCTATGGATTTTATTCCCTTTCCAGTCAAGTGATAATCAATCAAATGGATCCCTTCGTAAAACCAAATTTAATTTTGGCACTGCCAAAGTTTTAAGATTTTGGTGTGGAACTAGTAGTGGGAATGCAACTTCCTGTGGGTGACTGGTGAAAATGGAACGTTTGAAAGTTTTTGGCTACGCATAGATTGAATATATGATAATTAAGGTGGATGTTACCATTTCAAAAGTAAGTTCTCTAATGGCAAATTGATTGACTGCAATACAGTATATTTCTATGCCCAATTGTTATGCTAGACAGATGATGCACCTTGTTTTCAATTTTGTTTCTTTTCTTATGACATCCTAGTGTATCCAACCTCTTTTATTGCATGTTGGCTCTGCACCTTGCTTTCCATTTGGTTTCTTACTTATGTCATCTTAGTGTATCCAACCTCTTATTGCATTGTGGCTTTGAGTCTCATTTCAACTACATCTTAATTGTATTGGCAGCCTCATCGTCGTGGTTGGAGGCATTCTCGCTCTCTATCCAAGTATCACTATTTTATGCCAATGATTCTTCTTACTAATCTGTGAAGAAGAGGCCAAAAAATAAATATGGCTGGGAAGATATCTTGCTCATTAAACAGTCTTCAAAAACTATGACAGCCCTATCACAGTCGTTCTAACATATCACCGATTTGAAACTAGTTTTGTCTCATAAAAAATTAGCTCCTAGGTATGTTCATAAACAGTCCCTTAAAAAAATATACATATAGATATTCACATCTAACCCATGCTCAAGGAAACTTATGCTATAGTAACAATCAAACACCTTTATTATCTGAATGCTTTGGGACAGGAATTGTTTTCAGTAGACAGAAACTTTTTTGAAATGGGAAAAAACTTTTTTGAAATCTGATACAATATTATCAAATCCATTGAATCGGGAAATAATATGAAAATTTGTCAATTCTAGTTGAATACTGAATGGTTTTATGAAATTTGATCTACTTCGCAGTATAAGTGGTTAATCTGATCAGATGACTGAAAATCCATGATTCATAGTTTAGCCACACAGAAGGTCCATTGGATGTTAAGGGCAGATGGTTCAAATTCATATTTTTTCATTCAAATTTTTATGACATGGTATTGAATTCTAACTTGGTATCGTATCTTATTGAATTAACAACAGTGTATATACACACATACATTCCGACAGTGTATATACAACAATTAATGTTGCCGACTTTTGCAATACAACTTTGTGATTTGCTGCAACACAGGCTCGTGATAGTATAACTTGGATATTACAGATTATCTTTGTTGAATCACTTTGTACCGTTTGCAATCGTTGACAAGCTAGTTTGCTTTCAAGTTGTTGCATTATGAGTGTGCAATCGCATCAATGTCGCCACAAATATAATTGCAGACCCACCATTACAAAGAGTCCTCTCACAATAGAAAATAAGTGTATAGAAACTGAAACAGTAGTGAGCATATTTGACAGTCATCAAATTTTCATTTGGTGCTATGGATTTTATTCCCTTTCCAGTCAAGTGATAATCAATCAAATGGATCCCTTCGTAAAACCAGATTTAATTTTGGCACTGCCAAAGTTTTAAGATTTTGGTGTGGAACTAGTAGTGGGAATGCATAAACAGTCCCTTAAAAAAATATACATATAGATATTCACATCTAACCCATGCTCAAGGAAACTTATGCTAGAGTAACAATCAAACACCTTTATTATCTGAATGCTTTGGGACAGGAATTGTTTTCAGTAGACAGAAACTTTTTTACCTCTATTGAAAATGGATCCCTTCGTAAAACCAGATTTAATTTTGGCACTGCCAAAGTTTTAAGATTTTGGTGTGGAACTAGTAGTGGGAATGCAACTTCCTGTGGGTGACTCTGGTGAAAATGGAACGTTTGAAAGTTTTTGGCAAATGTGCTTGAAATTTAGACGAAACTACTGCAATGAATTATTAACTAAATAACTTTGAAATTACTTACCTAGTGAGTCTTTGGATTTGCTTTGGATAGCCATAAATATTTATTATTTCAAAGGTATCAATACTCTCTTTGAAATGGTGAGACCTATCTAGTCTTTTGGTGTGAGTGGTGTCATGAAAAAAAAAGATGTTGTCCAGCTCTTGTAAAGCAAATAACATCTCCCAACTTGACAGTGTCTTGAAACTAGTGGTATCATAACCAAATGTTTCAAATATGACAGAATATATAATTAAGCACATTCATTGATGTGCCACGATTAATCCAAAATAATTTTTTAAATTGTGGAAGAATAAATGAGATCCCTTAAAGAAAATGCAGCTTCACAACCATGAGATTACAGCCAAGAAATAATGTGCAACCGTGAACAAGATAAATACAATTGTAATAGGAAGCCCTAGATGAAGTAGACAAAGTAATTAACCTTCTTATCGAATGAATAGGCAACAATACATCATTTCTTCAAATCTAGTTTCATCACAAGATCAAAAGGATTGAATAGGCTTCAACTAACCTCCCTCCTAGCTAGGGCAGCCCACAAAATGAAGTAAACCAGCCCTAACAAAACTCTGCCATCTGTTTTTTTCTTCTCTCTAGCAGTTTGGCTAAATTTGCTTCTGAGATCTGCCAACTTAATCTCGAGGATTGCTTCCCTTTGATATGATATTTTTCAATAAGCTTTCCTTTTTCTGCAAATTCACAAAAGCCACATGCAATTTTTTCTCAAGTTCTTTGGTCTATTTTTCTACAGCAGTAGATTGACTCATTTAATCCTTAAGATTCTCCAAGTTAGCGGTAAGGCTTACCTTCCTTTAAGTTACTTTCTTGCAGTCACTTTCTTTTGAGGATAGTAGAATATTCAATATTAAGCTCATTTTTCATGCTTGTACTCGTTTCTGTCAACCGATTATTGTCTTCCATCACAGAAGAAATATGTGATTGATGTAGCTGTCTTTTCCAACAAAGCAGTTCAGTCAAATATTTTATACAGTTATACTCTCCAAGGAGGTAATAACTTGTTCAGAAAGTAACTGTTCCTCTCTTTGAACTTGATGAGAATGTTTCTGTAAATCATCTGTCTTTGTGAGGCATTTGCAGATGCTTCTGCAGCTTGGTCTGCGGAATATTCCATGTGGCCTACCTGTTCTTCTTACAATTTTACATCTATTTTTGTTCCCTGAGATTCCAGTAATTGTTCAAGATACAAACTTCTAGTCTATGCTAGCTTTATATTTCTTTCCTTGTTTACCAATTATTCCTCTGCTTCCCTCAAATTGGCTTGGATTGAATATATGATAATTAAGGTGGATGTTACCATTTCAAAAGTAAGTCCTCTAATGGCAAATTGATTGACTGCAATACAGTATATTTCTATGCCCAATTGTTATGCTAGACAGATGATGCACCTTGTTTTCAATTTTGTTTCTTTGCTTATGACATCCTAGTGTATCCAACCTCTTTTATTGCATGTTGGCTCTGCACCTTTCTTTCCATTTGGTTTCTTTACTTATGTCATCTTAGTGTATCCAACCTCTTATTGCATTGTGGCTTTGAGTCTCATTTCAACTACATCTTAATTGTATTGGCAGCCTCATCGTTGTGGTTGGAGGCATTCTCGCTCTCTATCCAAGTATCACTATTTTATGCCAATGATTCTTCTTACTAATCTGTGAAGAAGAGGCCAAAAAATAAATATGGCTGGGAAGATATCTTGCTTATTAAACAGTCTTTAAAAACTATGACAGCCCTATCACAGTCATTCTAACATATCACCGATTTGAAACTAGTTTTGTCTCATAAAAAATTAGCTCCTAGGTATGTTCATAAACAGTCCCTTAACAAAATATACATATAGATATTCACATTTAAACAATCCCATGATTATACTTAGTGTAGCAGAAAGGAAATTTGAGATCTATTAAGATATAAAAGTCCAAATATATAGTCCATCCAAAAATCCTTAAGCATAGGAAGTGATAAAAGTATGGCTGGAAGATATCTTGCTTCATAAACAGTCTTCAAAAATGTCAATATGACAGCCCTATCACAATCATTCTAACATATCACCGATTTGAAACCAAACGTAGAGTCCATCCAAAAATCCACATTATAATGTGGTTACATCCAAAAACATTTAACACTCCTATTCTTTATGGCCTTGAGAATCTTCAGTGCCAAACACTGAGTTGCCTGATTGAGCCAAGTAGGTTGGCCTTCCCAAAAAGGCTTGATTAGGTGGTGGTTGATTGCTGCCATATAATTGAGACCAATTTGTCCCTTCCATCCATGGAGGAATTGAGTACCCATACCTCACAATTGCGTTAAGTGGAGGTGTGTGCTGAGCATACATTGAATTCAGACCTCCTGTGGTAGGAATAAGGCAAGTGGGTAAACCCCGATTTTGATACTGAGGCACTTGAATGTTTATGAGGTCTTGGAATAATGTTGTATTATTTGCAATGTTGTCCAATGTGTTGGACATGTTCCTGGATTCATTCTCATCAACTGTGCTTGCATTTATGTCAACCATATGAGTCAACCTTTGTTCCCTTTCAAGCATTTGTTGAGCCTTCCTTGCTTCCTTTTCCTGTCTTGAGATTTGTTTTTGTTGCTCCTTCTCTTGCCTTGCTCTCTCTCTTTCAAGCCTTTCATCTGCTCGACGTTGTGCTGCAATAGCCCTTGCTGCCTTCTTCTCCTTGGCTTGATCTTTTTTTTTTTTTTTTTTAATTCCTGAATTTCCATTTTCTTATTTTCAGACTCAACAAGGAGCTTTATATAGTCTTCAGAGGTGAGTAACTGTGAACTTCGCCCAAACGAAGACTATTGGCTGTTCCTTGCTTCTTTTTCATTGACACTCTTTCTACCGGTAGCTTTAAGAACCGCCCAAGTAACTTCTCCCTCCCTCCCACCTGCATGTCATTGCTTGGCACTTCAGTATCCGTGGCACTTGATTGAACTATATTGTTTTCTTCATCTGCTGCATCATTATGTCCTCCATCTTCTTCCATTGATCTATTGTCCACAAAAAAATGAACAATTTCACTATTCAATTCAGCCACTTGTGAAGGCATGTTCATGCTTTGTTCATTGGTTCTTGAGACACTATGGGCGTTCAAATTAATCATGTTTTCTGCCAGCTATGATGGTGGGTTTACTTGGCTAGGCAATGACAATTGGTCATTTTCAATTTCATGCCCAATATCAGCAATTTCATTTTCTGCATTAACAATATCAGCATTTTTATTTTGAACTAAATCTGCATTAACAATATCAGCAATTTATGTTTCAACAAAATCTGCATTCTCAACTGCATGTTCAACAGTGTTGCCATGAATTTGCTGACAAGTATACTGTGTTTCACATACTTGCTCATCATCATCAGCATATAACTGTCCTTGAGAGAGGGAAATTATATTATCAGCTGCAACCACATCATCATGTTCATTTACTTCTTCTTCCACTTCCTGTCTTTCTTCTTGACCATCCACATGGAAAGCTTGGCTACAAGCAGTATCATGCATAAGAGCATCGTAATTTAGTGGCCATATTCCTGTCCTTCTAAAGCCAGCCTTGATATTTGATGGTGTCAGAGCCCTTTTAAAAGCCTTACTTGCAAGCTCTGCTAACTCGAACCTTTTGACCTCAACCCCTGGATTCTTTGCCATCCATGCAACACGTTCTGACCTGAAATAGTTTTTGAAAGGGCCAAACACACTGACATCAAGTGGCTGCAATCTGTGAGTGGTATGAGCGGGCAATGTTAAAAGGTCAATGCCCAAATTGTATGCTTCCTCAATTGTTTGTAGAGCCATGTGGCTTCCATGGCCATCTAATATCAACAGGTGTCTGTTATTAGGTGAGACACCACCTAGCACAGATGCAGCAAAGTGGCAAAGCCAATTTAAAAAGAGCTCTTTAGTCATCCATGCATGGGGATGTGCAGCCATGCATGCTCCAGGTTCACAGTTTTGTATATAATTTTTCAACTGATTTTTACCTTTGAAAAGATAAAATCCTGGGATTGAAGCACAAATTGCATTGACACAACATAAAATGGTTATCCATTCCCTGCTCTTAGGCAAAATCTTTGGCACGTTTCGGCTACCTCTTTTCGCAATTACCCTCATGCCACAATTCCTTCCCGCCTGTAAACCTGTTTCATCACAGTTCCATATATGGTCTGCAGCATAAGAATGTTTATCATATGCACTAGAAAGAGTGTCATAGAACTTACATACAACTGTAGGGCGCAAATTTAATACTCTGTCTCTGTCAAGGCCCTCAACTGTACGCAATACAAGGTCTGAATGCCTTTTTTAAAACCCAAACCACCATGATTTACCAGGAAACCCATCTTTGAATGGGTTTGGCCTCCCTTGACAGATTTGAGCAACTGTAGATTTGAGTTGTATCAACTCTAGCCCATGTCCCAATTGGGCCATTTCTTTACACCACTCAACCACCTCGGCCTCCTCCTCTTCAGTCATAACTGTAACAGGTCCTCTACGTTTGATGTGAGTCAGCCCATTTATCCAATAATGTATTGATGAAGGGGGAATAGTATGCTTCTTTGCAGATGCCCGAACAGAATATCCATTGAACTCTATGTCGTCAATTGCAGCTAACATTTCTTCTTTTGTCCAACCTCTTATAACGCTGATATTTTTAGTCGAAGTTGCACCTTGGACTGTGGTTGACGGTGGCTCTGTGGCTGATGGTGCCACGACATCAGCTTCAGCCACATGCTCATCGTCAACAACATTTCCTGGGGCATTGGTGACATTGACATCACCTGTTCTTTCTTCATCCGATGAGGTGCATCGCAGTTGGGCACCCCTGGTCACTCTTCTGCCACTTCTCCTTGTGCGAGCGACATAACTCACTCTTGCCATGGATGCAACTACCTCTAGGCTGCAAAAGCACCAATTGCAAGCTGTTATTCATAATTGAAAAGAAGGATTGTTTTCATATGATGAATACAGTATCTATGCATAGCAATTGCAGATATATATGTTAATTTCAAATGCTACAGATTCTATTTTCAGCTACTGCAGATATATATGTTAACTTCAAATGCTACAGCTTCTGTGCTCAACTCCCTATTGCAGATTTGCAGATTTGTTTTCAGCGACCTATTTATTCAAGGTTTTGTAATTTCTAGCAACCTATTTATTTTAATTCCAATTGGTCACTCAAAGATTGATCTATAGTTGATAGTAACCAGGTTATGTATGAACTGGCAAGAGTGATTGTATGAACTGGGAAGAGTGATTGAAAAAGTTTCATTTTGTTATAAAAAAATACAATACCAGTAATGAAGGCTTCAGTGATATGAAATGGTTTGAGTTTATTTTTCTCAATCCATCTTATTGAATTTTTTTTTTAAGATTTAGATTACAAATAGAATACAATTGTGATTTGAAATGGTTTAAGTTTTTTCTTTAAGTGTTTTTTATCATGAATATTTATAAAAGATATGTAGCCCTAGATCTTTTCATTACTTTGAAGATATGTGCCCTTTAAACCCCTCCATTTGACTTCATTCACACAATTAGGTTTTGCCTCTTTGGCTAGCTAGTCATCTGCCTGTCTTTTTGTATTTATGTTGAGTGCGAAGGCAAATGGGGAAGTAGGAGATACTAAAATTGTTTGGATAAAGGGACCAAATCCTCTGGACAAACTTTAACAGGTTCTGACGACAAACTAATTTTAGATAGTTTGATCAACCCAACAACTTGAGACTTTTATCTGAAAGGTCTAACTTGAGACTATTATCTGAAAGGTCTCTTATAACTTGATTGTTCATGCTGACCTGTCATTTTTAATATAAAATTTGCAGGCATATATTGACCAGTATAACCTTTCCAATTGTTTGATACATCCTAGAATGGAGACTACAAAAATTGTAGTGTACACGCAGGGTGGGTTTTTCTACAAAAATATAGTGTTTTTGGATACATTTTTCTATAAAATATAGTGTTTTTGGATACATTTTTCTATAAAATTTGCAGGCATATATTGACCAGTATAACCTTTCCAATTGTTTGATACTCGTTGTATGTGATTAGATTGATTAGATGAATACTGGACACCTTGGTAAGAGCTTGTATTACCTGAAGTACTGTAGATATGCTCTTGTAAACAAGATACCTTAGTTCAATGAACCTATAGCAGTAAATAACATACCTTAGTTCATTAACGTGGATTTAGAAAATTATGTGTTGCTCTTTCAGTTTGTATCTATGAGTTTGGGACCTGTGTCTAATTTCTACAGAATTGTGATCCAGAACATTTAAGTTGTCTAGTATTATGGATGAATGTCAGAAATAACTGAAATAAAGACTCATAAATTAGTTCATTAACGTGGATTTAGAAAATTTTGTGTTGCTCTTTCAGTTTGTATCTATGAGTTTGGGACCTGTGTCTAATTTCTACAGAATTGTGATCCAGAACATTTAAGTTGTCTAGTATTATGGATGAATGTCAGAAATAACTGAAATAAAGACTCATAAATCACTGAAAACTGAGACTCAAAAATGAAAATAAAAGTGTAAGAAAGCTGAAATAAGAAGGATGTAAACTAACCTGAATATACTTTGTTCTGTTTTGGGGTGTGTTCTGTCTGGGTTGTCTCCAAGCCTGGGTGTGTTTTGTGCTGGATTGTCTCCAAGGCTGGTGAATAACTTGAAACTGAAAAATGTAACTTCAACAGTGGTTGAACTTCTTTTATAGTTATTTGCAATTGAATTTTATTGGTGACAATGATGGACATGGATTGCAATGGCTTCATTTTGCATGTGTGATCAGGATTGAATTTGATGTGATCTAATGGCTGAGAATTTGTTTTTGTTGATCCATGTGTTTGATCTATTTTGATAGGAAATCATTTATTGAATTTATTGGGTGGGTGTCATTTATTGTACACAGTGGGTTTAAATGTTGTTATGGGGTGGGTGTCATTTATTGAACACAATGGGTTTAAATGTTGAATAACACAACATTTATGGTTGACATACATTTCTTTTTATTATGTGCAGGTATTGATATTTACTTCTCATACACAGCATCAGAGCTGATCAGATGGGTTGAAGTGACTGGCTTTTTGTACTTATTGACTTGACCATTTTGGAAGGAGAAATGGTTTTATGAGTTTTCTAGTTTAAATGTTGGGATTTGTAATCTTGATACTTATTAAGCTATTTATGGACAGTTGTGGGCCCAGTCAATCACTTGGGAAATTTTGAACATAATTTAATATATATTTGAACTTCATGTTATTTTATTCTGTTTAATTATTGGTTGCATATATGTCTATTTTTGGTGGGTTGATGGGACCAGTACTATAACAATTACTGGTCCCTGCACAAGATTAGACAACTCTCCCCTACCTCCTGCCCCTGCAAAGATTAAAAAAAATGCAGTTATAAACGTAACCCTCGAAAAAAAAAACAAGAACAGCCAAAAAACTGTAGTCAGTACCCTGTAAAACGCAGATGAATAATGCGGACATGAACGCGAGCGGAACTCCCTGTGTTGTGGCCATGGCTGTGATTCGGACTTTCAGCAACAAAAGCCAAAGTATGAGGGCGTCCATAATGTGTCCGCAGAAACAAGCAGTACTCCCTGTGTTGTGGCCATGGCTGTGATTCGAACTTTCAGCAGCAAAAGCCAAAGTATGAGGGCGTCGGCTATAATGTGTCCGCAGCAACGAGTAATAGTCTACAAGACTTGTGACGATTCACGCGTGTACTGAACGGTGTATTTGGTGTACAGACTTGCTTTCCTTTTGGAGATAACCAGATTTTTAAATAGTACGACTCGAGGAAATTAATCTAAGCTGTGTAACGCTCCAACAAGCTGATTTTTGAGACGGATTTCTTTTGGGATTAGGTTAATGGTCTTCTATGAACAAGTATCATTTTTGAGACGGATTTCTTTTGGGATTAGGTTAATGGTCTTCTATGAACAAGTATCATGTTCGTAGTACGAACTTTAAATTTGTATTTCACACATTTTAAGAAATATATATTTGAATTAATAAAAATTATATAATTAAAATATTTAGAATGTGTAAATTAACAATAATTTCATAATCATATTAATGTATGATCGCAAAAATATTTTTTATATATTATAATATTAATAACAATAATTTTATTAAATATTAGAAGTGAGTCTATAGTCAATTATGGAAACACTAATATATACTAGCAGTTGTCCTAAAAGTTGGAAAAATTGTACTTTGGTTTGAAATAATAATTATTTTATTAGATTTAGGTCATTTAGTGTGTTTGCATTAAGTTGGTAGTCCACAATTAAAATAATATTCCAAATATGGAGATGATGAAAGTCTCATAGTTTGTCTATACACATCAAACAACTAGTGGTGTCATATAGCCACTTTTTTTTGGCAGAGATGAGATTTTCTTGTCACCTACAATATAAGATGGGACAAATATTCAAATGATGATTCTTATATTGTCAACAATTGAAAATTTTATAATTCTACATCATCTAGTGGACCCGCAAATGCATGGATATTTTGTATGAACTCTCTATTATGGTATTCACCTAATGTTTAACACTACCAACAAAATAATTTGTCACTTCAAAGGTATGTGGAACATATTTCCAAGCACAAGCAAAGACACCCTTGTTTACAAGTCTGGATAGGCAACACTCATGGGCATCATTTGGAAATCATTTACCTAGGTTTGATCTTTTCATCATTATTTAATAGTAAACCAAAAAACACAAACCATGACCCAAAAGAAAAAATTAAATATTTTTTGTATTAAAGTGAAAAAAAAACCAACAACCCATTTTGTTTTATCCAAATTAAATAATTTTGAAAAATATTTACCACAAATCAAAGAGTGTTCTTTTATTGGAGTTTGGATTTGAAAAACATTTAGCAAGAGCTTGTATGAACTCTCTAGTATGGTGTTCACCTAATTTTTTACACTACTAACAAAATAATTTTCCACTTCTATTTCCACTCATAACAAAGACTCCCTTATTTTTTAATAGAAAGAGTTGATGGGCATCATTCTGAAACCATTTACCTAGGTTTTATCTCTTCATCATTATTTAATAGTAACCAAAAAACATATATTTTCATCATTATTTAATAATAAACCAAAAAACATAGCCCATGACCAAAAAACAAAAACAAATTAGATATTTTTATTATTCAGCAAAAAAAAATGCACACTAATCCATGTGATTTGAAACACATTTAATTCATTATTTCCTAAGAATCATATGTAATTCTAATTTCATGCACACTACCTATTAAATAAAGTTGCAATTTAATTTTACATCTGGGAAATATGCATTAAAATTATCCAGGTTATAAATATTATACTTAATATTTTATTGTATAAAGAGGGTAAAGTTCCATTTTAAGATTTCCTAATTATTATTATTTTTTTCTTTTGGGTATTGGTATGTAATAATCTCCAAAATTGAATATGTTTCTTAAGAATCATATATAATTCTAATTTCATGCACACTACCTATTAAATAAAATTGCAATTTAATTTTATATCTAGGAGATATGCATTAAAATTATCCAATTTATACAAATTATACTTAATATTTATAGGGTGAAGTTCCATTTTAAAATTTGCTAATTTTTATTGTTTTTTTTGGTATAGATAAGTAATAATTTATTTTATTGTTTTTTTTTTTTAAGTGAATAGATCTATTATAATTATAATTTAATTTTCAATTCACAATAAATATAAAAATAAAGAGGGTAAATTTACATTTTAAAATTGGCAACCTCTGTCTTATACAGTGTGTTTTTTTTATACACTTAGAAATTGAGCATACAAGCTCTATTTCATTAATCAAATCAAGTTACATATATACATGAGGTACAGTCTCAAGATAGAGAAGCTATCTTAGACGCACAATAATTTGGTTGAGAGAATATCTCAACCTCACACTAAACTAGGAACTAACCTATAGAATAGGAACATACTCTATACATAGAGAGAACCACAACTGAAGACAAGTAGGAATTACATATTCCAACACTCCCCCTTAATGACTACTTGTCTCAATATCTATCTGCAAAATCTACAACTGGTCATGTTTGGTAATTACACTGGTTCTATTTGGTAATTACACTTTGTATCTTGTTTATGATGTTGTCGATGTCCATATAAAGGAACAACCATCTACCGAAATGCATGGGTTCCAACCGCTGCAACCGTCAGTCTACTAGGAAGTCCTTCACATACATGGTTCATCCAATCTCGATTAACTCCCCCTTCATATAAAATTTCACCTTGTGGAGTCTAAAACCAATACGGCCCACCCAAGTGTATCCATCCCGCATGACACACTCTTCCAGGGTGTAAAAACTCTCTGACAGAGGGAACATATAACAAAGGGGTATACATGCCTCTATGGGTATTACAGCACATACAAACAATAAATGACATGTAGATTTGCTTCTAATTACAAACTGTGACTCATACTCATGGTCATGAGTCTATTCCGAGAAACTCACACAAAACAAACTCTCACAAACTTGATTGTCCATCATCCTTTGCACTCGCCATACCATTCATATGCTAGAGCTTTCTCGCTTGAATATTTCTATCATAGATTTTGTACTTTTGAATTTTGGATGTACTGGTCTTGAATCTCCATGCTATACCTGTAATTAATTAGAGTCGCGAATTCTAACAAAATGACTTCATATTGAGGTCGCGAATCTCAATATGTATACAAACTTTCAAGACTTGTCCACATTTATCCATACCAAACAAAAAAAAAAACAATACCAAATGACAATATAAGCACAAGCGATAACCATGACAGTAATACAATATCCATGAAGAAATGGTCAACACATGGCCACGCCATTCACTGCTACGGACAGACTACCCTGAATTTCAGTTCACTAGAACACTGCCCACACTGTTGTTGTGAGCCAATCCATACACTGCACGTTGTCTTCGATCTGATCCCTATCATATCACTGACAACTGATCGCTCCACATTACTTCATGAACATGCACGAGCAACACCCTTTCACCTGCTTGCTAGTTCACATTTCGACAAGCAATAATTCACCTCCATCGCTCAGGCGCTCAACCTTGAAGAGATACAATGTAGCCACCAAGGCTTATCATAGCCACGAAGGCTCAACACAGCCGCAAAGGCTCAACACAGCCACGAAGGCTTAACACAGCCGCAAAGGCTTATCACAGCCACGAAGGCTCTCCAGCGACCCAGGGCCACAAATCTACCACTAAGGCACACTAGCCACAAAGGGGCCACAAGCCATTAAGGCTTACCAGCTCTTCTCTAGAGCATGCAACGACACACAGGTCAGATCTGTAGTAACGTTGCTACAGTAACGCAACTAACCCAACAAACATCCATCCTCATTGCACCATATTCAGCTCTCCATCATCGTCGATGGAAATTTGGTGCCGACATAAGAGACTTCCAAACATGCCTTCTCACATTGGTTGTCAGGCTGCAACAACGAAGAACTACTGCCAGGCTAATCTCCTCACACTGGCCCAGATCGGGAATCTTACCACACTTCTGCTACGCCATACAACAACGGATCCACGAAGTGATCCATAAATAAAATGATCCATGAAAAAATTTGATCCCAACAGCCACACCAACAGCTCTCCAGGCTCGGCGTCCAATCTGTCCACTCTACACTATGGTTGGTGAAAACTGAGATACGTCCTATAATAATACAAGTTCAGAATCTCCGATGCCAGACGTCGCAGCATGTGGACTCGAGCCAGCACCAATACAGACAAAACGATATTGGACAAAACCAGAAATGAAATCAAGCACCTGGAGAAAATCTGTGCATGAATCTGAAAATATGTTTGTAAAGCATTTATGGCTTTTCAAAGGTGCTCACAAACAGCATTTGTATACTCTACAGTCCGAGATGCTGAAGCATAGCAACAGCACTCAAAAGTAACGCTGTTGGATTGGCAAGGTTCTCCCCAGCGATATCAGGTGCTGAACCAGCAGCAGTGATATCTGTTTCACTGCCTTCATCGCCATCAATCCAAGCAAGAACAAACGATACAACAACAGCCACGAGTAAAATTCTTACTAGAGTATCATTAAATTGATCAATGATGAGCTTCCAAACCGACGGGCCAGAATGTTTTTTCCTTTTCGTCGTCTCTCGACATCTTCGCTGCTTAGCCCCTGTTCGACATTTACTTCAAATTATTTCACGCAAAATATTTTCAAATCTTTGTAACTATCGCCGGTGTTGGACCAGAAATTCCACCGGAACAGACCACCAATCTGTGCTTTGTTGAAATTCATACGCTGCACCAATTCCTGATAGAGCATTCCGTCCTGCCTCTGAGATATCTCCCACAACTTTTCATCAGGATCTTTTGCAGTGCCATCCCAGTCCTCGGGCATAACTTTGAAATCTAGACAAAGAGGAAGTTCTGCTACATGAAATTCACGATCTATAGATTTTAAATAATTCGGGACACGTATCCAGCCACTGCGCCACGACATCATCGAGTGGTCGGCGCACAAACTGAGCTTATTGAATAAGACAGATCCGATGAGGATTTTCCCTTGGTAGAACACGTTCGCTTTCTTTATCAATATTTTGTAAACGTTCGCGCTGAAAGTTGTGATCCCTCAAATAATTTATCGGCACTGATTTGCTACTTTTTAGAAGAAAATATGGTCTTTCTTTCTCCTCCTCATAGTCTGCTTGCATTTGAAGCGATTTTTCTTTAACTGCAGGGGACGTAAATTCCCTAAATTCTTCATATTTGCCTTGACTCTACAGCTCTGAAGTTTATTGTCTTGTGTTCTACCTTTTCAATCTTACACTTCCCATCTTCGAGTTCATGCAAGCTTTGCTCTCTGTGCGAATGCATTTTACTCTTCTCGTGCAAGATTAAGTTTTCTTTGAACGATCTCAGAACAGAGTCTTTCTCCTTCAGCATAATTTCCAAGTTTGCATTTTTCGCCTCCTTCCCTGAAGAATTCAGTGACCATATATTCGAGATCGATCAGTGGGATGAGAAGGACAAGCCTTTCCAGGGCATTGCCCAACTCCTCGACCGTGATCTTCCCATCACCGTTCTTGTCGAAGTCGTCAAATATTCTCCCAAGCCTCACATTGTTTAGGCTCGCGCTCCGCAGTCAGGATGAAGAATAAAGCCAAATCCTGTGACGATCGATTCGATGGGTTTGAGAAGCACAGAGTCATTGCACTACCTCCTGCTCCTGTACAAGCGCCTATTCATGGGATCAAACCAGCGTTCATGGGTTCGAGGGAAGTCTCAACTCATGGTCTCTACCTCCTCCAGTGAGTCGCTTCAAGCATGACCAGATTCTTCAGATGATGCACTCAACAGATCTCTAGCTAAGCTGTCAAGCAGTCTTTGGATACCTTAGCACATTTCACCGCTACGCTGCGTTAATTTCCACCAAGCAGGTTCAACACATTTACTATCAAGTGAATCTCCTTCACTGGCTTTCCTCACGCTGAATCTCCTTCACTGGCTCTCCTTCGCTCCTTCCACGGCCTCAGCAAAAATTTATACTGCTCTAAACGTAACAATCAAACGATAAAAAACGAATCAAAGCAGATAGATTGCCCAGTCGCGGCATCAGTGTGAGATAGAGTCCCTCATGTTGGCTCTGCAAAGATCACGTGCTCCAGGTATGCCTCTCTCACCATGACAACCAAAAAAAAAAAAAACTAAAAAAACACAATATACTTTTATTTCCCTCAGCCGAGGAGGGGTCGAGGTCCAGGCCCAAACAGGCTCTAATCCCAACTTAGAAATTGAGCATACAAGCTCTATTTCATTAATCAAATCAAGTTACATATATACATGAGGTACAGTCTCAAGATAGAGAAGCTATCTTAGACGCACAATAATTTGGTTGAGAGAATATCTCAACCTCACACTAAACTAGGAACTAACCTATTGAATAGGAACAGACTCTATACATAGAGAGAACCACAACTGAAGACAAGTAGGAATTACATATTCCAACATATACTTGGACCCGTAGGAGTCAAGCAATCAATTGTGGAAGTGCCTCTGAGTTGTACTTCTCCTAGCATGATGTCATGCGAGCCTTGGCCCTAGATATGGCATCCCGAGATAGGAAAGTTTACAGGAATAGGTTGTTTATGCCTAGAAAGGAGGAGAGTTTACCAGAGAAATGGGAGCTATTCAAGGATCAAGCATTTGATGCTCAAATAGTTTCCATTCACACAGGTGGGTGATGTTTGCAATTTTCTTGGAGTGTGCACACTCATTTCGTCAAAATATAAAAATCAAAAGTATTGTGTTGGGAAATGCTGGCTTTTTCTTTGTTTCTTCAAAATATGGGAATAAAAAATAATGTATTGGGAATTGCTGTCCTTTTCCTCTGTCCTTTGTTTAACGCTAACTAATATATTTAATCAAAACAGGGTATAGGATATGGACCTCTGACCGGGCCTAGAACGAGAAAGCTTTGCCAAGGAAATCATGAGCCTCTTTATCACCAAATGATTATTTTAGAATTTGCATTTCTTTTCACCATTCATTGTGTTTCATGCTAAGCATTGAGTTTAATCACGATGGTACAGGTCAAGGAACAGGCCTAGAAACCAGAGAGCTTGTCCAAGGAAATCTTATGGGGATTTTTTTCACCAAATGGTTATTTTGAATGTTTGTATATTTCCTCTGGTGCTTGGTATTTCATCCTAAAAAATAATTTTAATTGACAGGGCACATGTCATGGAACATGCCTAAAAACCAGAGACTTGCCAGCTTGATCAACAGGGTATAGGTTATGGACCATGCCTAGAATCCAGAGAGCCTTGCCAAAAGATCTTTTGGGGCTCTTTATCACCAAATGGTCATTTCAGAAGCAATTTCTCTGAAGCTGCACTAATGCAATCACAAAATTCTTTTGATATTTCTGCTATTTGTTTTACTTTTAATATCAGAATTTGCTATTTCCAGATTCATATATGAAATAGTTAATAATGTACCCGAGATGCTTTTTTCCATTTTTCTTGTATAGGCAAAATGCTCTCTAATTTTGCTGCTCAGGGGTGCTATCAATCAACTTGAGATAAAAAAAAATCGTTTTAGTTATACATTTTTGCCATATTCACCATCCTCATTCACATATTCGGTTATCACTATGTGATATTCGGTTATCATATTAGTATTTCGATCATTATATGCAAAATTCTTTGCTAACTGCCAGGAAAAAAAACTTCACATTAGTATTTCCTTATATAAAAACTGAATGTCCAAAAATAGCACACAAGCATAAAGACACTACCTAACTAAAAAATAAACTCATTCTGGCAAGTTACCGAGAAATCTAAGAAGACACCCATAGTATTAATCTCTATAATGTTGAGCACTGCACAAATAAACCTGACCAATATATAACACCAACAACAAACTAAATAACATGCTTTGAAGAGCCTAGACCTCTGCCAGCTCAAAATCATGATGACCACACTGAAAAAATTTCAGCTCAAAATTATAATGACCCCACAGAAAAAGCATTCAATTCAATTTCAAATGAAGCCTCAACCCAATACATCATGCATACAGTACAGTGAAACAAACATAACATGTCCTGCATAAAAGGAAGTTGTAAAGCATTGTAACATTGCACAACATTCCCATGAAGGTTTAATGTATTAAAGATACAATTGAGAGGACAGTAAGATCAATAAGCCAAGCTGGGCAATCCCATAAAGGTTTAATGTATAAAAGATAGAATTGAGAGGACAATAAGATAAATAAGCCAAGCTGGGCAACTCAGCTAATATTGAAATGATAAGTGAATCACCTGGGGATTGCACCTCGTCTGGATCACACTAGCTCTTAGATAGAGTAATTCTTTTGCTACAAGTTATTTGCATTGCATTCCTCCGATCTGAACCCTGTCAATACCAACATAGAGGCAGCCAATCAATCTTCTTCAGCATGTCTGCATGAAACCCAAGTATTTTAAGGCCTGTAAAACAAGATTTTTGGGACTGTCCTGAGTGTATTTCTGGGCATAATCAGTGTATTTCAGGTCTGTTTTGGAAGAAGAAACTTGTTGTTGATGTGCTGCCATGTAAATCTAGTTAGTACTGTGCGTTATTCAGTTGTGATCAAGGAAGGAAAACCTGCTACAGTTGTGAACATTTCCTATGGTGCAAACTCAAGTCTGAGAGCATAAACAGTAGTTTGTTTAGAGGCCATTTCCAGCCTTTAAGGATCAGAAATAAGAGGTCAAAATTTCAGTTAGAGGGGGGCAGACTGTGAGTGTAAAATATCAGTTCAAAAGCCCAGTTGAATGAGGACTTCTGAAGCAGCTTCTTTAAGGGACAAGATAAATTAAATTTCTTGTTGTAAATTTGTTGTAAGAAATTTCTCAAACAAATAAAATCCTCCTTGAAAACTGGTTTTCCAGGATCTTAAACCAAAAATAATTGTGTTATTTTTCTAAGTGTGTGCTTGTAAATATTTCTTGTATCACTTGTGCAAAAGACAAAATGTAAAACTAACACATATATCAGTCATACGTTTTAAGATGGGTTTGGGCATTAAACCATGTAAAACTTGAAAACTGGGTTGAGATACAATAGACATTTTTTTTCTAAAACCACTATATAATATATATATTAAAGACTTGTAATTTTTTAAACGATGATTTACTAAAGTCCATAAATACCTTAAACTATAAACATCATCTGCTGGGGTGAATTAAAATATAATAAGTGACAAACATGTGAAAACAGATGTCTGGTACTACGATCATATTTTAATAAACCCCTTAAAGTCCATAAGTACCTTAAGGCTTAAACTATAAACATCATCTGCCTTTGGTGAATTGCAATATAAGTGACCAATGCATGAAAACAGATTTCTGGTGCTAAAATCATATTTTAATAAAACCCTTAAAGTCCATAAATGCCTTAAACTATAAACACCATCTTCTCAAGGGTGAAATGCAATATAAGTGACGAACATATGAAAACAGATCTCTGGTACTGAAATCATATTTTAATAAACCCCTTAAAGTCCATAAATACCTTAAACTATAAACATCATCTACCTCGGTGAATTGCAACATAAGTGACAAACGTATGTAAACAGATCTCTGGTACCGAAATCATATTTTCATAATTCCCTACCGAGGCATTACAATTGGTAGCATATTCTCTTTTGACAAAGTAAACTTTACTCGTTTGCAAATTCATTCAGCACCAGAATTCACAGCAGGGTACTACATTTTGACTGCTAAGACCAACCTGAAACATTGCTAAAGATCTCATACTTCTCATCTTTTGATACTCATTGACATCTATGCATGTTTTGGAACCACTGGACTTTAGGATGCCCCTTCTGCCGGCCTGCTTGAAAGGGATAATTCTGAATAATATCGACGCAGAAATCAAAACTCGCTGAAAAAATGCAATGAGTTTGGACACTACTACCACATTCAGGGTTTGTAATGAAAAGCTTCACCAAACCCAAGCCCTCGCTGCAGTAGCCTAATCAGTGTTTAAATCTTCCAATTATACAACATTTGCCTTGCCTGAATTCAGACCATAATTTATTAAGTCTGAGAATAAAGCTTGTTCTGTTTTTTTCTTATCTCCGGCTATTTGTTCAATTACTGGTTCAGATCAAAACCTCTCAGACGAATCAAAACTCTGGCTTAACTCTAAACCAGACTATTTTATGTCACCGGATGCAGATTTTTTTTTCTTGACTACGAGTACATAAATTTATCTCCATGCCTTTTTGAAGATGCATATACATTATTGATGAGCATGTTTCAACCGACTGTCTCAGCTCTTGATGTTCCTTTACTTTCATTACCTTATACATTGTTGATGAGCATGTTTCAACTGACTTTCTCAGCTCCTGATGTTCCTTTACTTTCATTACCTTAAAGTGATCTCTGGATGAGAAACTGCTGTAGTTACTGTGAAACTTTCAAAAAATCTTCTGCAGTACTATAAGAAACCCTAGGAGATCCGAATCCTCACTTAGCACCTCCGTCCTTTCTACAAACATTATTTTTGCTGAAGGATACTTCAAAGCACACGCAGAAGAATTTACCATGTCTTTATTCGAAGCTGGATTTAGCAAAAAAAACCATCAGCTTCTCCTAACCTCAAAACGGTTTCCTAAACTACCTTGTGAAAAATCCGATTGCTATAAGATTCTACAGACGGACACATCCTTCCTGCATGCCTAACCTCAAAATGATTTCCTAAACTACCTTGCGAAAAATCCGATTGCTATAAGATTCCACCTTTTTGAGTTTGCACATGTGTTTGAGGTTGTACATGTGTCATCACTAGAATGAAATGGTTCACAAAAATAATCTTAAAGTATTCATTTGAAGTAATTGCAGTTTGATTTGGAACAGTAAACATTATATTAAATCTATATTGTTTTGTGTATTTTTTTTTTTTTTTTTTTTTAATTTATAATGTGTAATATCATGAAGCAAGTCAATGATAATTTAATTTCTTAGGTAAATGATAGAAAATAAATGCCCATTTGAAAGGTGGGAAAAGGCTTGCATTGTTGCTAACGTAAGCATAATAAGTTAGATTTGAAAAACCTGAAAAAATAACATTCTCTGTAGCAATTCGAATGTTTTTAGAGGGTGAAAACCAGTCATTCAAAGTTTGTTGCCCTCGTCCAGTTACAATAAAGACCACATTCTTTGGATCATTGCAAAGGGTGTTTAGCACTGTCAGGATATCTGATTTAGGAGTCTTGTTAATTGATATCATCAGCTAAAGCTTCCATATTCCACGGATTTACACGAATAGCTCCACTTAAAGAGGGGGAGCATCCAATAAATTCGGACACTACCAACATTCTTTATTTGAGGTTATCAGATGTGATTCCAAATCTGCCATCTATTTCTCTAATACCTTGCTGCAAAGAATGTATTCATACGGGATCAAATTCATACCATCCTGGACTGCAGATACAACACAACATTCTACTAATGCTTCATATATTAGCTCAAAGAACAACTAAGTACAACTGGAATGGTTGTCAAACTAAACATGAAAATGCTACATAACCTCCATTTTCATTTCTGTTTTGATAAGCACAAAAATATGACTCCACAGATATAAGTCCATTACAAGTACATCTGTATAACAAGTTGTCATTTCTGCACATAACATTACAGCATAGACTTTCAGTAATATTCTTTCCCAATAGCGTTAGAAGCACTGATTCCATCCAATTGTCAAGATTTTATGCCATATACATTATTTTACGGACAGATAGTCATGTTGAAGAGTTTGGAAGGCAGAGACAGACATTGCCAAACTTTGCACATGATTTTAACTTTTGATACAACAACAAATAGATTGTCCTTTTTCAGCAACAATATTATACATACCATATACGGTGAACCCCTGTAGTTTTCCACTCCTCCATACAAATAGAACAATGGAGGAGCCTCAGTATCACTTGTAAAAAGCAGATGACTTCTAGCAGTGGTGCTTTTATCTTCAATCATATGAGAACTTGTACCCTTGTTGGTGCTTTGTTGATAAGGTTCCTCTGTGGAATGTTGAACATCTGGACTGATTAGCAACATAAACTGATCAGGTTTTAACTGATTTTTTACTTTCCATTGATGCCTCAACCTTTTAATCAGCTTTTGTGCTCCAACCACAAGATCTTCTCCTGGTTTCAGTCCAAGAACATCTGTCAAAATGGAATGAAATTGAGATGTTTGCTTCTCAACTTCGACTAATATTTGAAACTCCCTCTGCCCCTGCTCAAAGCTTTGAAACTTTTCTAGCAGAGTTTGCACAGTTTCCTGCAAAGAACAAATATTGTTCTCTTTCTGTTTCATTCCCAAGGTCTTCTCCAGCTTCACTTGTTTCACAGCCCTGTCCCTTTCTACAAATGCCTTCGATACGTCCACATTTTCCTCCTCTGCTATTCTCTTTTCTTCATTTAATTTTTCCAAGGCATCTACCATTTCTTGTAAATGGCCCTCCTTTTCTTGCAGCTTCTTTTCCAATTTGTCCTTCTCACAGGCCATGTTATGTAAATCACCTTCCACCCGATTAAGTTCCCTCGTAGATTTCATATCATCACCACTCTGTTTAATCAGTTCCGTTATATCATTCATCTTGTCATCCTGTATATGATCAGTAAAACACGAAGAGACTTTTGATGAGTTTGCATGATTCATTTCAAAACTTCCTATGTTAGAAGGAGGTGGAACTGACTATGAAAATGAGATGGTAGTTCTTGTGATGGGGATTTTTTGCCCAGTATTATCAATTTCTTAGGGTCATTTTCCAATTCTTTACAATTCCATGATGATGTGGTGGGAAACAGGTTGCAAACAAAGGACTAACCCCACCTTCTTCAGACTGACACAATTCCCAAGTGTATCCCTTCTCCAGGCCAAATGGGAAATTGTGTACAAATTCAGGAATACTTTGCACCGATTCCAAACATTCAAGATAAGGCAAGAGATAGGTCTCCAATTGCCCATGATTCGGTAAGTTGAGGAAGCTCCAATCACTTACCTTATTAGAAAATCAACTACTTAGCAGCAGCCTAAGCAAAATAGAATTTTCCTCTAATCATCTCAGGGGATGTTTGCCATCTTCTATTGGCCAGTTGTGACTCGTACAGTAGATCATCACTTTAAGACGGTGCACCATGTAAAATCATGATAATAGCTGCTGAGAAACAAGTAAAACAACAATGCACAAGCAAGTTGGTACTGTCCCTATTCAAAAATTCAAACTGCCTTTCTCTGGCCTATTCTGAGCACAACAATGATTAAAATATGCAGCCTATTTCCTAGCAATAGTCATTCATGGTGGATAATGTTTGCCTCAGCTCACACAAATATATTCTTAGATGCAAAATAAAATAATTTGGAAATTTCAAAGAACTTACTGAAAGTCCCCAAGTACAGATCCTTGTTCC
Organism: Pinus albicaulis; assembly: GCA_034641835.2. Lineage (NCBI taxonomy): Eukaryota > Viridiplantae > Streptophyta > Pinopsida > Pinales > Pinaceae > Pinus > Pinus albicaulis. Next base: position 1,340,398,156 of record CM076580.1, on the reverse strand, counting down.
CTGCAACTCTGCCAATTAGTGCCCGCCATCTCTCGTGCTGGTGGTGCCTGTTAACTCTTAATGCATAAATCATACATTCTCTTTTATTTCTTCCAAAACGCACTAAATAAAACTAAGTAGAGGAAAATCCCCCATACTTTGTTACTCCTCTGTACATAGATGCGCCCCTGTAAAATCGACTACTCTTCCTGCACCACATTTATTGTAGTACCCAGGCAACGAATAAGCTCTGAAACCATGAAGAATCATAAAATCTTAAATCTGTTTCAGCTCGAAAAAAGTGTAAATTACCTCCTCAAATTGGCAACGTACTCCTACCTCGTCATGTGCTTCATCTCTTCAAGTTCCTTTCATAAGTGTTCAACTACTGGAAACATTCATTTCACTCACAGGGTTTAATCTTCTGAGATGAAGGTTACAAATATTCAATCAATTATCCAAATTACATTAATAAAACAAAGGGCATTTTTCATTAATAACAGTGAACAGTAAGCTTTATTACTGTAACAAAAGAAAGGTCACTTTTCATTTCAAAAGAACAGTAAGAAACAGCAATATTTATTACTGTAACAACACATATTTTCTGTTACTAACTTATTTGTGTTTCTGATTTCAACACAGCAGCAAGAATTCTTTTACTATAAATATTAAAAACACGGATTTTTTGTTTACTTAAAAGACATTTAATGTTGTCATTACCGGGAAGTTAATGTGAGTGGATGGTCCCCAGTACTTGAGAGCGGCTAAGTCATAAGATTTAGCAGCCTTCACTTCTTTATCATAACCCTCTGTTAACAAATTAACAGAGATTAGATAGCTTGCATTATCAACATTATTAACACAAGCAACATCATTAATGATAAATCTATAAGCTGATTCTCAATTAATGTAGACCACCATCTAGAAAATGGATATAAATTTTTGTTGGCACAAGTTATCTGGAACGTACCCAAATACACTGCATTGCGCATTGTTGACAGTAAGAAATGGCGTTGCGCCCAGACAAAACGAAGTAGGTGTCCGAACAAATGTTTCAGAAAGTACACTGAACTGTACAAATTCCTGCCATTGCTTTTGGGTGAGCCTTATTTCCCAATGGGCATTTCCTGCCTCGGCGCATTTATGGGCCGATGGACTGAGAAATAAGGCTCGCCTGGCTTTTGGAGTTCTAAAAAATTAAATGTGCAGTAGAAAATTGCTAGGGCTTACAATACCTTGTCTCCCTTTCTGGCTCTGGCCTTCTTTCTTGCAACTGTTATCCCACAAGTGAGCCTGGTAGCGCCCTGTCCACCGATGCCTAGAATACAAGCAAAACCCATGGAATTTTTAAACCAGTAAGACCTTTGGATCCATGAAATTGATAAATGTATGACATATAGCATCAATGCCTTCATCTGTACAATAAATGAAAGCAATGAAAACCTTAAAAAAAGGGCCTGACAGGGGCACCTTGTGACACCACGGTATTGAGATGTCCGTTGACCAAAAGTATCAATGGATTTTCGAGGAACGGGCTGTCTGGCGTTACTGGATTTTGATCCAGCGAACCTTTTTCTGCTTTTTTCCACTGCAACACATTCTAGCGGCCCTTTTTCTGCTTTTTTCCACTGCAACACATTTTGAATTGGTTCCCGAATGGGGATCTATGGTAACTGAGCTGGACTGAGATCCAGGACTCATTGTGAGAGTCAGAGCCTGAGACTGCAAATCCCCAATATTATTAAGGCTCTCATGGGACTCGTTGGTTGAATTTTTGTCAGAAGAACCACCGCTGGGGTATTTCCTTAGCAATGATTTCATGGCTGATATCCCCACCATGCAGCTCGATGGGTTCTCTATAATTTCTGTCCCTGGAGGATTGAACTGTAAACTGCAAACATATTAGGCTGGTTAAGCCCTTGTTCATGCATTGCAGCCTCATATGTATGGTTTCCATTGTCACTGTATGTATGAAATGAAGATGGTACGCCCATGCGCCTGCATTCTGAATAGGGCATCTAATTAACATTGATCATTGCAAGAGCCATTATTATCTTCACCCACATGGTGGTCAAAATACATACTATCCTGCAGGCTCAAAGACATGGACTGATGGTCTCTGGCCGAGGCTGAGTACTCATGGCTTCCCAAGAATGCACGACCAGAAATCCTCTAAATACGGGGTACTTGAGAGAGGAAAGTGCCTGTGTTCTTTTTAATAAGGCTATGGCAGCATGCTACATGCTCCTCTAGCACAACAAACGTGATATTAAATTTGATTGTAAAACTGGCGTCATAACCGCATAACTCACTGCAGAGCACTTTTTGCACACGTGTCATCACTGACATGTGTTATTACAAAAAAAAAAATTGATTCAAAAGAAGACCTATCGACCTAAAAATATATAAAATGAGGCAAACGGTCAATTGTATAAGATTCAATTTGTGTATATTATAATTTGATTCTATTTATTTATAAATAATAAGAGTTTGTTAATGTTTTTTTCAACTAATATAATTATATAAATTAAACGATCATTAAATATTGATACACAGTTTTTATATTATAATAATAATTCAAAACCTCCGGTATTCAATAAAACATTTTAACCAAAAGTGAAGAAATCACAAAAGACAAAACAGATGCAATCACTCAACCAATATTTCACTATTATTGTAACTTTTGCATTACAGGGTAATTAATAGGAGAGGTAAAATGCTTCCGAAGTTTTTTAATCGTTTCCATGCAAATGGAAAAATGAGGATACTATGACTGTTTGAACCTTGTAAATCTGAATCTATATCAAAACGCAATCATAACCCATACTCGACCGGCCCTATCCAGCGATGGAATTTGACTCATGGGGTGATTTGCTTTTCAGCGTCCGTTTAAAAATAACTTGCAGAGGTTGGGAAGTTTGAAAACCGTTGAGTAAGTTTCGAAATTTTAACTCTCGCATTATTATTTTACTCTGGTTTGTTTTGAAATGGTCAAGGTACAATTTTGTTTGGAAAATCATTATTGGCTAGAATTTCATCATTTTTTTTCATGAAATCTGAACCATAGCTGTGTTTGAATTTTTTATTTTTTTTAATACTGCAAATTGATTCAACATTATTAAAAGTTCCAAAAATATCCATAATCCTATAACTTATAACTTCACAATTGTAATCTATATTTTCCAAAAATTATACTAGATTTTTACCAAAATTAAGTTATAATTTCCACTATAATTAAACTACTCTTTTTTGAAATTCCAAACCTGGCGCCACCACTCGATTCTTTTTGAAATTCCAAACAAG